>VZZY01002809.1:169706-229335 GCA_013400335.1 Eurystomus gularis
GGGCCCTGCCCAGCCCCCGGCCGCCCGCGGCTCGGGCTCGCCCCGGGGCCATCGCCCGCCTTGGCTCTGCTGCTGCCCCCGGGGCAGGGCAGGGAAGGGGACCTGTGATTTACGGGGGTGACATGTGTTTTACTTAAAGCAAGGCAAACAAAAGCGCGGTTTGTTTTGCGGAGCACAGACTTCCTGGGGGGGTCAGCCCAGACAAATGACACCGCTCCCGTTCATTAAACATTCCCGGCCACGCCGTCAGCTGGCGCTGGGGACGGCGTTCCCGGCCGAGCTGGGACAATCTTCTCCCCTGCCCAGCCTCAGGAGCGGTTTCTGATGTCCCCTGTCCCCGCAGAGCTGTGCCCCCGGGGGTACCAGCTCCGCAGCACGGGGCCTTGCAAGTGTCCCAGGACAGGGATTTGACCCACGCGGTCTCTGGTCCGCTCCGTGGCTCTGCTCTGGGCCGGCACCCACGGGGACACGGGTCCTTCGTGCCAGCACCGAGGCTGTGTGGCACCGGAGGGCTGCGGGGCAGGAGCGGACCTGCCGCCGCGGTATTTGCTGAGGAAGGCGTAGGGGCAGCAGGGCAGGGCAGAGGTGCTGTTGCTGAAGGACAGCTATGGAGGTAGGGCTACCTGCAATCTGTCATGATTAGGAAGCTGTTTCCAGCTGGGCTTTATTGCCAATAAAGCCGGTTCAGCATAACTGCTGGGGCATTAACACTTATCTGCCTGGCGTGCACGATAAGAGCCCTGCGCTTTGCCTCCGAGCCTGAGGAGAGCAAGTACAGCTCAGCCTGCACCCTGCCCTGTCACCCTGGGGACACAGCCGGGGTCCTGCGCAGGTGGGACGCACCCAACATGTGCTCCCGAAGCCTCTGGCCCCAGCCCAGCTTCCCGTGCTGCCGGCTGCACGGGGGGAAGCAGCGGGAGCCCGGCCGCAGGGGCAAAGGCTCCGTACCCAAACTCCTGAGGGGTTCAGCTGTGCAAAAGGAGCGTCTTGCTTAATTAGAAGCAGACCTGCTGTAAGGAGCCTGCCAGCACACCAAGCGTGTCTTGGGCAGCCCTGCTGGAGTGGAAGCTGGGACATGCGGTGGACCAGGGGCTGGGATCCAGGGCTGGGTCACCCTGTGATGCCCAGCAAAGCTACATCTCCCTTCGTGTCCTCTCAGCCTCCCGAGGAAGCACAGCCTGTCTCCCATCCACCCTGCTGCTACTTAGCACCTTGCCAAAAGTCGTGCCTCAAATTGCTCCCAGAGCGGGGCCTCTGCTGAGTCCTTTCCCCCAAGCAGTGTCCCACGGCATCCCCAGGCTGTCAGCTCCCATTGCACCGCCCAGCCACGCTGGGACCACCAGCGAACTGCAAGGGACATGTCTACGATGGCAGCACCAGGAGGATGCTGCTCTCTGCTGTGGGTCCTCAGGGACTGGGATGGCACACACCGCTCTGGATCTGGGCACACTGGGGTGCCTTACAAGAGCCTTTCCAGGGGTGCCCTGCATTTTGTCGGCTTTTTTTGGCTGCCTGGGAGGTCAGAGGGCTGTTGGCAATGACTGGAGGCTGCCACAGCTCTTCCCACTGCAGAAGATGGGCTGCAGCTCTGTTCTCTGGAAAACATTACAAGTTCTTGAAACCGTAAAACAATCTGGCTGGTGTCTCTCCCTCTGACGTTGGAAATCTGGACAGTGTTTGTACCAAGAGAGGCAGCAGGATGTAGAGACACATACCGAACCTCGCGGTTACGTATCTCGCCTGGCTCTCACTCCGACAGCCGTGCTGCAGCCCAGGCACAGATAAACCCCCATCTCTTTTGGCAGCGCCAACACACACAGGCCATCTGCCAAACAGGGGAGACAATTCTGGGCCTGAGCCCACCACAGCCCAGCAGCATCCTCGCCGAGGCTAGCAACTAGCATAAAGCACGACCAACAGAGGCTGATCTTGCCGGGTGCGGGAAACATTTGGCTTTGTTTGCAGCTCCAGCATCAGGCTGAGCCCCATCCCTGCCTCCATCAGCAACAGGATCAGCTCCAGACCTGGAAAACAACCTGCATTTGTCCCAGCAGTGAAATGAATCTGGTTTTTGGCAGGGAAGAGCAAATGGCCCGTTGCACTCAGGGGTTCTACTGCAACCTGTAAATGCAAAGCAACACTGGAGTCCTTCCCAGCAATGGAGGAGAGACCAGGACATCCTTCAGGGCTGCATCACAGTGGGTACTAAAGAAGACAATGAGCCTGGAAGGGAATGGGAGAGCTTTGGGATGGTGATGCTTGGGACAAACTTCCACTAGGCAGTGTTCCCAACCGAATCAGTCCCATGTATGGAGAATGGGCAGGTAAATTTGAGCCCTCATCCCCCTGTCTACATCGGGGAGGTCTCTAGCTGGTCAGCAGCCACACAAGGGTCTCATGGCAAGGACCCTGGTAGGCCTGGTGCGTGGTTCCTTCCCCGCTGCAGCCCAACCTTGCTCCTCGCCATGGCCTCAGCGCTGGTTTATCCTGCAGCACAGAGCTCTGCACTTCCCTTCCCATGGGGCAACTTGCTTTCAGCCATGCTTCGGCTTTCATTGTGCTCTGAAACACAGGGGCTGGCAGCTGGACAGCCTGGGCTGGTGTTTCTGAGCGGGCTCCAAGCAGCTGTTTGTGCTTGCAGACGGTGCTGGCGCTCGCTGCCTTCCCTGCTGGGCTCAGCTGCGTGCGGGCAGGCTGCAGGCAGAGGCTGTGGGCAGCCCTGCCTGTGGCTCTGCCTGTTCGGGTCAGCTCTCCCCGGAGCTTTGAGGGTGGATCTGGTGCTGGGTACTGGTGAGCGGGGTCACATCTCTCCAAAGTGATGAGGAGCTGGACCACCATGGCCAGCCACTGTTGGACAAATGGATGAGGCCAGCGGGATGGGAGCAGGCAAAGGGGAGAGAGGCATGGCCATGAGCTGCATTGTGAGTGCTCAGCCAGTGCCATGGCAAGCATGAGGGTTGCAAGGCACCCTCAGGGAGCTCCTCTTGTGCCAGGGCAGCCCACAGGAGAGCCACTGCTCCCCCCTCCCACCCTCACCCCTGCGGCAGGCCTTGCACAGGGCGAGGGAGCCCTTATCACCTGGTGTTTGCCTGTCTGGAGGAGCACTCTGCAGACAAGGCTGGTTAACCATCACCCCTGGGAAACAGGACAGGAAAAGGTGTGACAAGACAGGCTGTCCATGGCCCCCCATCCTTCATGGGGAAGGCTCAGACCCCAGCAGGCCCCACGTACTTGCTGGCGTCTGTGGGCTGCTCCAGCGATGGCTCTGGTGTCAGCCAGTTTTCACAGCTCAGAGTTGTCCTTTCTGCGTTAAAGCCCACTGAGACCCCCCTCTCAAAGCAAACAGGAGCCAGTTTATTGCCCGCTGGAGTTGTTTCCCAGGGAGGTCACAGGGGCTCTCCTTGGGGCTTGTGACAGCCTGCTAAGCTTCACTGAGCCAAGGTATTACATCTGCAAACGAGAGCACCGTGTGCTGGGAAGCACAGCATTTAGCCCTGTGGATGCCTGCAGCCTGCTCTAAACCTTGAGACAAAGTCCTGTTTGCCTTCCCTTGCCCTTCAGGGTGCTGTGCTCTGGGCTGCCCTGCCCGCTTGTTTATGGCACTGATGCAGAGAATTGTGGTGGCTGTCACTGCCAGGGTTTGCTGATCATGCATTTGCCCTCTTTGCCAGGCCAGAGGCAAAAGCCCTAAATCCCCTTCCAAGGTTTAAAACTGTGTCATCCCAATGGGCAAGAAGGGGAAGGGATTTACTAATGCATCTGCTTAAAGCGTGTCTCGATGTAAAATAAGACCAGTGCACGCACCTCAGGGCAGGAGCAGCACCAGCGTCCCTGCGGACTGCCCTGTAACACCAGCTTGCTGCCCCTGTGTGCCTCCCTGTGCTGGGGAGGCAGCCGGGTAGCCCCGCACCCTCTCCGGGCTTCATGTGCGGGAGGCCAACCCCCACGCAGGCTGCCAGCTCTTCTTCTGGCACCAGTCCCTCTGCAGCTCTGGCAAATTGGCAGAAAGCTTTCTCGGGGGGCAGAAGTACCACAGAACCATGCTATGTGTATCTGAGCCAGCCCAGCATCCCAAGGGACTCCTCCTGGCAGGGTCACTCCCTCCAGCTGGATGCTGCTGGGAGTGTCCACAGGCTTTTGAGAGGGGGGAACCCCACCCCGAGTGCAAGACCCCAGCAGGAGCTGGCAGCAGCTGCAGCCGGGCTGCACAGAACGATGCAAGATGTCTGGAGGCGGCCAGCTACAGGCGGGAGTGTGGGGGAGAGGAGCTGCCTGCCACGGGCTCTGCATGTGTGCGGATGGGACCACACAGATGCTTCACTGTCCAGCCCTTCGCAGCCTCGGGTGCCTGGAAAGAGCAGCACGGATTTTCCATCTGCCCCCAGGCTGGGTACCCCCTCTGGGGCTACTCCATCACCTCCAAAAACATGGAGGGGAGGAGCAGTGCAGCCCCTGGCAGTGGGCTGGAGGAGCTGTGTTTGTGCTTCTGGGTGATGGGGTGGGTCAGGCATCAGTCTGGAGCATGAGGTGGGGTCACTATGGCCAAGGGAGCTTTGCACGGGACCTGGGGGAGGAGGGAATGAGGATCTGGGCAGGCAGAGTGCCTGAGGGCAGCCTGGGGAGAAGGCAGCAGAGCTGAGGCTGGTGTCAGCACAGCACAGGGGACACACCAACGAGTTGTGCAGCCACAGCCTTGCGGTGTGCAAGCCAGGAAGCACCAGCAGCTTGGCTACAGCTCCGCCAAGCCCGCAGGGAAGGACCCTGTGCACAGCCACATCAGAGCACATTCGCACAGAAAGAGTAAAACTTCAGACACCGGGTGTTGTTTCAACCCCGGAGCCTTCTCAATAGCAAGTTGCCCTCCAGAGACCTCCCCTCCGGCCGCAGAATGGAAGTAGCAGCCTCAGCACTTTGGCAGGAGCAGCGAGCTTTCTGCCTCCTGGCCCTGCTGAATAGCAGCAGAATTCATTATAGCCCCGTTTCACTTCTCCCTCCAATTATCCCGCCAGACAATGGGCCAGAGCTGTGGCGGAAGGTCCCTTTCAGGAGGTGCCGGTGGCAGGACATGCTGCTGGGGCTCAGCCGAGAGCCCCTTTGCTGGAGGGCAGTGACCTGAGTCCAGCAAATGCCATTTTTCGGCCTGGGCAGTGAGCGCGCACGGGGCGGCAGGGCCAGCCAGGCACTGGGAACTGGGGGATGCTCCCTGCAGGGTGGGAAGCACTTGTTAACAAGAGCTAGCTCCAGTCTGCAAAACACCTGCAATGTGGGGGCATTTTGGTCAAAAGTAAGATATCGATGATTACTTTAAGTACCGGAGTGTCATTTTATCTTTACAAACACAGTGGTGATTTGTCCCATTTGGCACTTGTCTCTGCACAGAGACTCTGGAGCCAGCA
The DNA here is from genome assembly GCA_013400335.1 of Eurystomus gularis. NCBI lineage: Eukaryota > Metazoa > Chordata > Aves > Coraciiformes > Coraciidae > Eurystomus > Eurystomus gularis. Next base: position 175,103 of record VZZY01002809.1, read on the forward strand.
AAGACCATAGGTGCTACTTGCCTTGCAGCTCTGACTCAAGAGACAGGTCACACCTTGCATCCAAGGAGCCAGATGTCTTCCCTGCTGCACTGTGGCCACCCAGATCACTGCTCTCCAGCCAGCCCTGTATAGGCCATCAGCTGCTAAGGTGGAGAAACTGGCAGCAACTCTCTCCAGAGCCCACTGGGGCTCTCTGAGAGCCTGGAGCTGGGCTTGGAGATCAGAAGATGGACATGACACCCAGGTAAGGGCTGGTTTTTACTAATTCCTCCCTGACTGCTTGGAGAGTCCACTCTCTTCCAGAGATGCTCTGCCCCATCCACACTCATTGCTGCACAGAGCCTTGCTCCTGCCTGGCAGAGCAGAACTCATCGGAGGGAGATTTGAGGGTGGTTGATGCTCAGAGGAAACTTTGGTATGGGGAAGGGGGGGAAGGGCAGGTGCCCAAAGCCCATGGCCTTCACAGGGGAAATTGCAGCTGTGCAGGCAAGGAGAGCCTGGAGGTTTATGCAGCCACCTCATCCCTCCCACCAAGACATAATGGCTGTTTTGAAGGAGCTGACACAGGGGAGTGACTTTGCATCAGCAGGTCAAGCCCTGGCACGCTCGAGGCTGTGCTCCTCGCCAAAGCAGGCTGTGCCCCAAGGTGGAGAGCCTGCAGAGAAACCTCGGGAAAGCTCGACAAAGGCTGAGGACATTTCCGATGGAGGCAGACAGGACACTCAGCCTACTTAGTTTATCAGGAAGAAGATCAAGAGGCAGCTTGATTACAGTCACAAGGACCTTGGTTCGTAAGTACCTTGGCAGAAATAACAAGCCAGGTACTTAAGAGCTCTTTAATCTATCAGGGAAAAGCAAAACAAGGGCCAATTGCTCCACATTTCTAGCAGTCTGGTGATTAACTCCAGAAGGAGAGGCAGGAACCCCAGGCTGCCTTCCTTGGCCTGCTGCAGAGCTGGCTGGGGGCTCCCACCCCAGCATCACCTGGAGCAGTGTATTTTGCCTTAACATAAGGTACAACAAACTTTTGGAGATGGCAGAGGGGCTGCGGGGCTGGGGCCACATGGGGTGACCTGTTATACACAGAGAGCACATCTCTTCTTCTCAGGAGGCAAGGTTGCCAACGCTGGGCCTTGGGAGGGTACAAGGCAGGGTGCAGGTGGCTTTGTCCAGGAGCAGTGGGTAGCATGGCATGGGGCAGGTGGCTCTGGCCAGGGAATCTACAAAATGGCATTTATGCTGGGATTGTAGCCGAAAGCTCTTTGTGCCAGAGAGAGCTCCAGCTGCTGAGGTTCATGCTTGTGAGCAGAGGAAGAATTGATCCCCTGGCTGCAAGCTCACAAACCCGACCAAAAGCTCTCAGGGGCACAGGGGAGCTCAATCCCCCAGCAGACAGCAGCACCCAGGGCTGATTCTGGTAACATGCCCCTGGGATCTCCTGCTGGACACAGCTAACAGGTACCAGGCAGCTGTTTCTCCATTGTGCCCAAAGCATGGTGAAGCAAACGGAGGAACAGAATGGAGAACTTACCTCACAGAGCCATTCATATTTCTGTTTACATGCTATTTTCCCCCTCATTTTTACAGCTTTCTGGTTAAAAATCACCAGTCCGTCCAGGGCCCTGTTGCAAAGTGTCAGGAAGAGCCCTGGCCCAGGGAGGTGGCACAGGGCCCCCGCGCAGCCCTGACGCCCGGCGTGCGGCCAGCGGGGCTAACAAAAGGCCAGCAGCGGGGTCAGCCCGTGCTGGGAGCGCCGCGGTGCCGCGGCTGAATGGCCCTTCCCGCACAGAGGAAGGCATGAAGAGGCGTAATCAAATAAGGGTATCAGCATGGGGCTCCTCGAACGACGACCCCAGCGTGAGCTGGCGGCGGGGCGCGCGGAGGTGACAGGTATCTTTATCCCGCCACGCAGGAGAGCTCCAACATCCCGCTGGCAGGAATTTGTCTGCAAATTTTTCCCCATTGAAAGGAGCAAGGAGGCCGGCGAGGCGCGGGCTGAGATGATCGCTTGATTAAGGCCAGGGCGGGCGAGGTGGAGAGACAGGGGCAGCTCCCAGGGAGCCGTGCTCCCAGCCCTTAACCTCTCCTCGGGAGACCGCAAATTATATCTGTTAATACATCAGCCCCCTGGTATCCTACAAATAGGTCGTCTGGCTAAGTGCATGTCAGACGTTCGCAGGAGTTGTTACCTTTTCATCACTTAATCATTTTCATCATCATCATTTAATTTATCTCACAATAAACCTTAACCCGGTGAGTCCCGGGGAAGGCAGGTAAAGAGGCTCACCAGCCCAGCTGGACTGTAAACACGAGCAGGAGGCACCGGCTGCAGAAGAGGTTTGAAGAGTGGAGGGAAACAGTTTTCCCTGCTCCCCTGTGGAAACGGAAAGCCCCCTGACACAGGGGCCGGAGTATCCCCAGCCCTGCTTCCTATCCCACTCCCCTGCCAGCCTGGGGCGAGGGGAGTGCTTGGATCCAGGGTCACTGGGAGCGGCAGAGGGAGGATGCACCCCGGTGTACCGGGATGGGGGGACACGTCACACATTCCGCCTGGGTGCCAGAAGTGATTTACACAGTGCATCCAAGAGCAGAGTCAATTAAGGTCACATTTCTGTGTTGCTAAACAACAGGCGGCTCTGGGTTCAGGCCTGCTGAAAAGAAAACAAAAGCCACCCCTTGAAACGGGGGCTTTGAGAGGGTTCAAAGGAGCACGAAACAAAAGGCGGGCTTTGTGGGCTGCCCTCACCCGCGCCTTCCCGGGCCCTTCCACCACCAGAGACACCGTTAATGTGGCAAGGGGGAGTTTTTAATTGTCCGGCACAAACAATGCTGGCATATTTAGGCCGGCCTCATTACAGAGCCATCCAAAATGCTTGAGAAGCATTCCCACCGCTTAGCATAAATAGCAGAAACGCTCTTTCACGAGCAGAGCAGGTCCCATCTGCTCCCAGCCCGTCCTCACCTTGACTTGCAATGGTGAGCCTGCGGGGTTGGCCCCTCCACCCCACTGCTCCCAAAACCCAGCGCGGGAACCTGCCTCCCTGCCCTCCACTCGCCCCTCCGTCAGATGCTCCCTACACCCCATGGGAGCAGAGGGTAAGAGCCACAGGGATCTGAAGCAAGGGGTGCTCAGCTGAATTGGCCAGTGTGGCAGCTCCAGCCGGGGTGTGCTCTGCTAGCCAGGCTCCAGTGACTGGGCCACAGGTGATGAGGTCTTGAAGGGCATCACATCCAGCTCCTGGACTGAACAAGGCCGTTTGCACACAGCCCTACCGGGTCCTGGCTGATGTCCCTCATGGGGAATGAGACAGAGAAGGTCTTGGGGAACTTGCCCAGCCGGGCTGAGCCTGAATCAGGAATGACACTGACATTTCCTAGAGAGACCCAAACCTGACTGGAGATCAGGGTCTGGATCTTGACGGCTGTGGCTCTTTCAGGTTTAGACCCCATCGCAGTTATCAGAGCTCCCTACCAGCTTCCCAGCTGGTGCACAGGTGCCCTTGACCCTAGCAGAGTGTCCCACCAGTCTCTTGTACTAAGCCCTGCCATCAGGCCATCACCGAGGCCTGGCAGAGGAGCACTTGGCTGGGAGGGGGCTGCCCTGGCAGGGACCCAGCCACAGGGGCTGGGAAATGCCGTAGCCGTGGATGCTGCTGGGTCAGCTGCCGCTGCCAAGCCCAGCCATGCGCCTGGCATTTCCCAGGCAAGCGGTGCTGACAGGCTGCAGCCCAGCAGCCAAGGCGAGGGCAGAGCTCTGCTGAGGCTGCGGGCACCGCGGGGCTGGAGAGCTGGCACAGCAGCACAGAGACAAACCGGCCCCAATCCCCCGGGTAGGGGGTCCCTGCGGAGCCTGAGCTCCCCTTCCTACACCAAGGTGGCTGGGAGTAGTAAAGGCACTGTGGTGACCCACCCTGTGTCCCCCAGATGTCTAGGGAGCACAGGGACCCCTCTGCAGCCCAAGCAGTTTCTGTGCCCCCTGCTTGGTTCCTGGCTTTCCCCCAGGACTTGGAGCTGCCGTCCCTGGAGCAAGCCGCCCCGGCAGCCGCGGGCAGCCCAGTGCAGGGCAGCCGGGGTGCTGAGCCTGTTTGCACTGCGTGGGTCCTAGCAAAGAGCCCCTTCAGCCCACAGGGATCAAAGTGAGTGGCGTTTCCCGACCGATACCTGATCCCGGAGCTGGAAGGGAGCCGGGAGTCTGCCGGGTGCCTCCTGCACTGCTCCCACCACCACGCAGCGTCGAGCGTGCCGAGGGCCCCGCACCGCTGCCGGGCTGCGTTTTATGGCATTGTGGTCCCTGCCAGCTCCTTCTTCCTCCCCTTTACGTCCCCTTTCTTGGAGGCAACCAGCTCCCCACGCCCCACAGTTTATTAAAAATCCCGGGTACCTTGGAAGAGACAACACAATAGTCTACTTGTTACAGCTGCCTCGTATTAATGGACTACCCCTTTTGATTTTAGAGTGGAATTTTTGGCAGAAAACCAGCATCCAAAAGGGAAAATGACTGTAAAACTCGGCTAAAAAAAGCAGGGGGGGAATGCCCCCCGCTTTGATCAGAAAGGCTTGATGATGAATTGCAGTGATGCCCAGGCAGATTTGCTAGAGGTGAAGTTCAGTTGCAAAGAGGGGAGCCAGGGTGGGCACGGAGGGGCCTGGCTGGGGCAACGATGGGGCTGGGGTGGAAGGGAGCCACGGCAGACAGAGGTTCAAAGGCCTCTGCAGCGAGGAGCAGAACTGGAGGATTATTCACTTTCTATATTTTCACTCCTGCAGCACACATGGGAATCTAATTGGCCAGGAGGAGAAGTACAGCCAGACAGCTTACAAGTGGGCTCAAGAAGACAGAAAAATATTTGCAGCTGCAAGCCATTAAAGGCAAACCCAGCCTCGTTCTTACACTTTAATTACCTTGCTGTACACTCTCCTCCGCGTAGCAGAGCTAACGTCAGTTCAAAAACCTCTCTGATCTTAAAAGGCCAAGCACAAGGCCTGGCTGCACCAGGCCGGCAATGCTCTGGCACAGCGGGGGCTGCACACCTCGCAGTGTGGGCATCAGCTCTCCCCACACCACCCCAGTGCAGACCTTGGCACTGCTCCTGCAGCCCTGAGCCCCTCAAAGGGGCTAGCTTGGCTTTTTATGGAGGGAAGGAGCCCAGTCTCCTGGGGCCGGGGCTTCCCATACAACCTGTGTTCTGCAGGGTCTGGCTGAGCTCATCCCAGCGTATCCCAGCAGTGGTGGCATCTAAAGCTCTTTGTGGGGCTATGCATGGGTGCATCCTCCCACAGCCACCCCAGCCGTCATAGCTGCTTCTGCATTTCAGCTGAGCTGCTTATTCCCCAGGACCCAAAATCACTTGCCAGGGAGATTTCCTCCTTCTTGGCCTCTGGATCCACCCTGATGGCTGAATGCAAAGGGTGACGGAGGGACCCCATCTCTCCATCTCCACCACAGCAGCCACATATCCAGGTCACTCTTCCCAGTGCTATGGGCTCTACAGGCTGCCTGGGAGACGACACTGCCCACAGCCTCAGCACAGCCTGCTCTGAGGTGCCCATGGCAGGACTCTGGGTTTGGTATGGGCTGGTGGGGGGGCAGCCAGAGCCCAGCCCTCCTGGCCACCACTGTGCTGCTCCCAGCTCCTTGACTGCTCATTTCCTTTTCTGCTCCTGCAGTGACACCAAAGATGTTATTGCAGGTGCTGGCCCTGGCCCTGCTCACTTGCCTACATGGTTCACCCGGCTTCTCCTGAAACCTGAGGAGAACCGAAATCATTTTATGCCATTTTATTTCAATACTCTGAGGGTTAACTTTGTGCCAGGCGTTTTTAATCCAGCTATAAACACAGGAGAGGAGAGGGGCTGCAACGTTGCTTAATGGGGTGATATTTTATTGATTATTTTGAAGTTTTTATGCAATCTCCTTCTAAATGCATGAACTGAGGGAGAGGAGGGTGTTTGAGTCTGGACTCATTTTAAATTGAGCTTAAAGTTGCTTGGCAGCACCAGTGGGTTGTTGCAGGACATAGGCAAGGGCCCCCAAAGATGGGGAAAGACCCTCAGGTGGAAGATCTGAAATGAATATATAGTGTTTGCACTGGTTTGAGATGTTAAACCCAGGTGGGCGCATCAGACAAGGGGAAGACCTGCCTGGAAGTGCTGGTGCTAGGACTGTACACCGGGGTATAGGCAGGGAGCTGTCTGATCCTGAGTCCCCACTGTGCTGGTCCTGGGGAACTAAGGGAGCTGCCCTTCTTCTGGGGGAGGTGCTTCAAACCCAGCAAGGAAATTCAGGGACAGGCAGGCTCAGGAACCCAGCGCTGCCTGGGGCCATCTCCACTGGAGGTAGCATGCTGAGGTGTGATGCAGTGTCACCCACACTGCCTGGGGCTGATAGGCGCAGCCATGCCCTGAGAGCCCACCTGCACCTGAGGGTGGGGAGGAGGTGGCCACAGGCCTGGCCAACAGCTGGAGAAGGTGAAGTGAAGGCTAAATAAGGATACTGGCCACTCCTGGCTGCCAGCCCGCAAATCACCCAGTGGCAGATGAAAACCAAACCCCGATGGGAAGACAATGCCCAGGGCTGGTCTAAGTGCCAAAGGAGTGATGTTAGCCCCTCCACTAAGTGGAGCGCGGGCCAGCAGTGACCTTTCCAGGCATCGAGTCTCCAGTGGGAATTTGCCGTGAGCCAGTCTCACCCCTTGGGGGATGTGGGTTCCCTGTGTCCCCCAGGAGAGGACTGGCTGGAGGTCACATTCTGGGGCCTGGGAGCTGGGCAGCTGCCACGTGCCCGGGCCAGTGTTGGGGCTGCTGCCCACACTGCCCTGCTCGGCGGCTCCCGGCCCCTCCGAGCCCCGGCGGGCAGTGCGGGGGGAGCAGGGGCTTCAGATTGGAACCACATGGAAGCACATTTGCAATGAATTAGGCCGGGAGCCAGCAGCTCTTGTTTGGCCGGGTGTGCAGCCAATCTTTGGGGATTGTCAGCTCCTCCCAGGTTTCCACAGCGGATGTTCCCCGGCCAGAGCGCAGCTGGGCTCTGTGCGAAGCCTCGGCCAAGGCAGCCCAGAAGGAGATGAGTACACGCGCGGGCAGGGACCCCCTGCCCACACACACAGCCCTGCTGAGTCCAGTGGGCTCCCATGTGCTCCCCGCCTTGGCTGGTGATGCTTTTAAGGGATGAGGATGTCCCAGTGCTCTGGGAGAGAGGAGGTGGTGCACAGGAGGGGTTATTTGGCCACTTCCCACACTGGCAGCAACAAGGGGGAAGCTGCAGCAGACATCATATCTCCCTGCCTGCCCCAGCTCACCGTCCCCATGAGCTGCGTCCAAAATTCAGCATCTGGGGAGCCCCAGCTCAGGTGTTGGTGTGAAATCACATCTCGGGATACCTGAGATAAGGGCTCACCTGAGAAGTGGGGAAGAAAAACTCTGCCTGGCAGCTCTCACGGGGGGCGAGAGGGTTAAGTCGGTGGTACAGAAAGGCTTTGAGTGTGCATGTCAAAGAATGACACTAACAACTCCTGTGACAACCTGCCAGGAAAACTTTTCAGATCATAATTCGCATAGCGTTTGTATCATGTTCCCTTCCTGTTTAAAAAGGCAATATGGAAAACCTGCAAGGGGTTATTTGCTGGTCAAGCTGGTTTACTGGTTACTCTCCCTGTCACACGCATCTCTTTAAGGAGTGATGCCACCGTGACAGACATAATTTCTAAAAATAACACCATCCCTTGCTTTAGTCTCCAATGCCCTTTGTCCTTTCCTAATTAATAATAATTCATAATTCCTTCCCAGTTAAAGAATAACAGCCAATGGCAAGTGGTGGGTGCATACTAAGTCCCTGGCAGAACAAGAAATTGGGCTGCCTTCCCACAAACCAGCCGAGCATCTTCCTCGGTGGTGTGTCCTACCAACAACAGAGGACAGAGAGGAGATGCTGCCTTTCTCTGCCCAGTCTAGCCATTTCAGCTCTCACAAACCTGTTCGCAGTATTTCACTGCTCCTGCCCTACTTCTACAGGACAAGTCCCAGGGTCACCCAGAGCCCCCACACAGCCACAGTACAGGTGCTTGGCTGGATGCCTGGGGGACCCAGTACTGCAGCCCTCTGATAAGGCTGTGACTGCTGTAAAATGGCCTCTTGTTTTGCAAGTAAGGATATTTATGAAATGACAGGCTGCAGTGTTAATCTCTGGCTGGCAAGAGAGCACGTCAGCAGTGTGGCAGCTGGGCACCTGCAAAAGCCTTTTGCTGCAGTCTGGGCAGGGATGCACTTGGGAAGGTCCTGGAGATCAGCCTGTGTGCCAGTGGGTTTCACCTCCAGCAATTTGCATAGCCCCTGATCCCTGATGCCCATCGCTCGTGCCCAGCTCCTGGCACAGAGGGGCTGGGGTAGGCGCTGCCCTATCATGGGCAGCCAGAGCTGGGGGAGCTGATCTGCAAGCCCCCCTGTGCCCCCGCTAATGGCCCTGCAGCAATAGCAGCCCAAACACGATTCCCCCTTGGATTTTTTTATCACCCACATAGTGCTGGCGAAGGAAGGGAGGCCACCGCCGGGGAACATCTGGGCTCCATTGCTCATTGTCTGGCAATTAATGTCAGCGCTGAAGACAGAAGGGACGTCAGATATTAAATAAACACAACCGCACTCTGCAGACTGGAACAGCCCCCCTGGGGAAAGGCACACATGCATCCGCAACCCCCCCCGGCACGGCCCCGGCCAGGACGCAGGACAGGGGTGGCTTGCCGCACACACGTGTGAGCATAGCCACACACGCTCACAGGCTCCCACACAGCTTGGGTTTCATGTCAGCTAAGGCACAGCACGGAAAAAAAATTGAGCTCCTTTTCCTTTACTGTTTTACAGCAGGCAGATTACAGCTGCAAGTGCAGAAACCACCAAAAAACCCTACCCCGTGAACCAGGGTGATGCAGAGAAGGTGGGCAGAGCCCCTGGGGGCCGTGCTGGCTGGTACCCCCCCAGCCAAGGCTGCTGCTCAGGGTCTCACCCCTGGGCTGGGCACATGCCAAGCTGAGGAACAGCCACCCACCAGTGCTGCGGGTGTGCACGCTTGGCACATGGGGCTATGCGGGCTGTGCCATGCCTTCACCGGCATTCCCAGCCTCTCCGGCTGCCCCCCAGCCCCGCACAGCCCAGCACACTGAGGGGCTGACAGCAAACCATCAGAAGACCCTGCCCTGAGCGCTTCTGTGCATCCTGCTGGCCAAACACTGGGGATAGACAGTCCTACCCTCCCTTCCACCAGGCTGTGTTCCCCCCACCTCTGACCTCGGAGGACACTAAAAACCTTTTCTCATGCCCTTTCCCTGCCTGTGCCCAGCAGAGCAAGCGTAAGAGCAGCTGGACCCCCAGAGAGCAGGGAGGCTGCCTGGCCACCTCCCAAGGGCAGACACACACTTGAGTGCTGCTCTTGTAGGCTGCCTGCCCCTGGGCTATGCGAGCTGGGGCACGGTTTGGTTCACAGGCAGGGGCAGCTCTTCCTAGAATCATGGAATTGTTTTGGTTGGAAGACACCTTTAAGATCATCAAGTCGAACTGTTAACCTAGCACAGGTCCACCACTAAACCATGTGCCTCAGCACCCCTTCTACACATCTTTTAAATACCTCCAGGGATGGTGACTCCCCCATTGTGCTGGGCAGCCTGTTCCAGGGCTTTACAACCTTTTGGCGAATAAATTTTTCCTAATACCCAAACTAAACCTCTCCTGGTGCAACTTGAGGCCATTTCCTCTTGTCCTATTGCTTGTTACTTAGGAGAAGAGACCAACACCCACCTCGGTACAACCTCCTTTCAGGGAGTTGTAGAGAGCAATGAGGTGTCCCCTGAGCCGCCTTTTCTCCATTGCCCTTCTTTGGACCCACTCCAACACCTCAATGTCCGTCTTGTAGTGAGAGGCCCAAAACTGAACCAAGCGTTTGAGGTGTGGCCTCACCAGTGCCTAGTACAGGGGGATGATCACTGCCCTAGTCCTGCTGGCCACGCTATTTCTGATGCAAGCCAGGATGCTGTTGGCCTAATTGGCCACACACTGGTTCATATTCAGCTGGTTGTCGACCAACACCCCCAGGTCCTTTTCCACTGTGCAGCTTTCCAGACACTCTTCCCCAAGCCTGTAGCCTTTCATGGGGTTGTTGTGACCCAAGTGCAGGACCCAGCACTTGGTCATGTTGAACCTCATCCCATTGGCCTTGGCCCATTGATCCAGCCTGGCCAGATCCCTCTGTAGAGCCTCCCTACCTTCAACCAGATCAACACACTCGCCTAACTTGGTGTCATCTGCAAATTTAATAAGGGTGCCCTTAACCCCTCATCCAGCTCACTGATAAATATATTAAAGAGAACTGGCCCCACTACTGAGCCCTAGAGAACACAATTCCTGGCTCCAGGCTGAGCTCTGATGTGTGTAGGAGCCACACCACAGCATGGACCGGCACCTGCAGTGCAAGTGTGCAGGATGCTCCTGACCTCTGCCTGCTGCTGCTGCATAGCTGGAGCTAAGTTTCCCACATGCCAGCATTTTCCACGAAACAGGAGCCGTTTCAGCAAGGCATGGTCACCCTGTGCAAGTGTGTGGAGCAAAGCAAAACACAGCGGGCTGGTAGGTGCCCAGGCTCAGCCTGGGTGGTCTTCCGTCCCTCCCAGCCTTAAACCCATGGGTCCTGTAAAGGGCAGTGAGGAAAGGAACAGGCAGTGAAACACGCCTGGCTAGCACAGGAGAGGAGCGCTGCAGCAGCCAAGGGCAGTGCTCAGGTTTTTCTGCTCCTGTGTGCAGCAGGGACTCATTAGCTCAGAGCTGGCTGTACCTACTTTACTCTCTGACAGCTTTTGTTCCTCCACAGAAATGTAGTCTCTCTCCCCCTCGCCCTTAGCCCCTTTTAATATTAAGGTCAATAGGTTGATGATTAAACAGGAAAAGGGCATGAAGAATCAACCAAATTAAATCTTGTGTGCAAACAGGTGGGTGTGAAATTTCAATCAATGGCTGGTGTTAGCCGGGACCCCTGGGATCCTGATTTCCCAGGGGAAGACTGGGCAGCCCCAGGGGGATTTGGGTACAAAAACTCCAGACATAGGAGAATAGAAAAAAGTCTTCTCAAAAACCAATATTGACAAGGTCCCTGTGTTTGCACCCCGGCTTTCCCCAGCAGCACAAAGGGAGATGATTATCCCGGGTCTGGTGGGGAGGGGATGACGGGAGCTCAAAGGTGAGCCAGGCCCCCCCTGGCTCCCCTGGCCCCAGCCCCTCCACTTAATCCCCCTCTCACCCGAGCTTTGAAGTCGCCAGAGGTCGAATATGGGATGTAAATCACGTTAGCCGCAGTGTGTGATCACAACGCGGCTGTGAGACAATGCCTTGCTTCCCCCAGCACCGGGCTATAAACAGCCCTGAAGTGCAGAGGAAAGCGGGGACCCAGGGTGGGCTGTGCTGGGAGGCACCCATCGCAGGTGGAGAGAGCCTCATGCTCCTCCGCGGAGGCGGGTGCAGGAGCTGTGGTGGGCTCCATCGCTCAGAGGCCATGCGGCTGCCGATTGCAGGAGGCTCATCCCTGGGATTAATTAGCAAAGGCTGTGGCCACAGAGCAACGTAAAACACGAGCCGTTTGCTGGGGTGTTGGGTACTGAGGCTGTCCCGCTGCGTTGCACATCTTGTAAGCATTAGCATCACGTAAGAGGAGCCTACACAGAAGGACGTGGGGTTTACTGGGTTGTAAACTGTGTTGTTCCGGTTGCAGTAACGATGCTGCTGGTGAAGAAATGTGCCTTTCACACATGAGGCTCGGGAGCCAGGTGTGCCAGGAAGAAACATAGCAGGGTTTGGAGGCCCTGCTGTCACCAGTAGTATAACAGAGAGAGAAACAAAGCAGGCATGGGAGAAAGCAAGAGGCACCAAGGAGATGCTCCCTCTACCCCCAGGCTGCTGTGCCTTTCAGCCCTTTGCATTTGTGTGCCCCAGACCCAGCTCACCAGTGCTGAGCCCGCCTGCTCCCCGACACGGGGCTGCACACTGCCTGGGAAGGTCAGACCCGGGGTGTGAGGGCTGACAGGGAGACAGCAAGTATCTGCCTTGCTCCAGCACTTGCATTCATTGCCTCCCACGGACCTGGGAAGATGTGGCATGTGGGGTTTGCTGCCCTGCCCTGCAGGAAAGTCTCCTGTGTTTAGTTTTCCTTTAGCCAAAGAAGCAGCCTTCAACGAAAGGGATGGTGGACTCAAATAGATAACCCACTTCCTTTTTTCCCACTACTAAAAATGCATCCATTCTCTGCAGGCAGCAAGTTGTCTAAGTCTTTTTTAACTATTTCACACCCAGACTAGGACTGATTGTCCTAGACCAGCACCAGTGTTTAGTTGTCATTGCCATGCGGCTGCACAGATTTGGATGAACTGTGTGTCAGGCATGTCCCCACCAACCTGGCTCCGAATGCCCCTGGTGTCTTCCTGGAGCTGCCACCTGCCTCAGTGGCCCCAACAGACCTGGTGGGAAATGGGACCTGTCAGCCTCCCTTCCTGGTGATGAGTGATGGAGAGGAGCTGGGTGATGTTAGGGATCTGAACCACATGGCATCAACACAACGGCATGTACCCACATACAGGAGCCAGGTGCAGGTACCAGCCCAGGTCACCTCCTGGGCTCCCCTGCACCATCCCAGCCCACTGCTACAGCGCCTGAGCACCCAGCCCTGGCCATCAGAAAATGTCTGCTTTCAAAGCTGTTTTTCTTTCTCCTGAATTGGGAAACTGGATGATTTTTGTTTTTAACAAAATATATTGTTATTGTGGAAAATATCTGCTCTCCACAGAAAATGCCTTGCATTTGCTGTACACATTGTGGGCCGTACCAGAAAACATCTGATATGCTTCCAAAAACCACTGGGGCATTTCTTTCACTATTAGAGTGGAAATTTTCTTCAGGAAACAAGTTTCACCTAGTTTGCAGTGGCATTTGCCACAGCAGAAAGCAAGCAGCCCTGTCCCCATACTACCCCTCCATCTCTGGGAGGGGGCATCTTAGGGGTGCTCTGGTAGGATCACGCACCCAAACCCTCAGCATAAACACTGGCTTCAGCCCAAGCTTTAACCCAAGTCCTGTGAGGCACCAACTGCTAGCACTCATCTGGACTGGCCCGAGTGGGAACCACAGCTTCTCAAGACAAGATGGTACCTGTATGAGAAGCACAGAGGAAAATAAATTTACTTAGTCCTATCATCAGTTGCCCAGTGCCATGTACGAGCAGAGAGGAGCGCAGTGTGCCCACCAGCCTCCCAGGGTCGTGCTGGCTCAGGGGCAGTTATGGAGATGCCCTTTTCTGCCTCACCATGTGAACCACTTGATACTGCAGCGTTGCTCTTTGTCCTGGGTCAGAAGAAAGGTCTGAAATTCACTGTGGAATAGCAACTTTTGACTATAAGATCTGGAAAAGCGATGTGATTTTATCACCATATCTTCTACTCGTATTGCTGGTGTTTCACAATATGAAGTATCAACAGTGCGCAAGACAAACATCTAATATAGTTAAGTATGGCTGTACAGCATCAATGCTAATTGAAAGTTTAGAAAGCTGAGTCAAAACCAAACACTGCCATTTCAATTTAGCCTTTTCCATGTTTATTCTATAGAAATGAAAAAAAGAAAAGCAAGCAAGCAAACAAGCCAACCTGTAAAATTTAATTCCTGTCTTTAAAACTAATCTGTGACTAGCATAGATGTTGGGATGGTGATTACAGCAACTCTACCCCCTATGTTTGCTGCCGTGTTCACAGCACAAGGTAGGAAGTACCTGGAGACAACTGTTGTGTCCGCAACAGCTCGGCTGAGCCTGAATTGGACAGCCTGGGACTTAACCTCTGTCCATCTTAGGAGGAGCTGCACCCTTTCCACTTGGGAACTGTTCCTTAACGCTGTTGCCCCCAGCAAGCCCTCTGGGACATTAAAGAGAATTGCCTGTGCCTTCCCACCCGAAACACGCCTTGTTTACTAACCACTCCTCACCAAGTGTTTATAGGTTGAAAACCACAGTGGCTCGCCTTGCACGCTGGAGAGCCCAAGGGCTTGCTAGGCGAGGGCTGGCTTTGCAAGCAATGAACCAGTGAAGATGCTGTGGTGCCGCGCAGCACAGCCAGCCGGGACACAGCCATATTTTGAATTTCTTTCTTTTTTTTTACAAGCAGACTTCTGAGAAAACATCTGCTGTGCTCCAAGCCCACATCAGAGCTGAAGATCAAAATAAAGGACTTTTGTCTTTTTATTAAGCATTTTAGCCAACGTGACTATTACATTCATATTATATTTCCCTGTTTTGTACAAACATGTTTAAGTCAGCACTAAGAGGATTACGTTTATGGCGCACCAATCTCTTCTCAAATGGGCTGACTAAAGAAACTCTTGTTAAACAGTATTTTCTCTAATGCCTGTTGCTTTTCTTCCTTGCTTTGGTGCTCAGACATCTATCCAGGCTCCCTAAATCCACCCTCCTCATAAGCTTTCAGATCAAGACTCTTCGCCCCTCTGCCCCCCTCCGCACCCATTAATACAGCTGAAGATGAACATTAGCGCTTGGTTCAGCTGCACTGGAAAGGGAAAGGGCAGATTCATCAAAATCTTTATACCTCCATAGAAAAATGTAGCCTTTTGCCTTTCCTCGAGTGAATGCCTTTTCTAGAGGGTATTCATTAGGAGTTCGGTCTGTTTTTGCAGACAGCTCCACAGATGTTGACATTTTTTTTCTTCACTGGGTTAAGACGCCTTCTATAGGCTTTCAGTCTTCATTTGTTACTTCTTTATTATCCAAGAGGGGTTTTTCTTTCTTTTTTTTTTTCCTTCTTCTTTTTTTTTTTTTTCTTTCTTCCCGAGGAGTTGACTCGGCTCTCTGAAGAGAGCAGTGGTAGTCAGGCTCATTATTATCTCGGACCCTTTTTCATCACCCCGGCAGGCTGGCCGGGGCCGCGGGGCCATTGTGGCGGAGCAGCAGGTAGCTGTGGCACGGCAGGGTCAGCGCTCCGGCCAGCACAGGGCCTTTGTGCGCCCGCCTCGTGCTGCCGGCTCCGTTTGTTTGGTGGTGGGAAAGGTCAGCAGCATGCCGGTGCTCCATACCTGAGATTTTGTCTCTGGCTGCTGCCGGGAGCTTATGGAAATAATTTGTTGGAAAGCAATCACCGGACCTGGGGGGAAAGCAGAGTGAAGAGGTGGAGGTATGCTGGCAGGGATGGGGTGGTACTGGAGCTGCCTGGTCCATCAGAAATGCTTCAGCTTGGCCAGAGCTGCTGTGTGCTGCTTGGGAAGCCAGAGGCTTGCCATGGTCCGCAAGGCTCAATACCATCGCCTTTACACATGGAGATAGCTGGTTTCCCAGGGCAACCTTTGCAAAGAGAGCAATTTGGCTCAGTGTGGAGGCTTAAAGCATGATGCACCCTGCGCTGATGCCCCCATCTCTGAGACAGAGTGCACCATACTTCGTCCAAGACTCATCACGTTTGCAGACACACATGAGCCAAATACTCCATCCCAGTGCCAGCAGGTGTCCAAATACCTCCACTCCAGCTCCCAAAGAAAATTTACTGTGTATCTAGAAATTTTTCTCTGAAGAGGATTGCCGGGACAGACACAGGGATTGGCAAAAATCATAATTCAAGTGGTTCTTCTGGACCTGCTGGAGAAACCAGAGGTAAGGGCTTCAGCCTATTCCTAGCTGGGCTCATTGTGTCACCCCAGCACTGCGGGCCGTGCATGATCTCAGGGAAAAGGAAAGCCCTCCTGCCCCTCCTGGGAGCTCTCCCAGCCCACTCCCACACTGCCCGGACTCACCAGCCCTGCAGCCAGCATGGGGCTCCCCAGCCATGCTCCCAGCATGAGCTGGCAGTGGGGCCGTGCAGAGGTGACAGGTATCTTTATCCCACCACGCAGGAGAGCTCCAATGTCCCACTGGCAGGAATTTGTTTGCAAATTTTCCCCCATTGAAAGGAGCAAGAGGGCTGATATGATCACTTGGTTATGGTCAGGGCCAGCAAGGCGAAGAGACAGGGCAGCTCTGTGCTCCCAACCCTTAAATTCTCCTCCCCAGCCTGATGATTTAATGTCTTGGTGGGGCACATCAGCTCAAGCCATGGGGCAGCAGGTGGGCATTAAGGCTGGTGTGATCCCAATTAGGACTCGCCGTCTAAATAACATGGGCTGTGGTTGGGAAGGAAGATGCCTGGGCAGCAGGCACAGGACCCTCCTGTCTTTGCAGCTGCTACTGGGTGCCCAAGAGTTCTCCAGCCACCCTTGCCCAGCCAGAGGTGGAGCAGGAGCAGGGGAGCAGCTCCCCCTGCCCGGTGCATCCCCATGTCCCAGCCCAGGACACCGAGCTCACCAGCTGGAGTCTGAATGGCAATATTGATGGGGACACCAAAAGCCATCACATTCAGTCCACACCAGTATGCTACAAGCTCCTGCTGTTTTCCCTTTTTATCATAGCTGTAACGGGAGAGCTCCCGCTAGCTTTACACACTGTTCTTGGAGAAACAGTGCTGAGAGATGCGTGAAACCAGGCAGGTAGATTTTCTTTTCACCACTTACACTGGAGAAGCCTTCCACTGCTAAAAGCAAGAAGACCATGAGCCAGGTCTTGCAGCCTGCTAGTGAACCATCCAGAGGGTCAGGGTGGCATTCCATGCACCTTGCTCTGCACTGGTGCCTGAGGGACTGCCGAGCCCTCACAGGAGGGCAGGACCTGGCCCAAGACTGCACCGACTCAGAAGCACTTTGCTTGGGGCTGGACTCCCCATTTCCCCCTGCACAGGGATCGGTCTGCTCCCAGCACAACATTTCACACCAGCAAACGCCCAGCACAACCATGGGCCAAAAGCAGCTTTTCACTGAAAGCAGAGCGACGGCACCCCTCGCTGTGCCTGCCCTTCCTCACTCTGGTGTGTCTTTGTTGGCCATGGTTCCCCTTGAGCATGCCACAGGCTTGGTGATGCTGGCCGCTGGCACGCACCTGCACCGACCGGCACCAGGCACATCAAGGACCCCCGGGCACGGGATCCGCAGCAGCCTTCACATGAATGTTGTGAGTGCCGAGGTTTATAACCCAGAAAATCTGGGCTCTGAAGGGCTCTATCCGGCGGGGCAGGAGGCGTGCCGCCCTGCCCAGAGCCACTTTTATGCCATTGTGCCTTTTCAGCATTGCATTAAGGCAGCCAAAGAAGGGGGATTTTTAATGGTTCCAGGGGAACAAAGCGGGAACATTCAGCCCAACTTCATTACAGAATCATCTGAAACGCTTGAGGAACGTTTCCCACTAATTATCATAAATAGCCGAAAAAAATCTTTCCCTCCCAAAGCAGGTTCCAGCTGCCCCTCTGTGTTTTCTCACCTCCACTTCCAATAGCCTGACCCTGCCCCGGCACAAAGGGGAGACCCCATCTCCGCTCTCCTCCACGCTCGGGGGCTCTAAAGAAATACAAACAGGCAGCAGATTAACAGCACTTGTTTGCACCTTAAACAAACAGGCCACTTCCGTCCCTCTGGGCTCTCCCGCTGCCCAAGGGAGGATGCACCGGCTGGTTTTCCTCAGCCTTGCTCTCCTGCCCTGCCCAGATCCTGGATAAAAGCATGGGCAGCACAAGGCATAAAGCTGGTGGATGAAGGATGGAACCCTTGGAGGTGTCAGCCCAGCACCCCCTTGAGCCCAGTCCCCTGTGCCTGGGTGTCCTCTTGCTGCCCTGCAGTCCTGGGGGAGGTTGGGCTCCTGCCTCAGCAGGACATGGCTGCAGCCAAGAGATGCCAGGGCCAAAGCTGAAAAATGAATGACCCGGTTCAGCTCCTGCCCCATATATCTCACAGGGCTTCTCAGCAAGGAGCGGCCTGGCACAGCTGGATAGGTGTCATGGGTGGGCATGGGGAGGGATGGAGCCAGTAAAGGATGGAAAGGGAGAGACAGATCATCCAGAGGACACATGGAGGTGTGGTGCTGGTGTTCAAAACCATCACCAGCATTGAGAGGGCACAGCAGCAACACTGAGCAGACTGCCAGCCCACAGTCATGTCTGATGGGTGCAACAGAGGACAGATGGGTGCTGGATATGCCTACCTGGCTGGTCCTTAGGCCGATCCCATCAGCCACAACTGTCTCTGCTAGGGAGCTGCCCCAGCTGGGGTCCCCGCTCTCTTGCCCATCTCACCTCTCCATGCAGCACAGCCAGCACCTCCTCGCTGCTATGGGATCCAGTGCCAAATCAGCCCCTCCTCACCCTGTTTGCAGCACATGGAGCAGCCAGCCCCCATCCCCTCCACTCTACTGGAGCAAGCAGTTGCAAGAGACGTGGGGGCTCAAACCGCACCAGCAGCTGGCAGGACATCTCTCCTGGCACAGCTATGGCACAAGTTTGGGGCCGGCACACGAGGCAGGCGCCCAGGGAGGAAGCCGCAGCAGCGTGGCTGCGGGTTGGGGCAGGTTCCCAGCAGCAAGCCTGCAGTAGGGCTTGCCCACCAGAGGGTCAGGTTTGCTCCCCGCCCAGGTTATTGTGCAAACCCCCCAGTGCAGGTGTTCGTTGCCCCCCTTCCCACCAGCCACAAGAAAGGGCTGTTGCTCACAAGCCCCCTTCCTCCCCAGGGGCAGGAAGGGGACCGGAGGCAGGTGGCAGGGACAGGGTGGGGGGCCTCCCGATGGGGCTGACAGGCAGAGGGGTTACAGGTCGGTACTGCAGCAAGAGTAACAGGGCTGTGGGGACCACGTCTGACCTGCACAGGGCAAGAACAGAGCCAGTGGTGGCTGTGGGACTCCCAGGCCATGCTGGAGTCCTCCTAGTCTCAGGAGGGGAGTCCCCGCTCAAGGACACACATGCAGGGTGTCTTGTCCGTGCTTCTGATCGGTTGTCACATGAGGATAACTACGAGGACCTCAGGCAGTCACAGCAACTGGGAAGAGCTTTATAGTGTCACAAGCAGCCTGGAGATGCCACATGGGGATGCTCACCTTTTTTTTTCCAATGCAAGAACCAGGGGTATCCTGTGCAAGGAGTGGTGAGCAGTGGGAGAGCAAAGGGAGGTGCTGCCTTGTTCCAGGCATGGGCAATCCTGGGCATTCCACGCCACAGGGTGCTGCAGGTGCTAAAATCTTACCCGAGTTCAGAGAAACCAGAGAAATTAATGGATGAAAAAATCATCAAGCACTCCTCAGTGCAATGGCTGTCCTGCAAATTGCTGACCGGGAGCCCAGAGCAGAGCGGAGATGGTGTGCTGGGGGCTGAGCCCTCCCTGGGTACACGCCCCAGCCACATACCTCCCTGACGGGAGGAAGGCCTCTTCTTGGCATCACAGTGAGGTGCAGCTCCAAACAAGGAAACCTGTACACTGGTCTCCCCAGTGCAGGTCCCCCATGCTCTGCCTCATCCCCGCATGCTCTCTGGCTGTCCTTGTCAGCCATCAGGAAACCCAAACGTGTTCCTGCACAGGCTGCCCAGGCACAGCACCCGCAGCACACCCTGCATCCCGCTCGCCTCTCAGCCCCTTCCCTCCCAGGGGACACCAGACTGAGCAGGGGCAAACAGGAATGGCTGCTAATTCCTCCCAGCCCAGCCGTAGCCCTCCAGGGATGGGCCGCACAGCGATGGAGGGAGCGGGCTCCTGCCTGCGAGCAGCTGCACCAGCCTGGCCCCGGCAGCATGGGCAGCTGTATTTTCATTGCAAATTAGAAATCAATCATAGCAGGAAATTCCCGTGCTGAGAACACCCTGGCTATTATTATTTTACAGCACTCAGAGGTGTTCTGGGCACTTAGAAAGATGTGGTCCTTTCGGGGTATTATGGGCAAATTAGTTTTAAAGGCGGCTGTCGGAATGTTGGCCATTTGGTTTCCGGAGCAGGGCGGGCACGGGTGGAGGCTTTGTGCTGCTCTCAGACACTTCATCGCTCTGCGAAGCAGGAATCGGCACGCTCCGGAGTGAACACCTCTAGCCTGACCCCAGCTTTATTAATAACAAGTAATTAATATGAGAGCGGACGTGCCTTTGTGTCTCAGAAGACCTTTTAAGATGTGATTATGTTGTGCTAATCTCACCCCGAAGTACTTCCCTGTTTAGACTGTACTGGGCCATTAAATATCTGAAAAGCCAGCAGAGACCCCCCCTCCTACTGCCCCGGGAAGTGCTCGGGGTCTGTTCCCCAGCAGCCAGGCCCCGCTTTCAAACCCTCTAAATCAAGTATTAAGTCGAGCCCATCTGGACTGCCAGGAAAAACACTCCCCCAGCCTCAGCTGTGTCTCATTACCTGCCGTGCCAGCCCCAGCCCCAGAGCTGCTCGCTCCATCCTGCCCAGATGTGCTGCCCCACGCTCACCTCCCGTATTTCACAGCCATCGGCAGGACTTCAAGGAGCAGCCAAAGGGCCTGTAACGCTGCACAGGCTCTTAGCAAAGACATATATCTGCGTCCCCAATGCATAGCTGCAGGCATATACACTAATGCAAAGCCCCTTTCCCTCTCCCTTGGTCTTGCGCCAGGCAGGGGAGCTGGGGCACTCGGCGCTCCCTGGCCACGAGGTGTCTGAGCCACTTCCCCACAGCTCTTTGCCCAGCACATGTCCAGATTACTGATTTTCAGGGGTTCTTCCTCCTAAAACCCCTCAAAGCCAGGCAGCCCCTATGCCCGACACTTAAGGAACAGCACCCAAGGGCAGAGCAGGACAGAGCAGGTGCTGACAGCAAAGGCGAGGAGTTGAAGACAGACACCGGCAACCCTGTAGTAACCGAGATGATTAAATTTGGGAGCAGCTTGCCCAGGCAGAGTCAACACTGAGCCTAGAGCAAAATAAGGTACCCAGAGACTCAAACCAGGGAACAACTGCTGTGTTCATGGGCTCAAAAACACCCCAGGCTAAGGCATTATGGTTAAAGTCCCAGCACTTTCTGCAATGGCAGAACACCCACAGAAACAGCCACTTTTCTTTAAATTGGGCACTTTCCTGGACCTGGCAGCAGCCCAGGACTGCAGAGGACAGGCAGGACTGCACACCTTGAGGAGAGTTAGCCCCTTCCTTCTGAGCTTCCAAAGAGCCCGTGCCCAGCCTGCAGCTGGGGCTCAGCATCAGGTGAAGTTATGGTATGAGAACCATGTGGCCAACCACACTCAAACATTACTCTTCCAGAGAGGCCAGGACATGCAGCAGCACAAAGAGGTTTGGGGGCATGAGACTGGAGAGGCAGAAGCAAAACTTGTCTATTGTCCCACTGTGCCGCTGCCTGCAGGAGGATGTGCAGCCCTGGTCCTGCACGGGTCCCCGATGGCTGGCACTGGCTGGGGACCCCAGGCTCCAGCAAGGAACAGGAATCCCCCACATCAAGTCACAATGAGAAAAGCCCTGAGATGAAAATACTCCTCTAACCAGCCCTTCAGCCCACAGCAGAGATGCAGGGAGGCTTTCAGATCAGTGACAACGAAAGGGAGAAAGAGAGGAGAAGAGGTCAGGGTGTCACGACGGTCCTACTGGCACTGATACATCCCATAGGTGACGCAGGGAAGAACCTGGGCCATGGGGCGGGAAGCCTTGGGATGTCCTTCCCCAGGGACTGCTCGCACCCTGCAGGAACCTGCCAGGGATGGGGAGGAGATGCCCGCAGGAGCCTGACCGGACCCTGCAAGCAAGAACGAGGTCCAGCGAGGTCTCCAGCCAGCCGGGCGCGGGGTCTCTGGCATTCCGGAGCGATGCCTCCCGGTCGCCCTCTCCGCTCCCGCTGGAGCCACCGCCGGGCTCGGGATGCCATCTAGTGTCGCTTGGCAGAAGGGCCCGCCAGGCACACGGACACTGCGCACCGGTTCCTCGGGCTCGCAGCATCCCCAGAGCAGGGACACCCCCCCAGGGGACACCCCCCACCCCGGGCCCAAAGGAGGGCGATGGGCAGTGCCCGGGCCATGCAGGGACAGCGAAGCTCCCGGTGGTGCCCAGGCGGGACCGGGGCTGGAGGGGCCGGGCAGGGGCTCCTCGGGGCTGGCGGTGGGAGCAGGATGGAGCCTGCGGGGCTGGGGGTGTGCTGAGGAGCAGTGGGAGAAGGCTGGATGCCCACCATGGACAAGCCCCACGTGGTGGCATGGTCCTGCTCTCTGCTTGGCACAGAAGCATGGTACGATGGGGAGTGTGAGGCCAGTGGGACCATGCCTGGTGCAGCATCCCTGGGAGGTGGCCGGAGTGCTGTGGAGGGGCTGAGACAAGGAAGATGCTGGGTGTAATCCATGGGGTAGTGCCTGACCTCTCTGTGGGCACCAGAAGAGCAGGGGGCACTTGTCAGGTAGTGGCGGACAGTAGGCTGGCTGGCACCAGTGTGGTGGCAGAAGCCAGAGTGGACAGCGCAGGCTCTGGGCTGGTGGTCCCAGGAGGCCTTTGTAGGCTTATGATGGCTGGAGTGGGTCACAGGCTGGAGGCCTCCTGTGGCACAGCTGGTGGTGATGGAAGCCTTGGATAGCACGGTGGATGATGAGCTGGCAATGGAGGTCTTTGGCAGCACAGTTGGTAATGGCATGGTGGTGGAGGCCCTGGGCAGCACAGCTGATGATGGGGTGGTGATGGAGGTCTTGGACAGCATGGTTGATGATGGGGTGCTGATGGAGGGCTTGGGCAGCACATTTGGTGGTGGGATGGTGATGAAGGCCTTCAGCAGCACAGTTGGTGATGGTGGCCTTAGATGGCATGGTTGATGATGGAGCTGTGAGAAAGGCCTCTGTTGGCATAACAGGCAACATGGCAGAGGTGGCCACAGGTGACAGCATGGTTGTCAGTGCCATGATGGGAAAGGCTACCAACGACTGCATGGTTTGCACTGCAGTGGGCAAGGTTCCAGGTGACTGCAAGATGGACATCCCTTGTGATGATGTGGAGGGGAAGGGCAGAGATAGGGTAAAAGAAGCTGAAAGAGGCAGAGTAGCTGGGCAAATTAAGTGGTGATCCTTCAGTGAGGCCACTGCTTGCCCTGCCAGGTGGGTGGACTCTTGCATGACACTTGGGTGGCAAATTTGACATTCTCACTGTTGTCCAGGAGCCAGCTGTGCAGGTAGCAGACATTGCAGTCACATCTCCATGGGTTTCCACTCAGATACACTGAGCTGAGCTTCTTCAGGGGGTCCAGAAGCCCTTGGGGGTCATTCTCCAGCTAGTTCTGCTGAAGATTGAGGGTTTTCAGATTTGGAAGAGAAGCAAAGACTTCATCATCCAGAGCAGAGAGATTATTTGTGTCCAGATGGAGATCCAAGAGCTTGCTGAGCCCAGTGAAAGCTCCTCTTGGCAGGGCTGCTAGCTGGTTGTGGGACAAGATGAGTTCGTCATGAGATGTGAGGTTGACAAAGATGCCATCTGGAAGTGTGGCCAAACTGTTCCTGCCTAGGTCCAGCTCCTGCAGATGTGGCATGATGTCAAAAAGGCAGTAGGGGAACTCCGTAACATGGTTTGAAACCAGTGTCAACAGCCTCAATTTGTTTAAACCAAAAAAGCCCTGAGGTGGGAGAACCCTGATGAGGTTGTTGTCCAAGAGAAGTTTCTCCAGGTGAGGCAGATTCCTCAGGAGCATGAGTGGCAGTGCCTTGAGCCTGTTCCCCTGGAGGCTGGGTTTCAGCAGCCCCAGCTGATTGTCTAGCAGCCCCTCCGGGAGGTCCTGCAACTCATTCTCACAGTCAGGAGAGTTTGCTAAAGGTATCCCTGGGAATAGCTGTGATCCTGTTTCTAGCCAGGCCCAAAAATGTTAGATTGACAAGAGAATCAAAAACACCTTCTGGAAGAGAGGAGATTGCATTGATGCGCAGGGAGAGCTCTCCCAAATCTTCCAGCCCATCAAGCAGGCCTTTGGGGATGTATCTTTCAGCTCCCACCTCTGCAAGCTTGGGAGGTTTTGGCTATGTGCCCACACATAGCTCTCCTAATGAGGTATCAGATGCCCAAGTCCCTCAGCTTGTTCAAATTATCAAAGGCCCCAAGTTCAACTGTTTTGATCTTGCTGCCAATAAATAAAATCCAAATCAGGTTGGTCATGTACCTGAAGGCACCTTTCCTTATAGCAGTGATGCTGGTTTACACCAATATAACCTCAGAAATGAAGGACTTTGCAATCTTTGGGATCTCTTTAACACAACTTTTTGTCCCTCTGCAGAACCTCCTGGTAGTGTTCAGCCATTTCATGTGGATCTTCACCCAAGATTTGATCTTGGCATTTATGAGGATGAAAGCAGAGGAAGAAAAGCAAAAGGAAATGCTGGTACATTTTCCTGAAAAAAAGTTTTCAAAAATCAGTTATGAAGAACAGAAGATCTCTGTCCACAGCTCATGAGTGGTGGTACCACGCTGTTGTTCAGCTCTCAGGACTCTTCTATTCACGTCATAACTCATTTATGAGAAAGAGAGAGAATGTAGAAGCCAACGTATGCTGCATTTACAAGAGTTCCCTGCCATTGGTACCAAGGGATGGAGGGGAAGGGAGAGCAAGCTGGCTCATGGCTTGGTACTGGGAGACGCTCCAGGAGGGATAAGGGCTGGATGGTCTGTTCTCCATCCCTCCTTATCTCACATTTGGGCTGTAGGCTCGTCATCTGTCTGGGTGAAGAAGGCAAAGGGCTGCTGCCCATTAGCACTGCCCCAGTGCGTCCAGTTACTCAACAGGGCAACAGCCAATTCATGCAACAGAAGCAGTCAGGCCTGCACTGGCTAATGAGGGATCACAAGGGTCCCAGCAGCCAGCCAAGACCAGATGACCTTGTTTACTTGGAACTTCCACACTGTGCTGGATGGACTTGCTATTTCATTGGTACTTCTCTCCGTTCAGGGGAGTCATTTAAAAAATGGCTTCTAGGCATCTCCTTTTCAGGATTCTTGCTAACTGCATCGTATTTTGGCCTTGGTTATGGAGCTCTGTCAGACAGAAACGGTTAACCAGTGAGCAGCAACCAACTTTTATAGCAAGGCTCATTAAAAGACTGTGAAATGTCCACAGATGAACTCTTTAATGCCTAACACTTAGGGCTCTGATCTGCAGTTAGGAAGCAAAGTCACAGATGCCCACCCACCAGTAGCCACGTAAAGCCCACCACTTCCCTCGAGTTATTTGGAAACACTCAGCTAACACAGGCTTTAAAGGCCATGAGCATTGTACTGGGACCATAGTTTCCAGCTTGTGATTCACAGCCCTGGGTGGGAACAGGGGAAAGGGCTGTACTTTGCTTTTTGGGTGTCTATCAGAGCTGATCATGCAAGAAAACTTAGGCTGGGAGGGTAAATTTGCTATCAAAAGGTGGAGTTTTTTGAAAAATGTTGAGAGGTCAACAAATACAGGAGACTGAAAGCCCCTGGGTTTGAAGAGAAACCGATGGGCGGTATGTGCCAGCTGCTCCACGGGGCTCCCCAGGGCAGAAGCTGCTGCTCCCCCTGCCCATGCGCTACCCAAGGAGACTTGGGTGCAGGAGTCGGGGGTGCAGGTGCAGAAGTTCCTGCTGCACTTCAGCTGCAGGGATGGCCAGTGGGCTACACGCACACGTGGGAATGACTGGACTAAGTGCGTGGGGATGAACACAAACAGTTTTGAACCGCAAAGCTTTTTCAAAACCCTCCCTCACCGTGTCTGGCTGTGGTGGACCTCAGCGTGGTCCCTTGCTTGTCCCACCCTCCAGTAGCACAGGGACACAGAGGGACAGCCCCAGCGCATGGTGCTGCAGCCTCTCCTGCTCCTTGCTGCAAGGAAATGACAAACAGCCCCCCCAAGCTGCCCCTCATGGCACATTATAACAAGCAAAAAAAGGTGTTTTGCATCACTTACTTGGCCGAACCCAGCTGCTGGAGCGAGTTGTGCTGTGCGATGAGCAAGGCCATGGATGGGGGCCCCATCACCTGGCCAGCTCTTTATCCATGGTCCAGGCACAGGGCTGGGTTTTGCACAAGGTCAGGGCACAGGCCTGCATGAGGAGATAAGGAATGGCCAAGGAGCAGGCAACAGAGCTATGCCCTCAGGAGGCTATTGCAGATAGTCCTCAGAGAGGATGCAAGCATGTACTGCCCAGGCATTATCTGCTGGCCCCACTTGACTAGTCACATCCAGGGAAACCTGAGGATCTCCAGACCAGCCCGTTTTGTAGTCCATGGCTTCTGCAGTCCCATACCTTCACCAGTGTAACCCAACAGCTTCACAGGCACCACCTCCACTGACACAACAGAAAGCAGTTTTCCTATTTAAAGCTTTTCCTATTAAAAATAGCCAGCTGTTTCCTTCCTCAGGAATTGTCTTACGTAGCTGAAGGTGCTGCTCTGAAGCCTTTTGTTTAAGCTTGTAACAGAGATAACATCTGTGGCCAGACAGACACGCTGTCAGCCAGGCTCTGAGCCCCACAGCTCCGCACCTCGCCAGCCGCAGGGCTGGGCTGGGTGTTGTGCTCCCCTCCACCCCAGCTCAAGCCAAAGAGCCTCCTGTGGTGACACCCAGGACTCCTGGCCAGCGCAGGCCACCTTCTGTGAAGAAACAGATGCAAAGAGTGTTTGACGCAAAAACTTATAATGACAAAGCAGCCACTTCCCAATGGATAATTGCACTAATTGCATTTAAGCATTTCTTCTTCTGGTTTCACCTGATCTTATTACAGCTCAGCTTGTGCTTGCTGGGCTTCATTACGCCTTTCCTGCCAAATTTAAAACCACTCAAACTACCACACATTTTGAACAGCCTTACCCCTTTCCAACAACAACAATGTCATACGGGTCCAGGTCCTCCCTCTGTGCCAGGCAGCTCCAGAGGCTGCAGGGTGATAGGAGCCAGGGTGCACCAGGGGCCAGAGCTCACAGCGGGAGCAACATCAGCCTCCGCAGGCTGCAGTGTGGCAGCTGTGCCAGGGTTTGGGGGACCACAGCATTCCTGGTCCAGGCTTGGAGTTTGCCATGCCAGACTCACCTGAGAGATGTCTGCCAAACGGTGGCAGTCCCCTGTGTGGGAGTGGTGGCAGCGTGGCTGTGCAGCACCATGCCTGGGGCTGCAGCATTGCCCATCTGCCTCGCAGGAGCATGGGGCCAGAAATCCACAGCAGGGCCGGGATCGCAGCCCACTGCCAGGGCAGCTCTGGCTAACACATCAAGCCTCTCAGGCTGGGCAGCAGCGGGGAAGGCGCTGGCAAGAGGCGCACAGCCCAGCAGCAAACGCAGCGCAGCCCCAGGCGAGGACCCCGGCTCCCCGGTGGCTGCGGGAGGGCCAGGAGGGCTGGCTCAGAGAGGGGGGCCGGGTACAGGCAGGGCTGTCCCAGCTCCGCCTGGCCCAGGAGAGGCCCCTGGCCCAGCAGCCACAAGATGGTGCAGGAACATCGCAGGGCTCTGCTGGCAGGCGGCTGGTGCAGCCTGCGGGCCCTGCACACATGCATGGGCCCCCAAACACGCACACACGTGTGCATGCACCCACAGACACTCACACGCTCACACACACACACGCACAACACGTACCTGCTCTCTTAGGGGAGCACCCCCATTCCCTGCCATCCCAGGGTGAGCAGTGCTGCCGGGACTTCACGCCCCATCCCCACGGCTCCCCAAGCCCCTCTGGGGCAGCCTGTGGGGCTGTGGGCCAAGCCCTGCCGGCGCAGGTGGGGACCTGCCGGTGTGCAGCCCTGGGCTGGAGCCCACCCTGCAGCCAGGCAGCCCGTGCCCCTCGCTGGGCAGTCAGCAGCACCCACCCACCTCTCCCCTGGACACCCCACACCAAACCCGTGCCCCGGGGGTCAGTGCCAGGCTGCAGCTTGGTCTCCCCACCGCTGAGGGAAGCGGGGCAGAAGGGGGTCTGGAGAGCGGCAGCGGGCAGAGATGAGCACACCAGGGAGTGGCACCGACTCACACCAGACACCTGCACCCCTGCCACACCACCCAGCCCCAGCAAAGTCCCCATCGAACCACAGCGACCTTCACCACTCCCCCCAGATATATGGGCTGAGGAAGAGTGTTTCCTCTCTCTGCCATGGCAACTGGTTGTACAGAAATAATATATACATTTTAATTATATTGAAATACACAGGAAACACAAAGCTGGGAGAATAAATACCACCAGGCCAGCTCTTGGGGGAACTCGGCACTGGCTGGTGCCCGTGGCAGTGGAGCAAGACAGGGCACTGGTTCCCAGGCTGGTTCAGAGGTTGCCAGTGCTAGAGCAGAGCAGAAGCAGGAGCCTGCCCGAGCTCTAGGGCACAGCAAGGAGACCTGGTGACGTGGCCTCATCCCCGCTTTGTGCCGTGACAAGGACGCTGACCTGCAGCGAGCCGCAGCGGGAGCGCAGCACCCAGGTGCCCTGGTAAGCTGGCTGGGGCCCCGCTTCCTGCCCGGGAGGAGGAGGAGGGAGGTGAAGGCTGAGCTGCCGGCAGCTGATGGCATCACAGGCCACCCTCACGGTGCCTTCGGGGTTGCTGTAAGTGCACTGCCCCGGAGCATCCCCTCCTGGCTTCCTATCCCAGTCCTTCTCCTGAGGGACACTGGGTGCTCCTGGGCACTCCAGCTGCCCCTGGGGGACGTCCAGCAGGGACCGTCCCTGGAGGGCAGCTGGGCTGGCACAGGAGGCTTGTGCATGAGTGAAGGGCTCAGCGAAGCTCTGAAGCCAGCCCAGGAGGTAGGCAAGGTGGCAGTCACAGTTCCAGGGGTTGTCAGCCAGCCCTACTCGTGCCAGCTCCTCATTGGCATCGAAGAGCCCTGGGGGCAGGTGGGCCAGGCGGTTGTGGTCCAGCGCCAGGGCAGTGAGGAGGGGCAGCCTGGCCAGCAGCCCGGCCGGCAGGCTGGAGAGGTTGTTGTGGCTCAGCTGCAGGGTCACCAGCCCCGCCAGCCCCTGGAAAACCCCATTGGGAAGGTGGTCCATGGCATTGTGCGAGAGCGCCAGGGTCTGCAGCGCCGACAGGTTGGTGAAGAGCCCCTGGGGCAGCATCTCCAGCCGGTTTCGAGCCAGTGAGAGGTGGAGGAGGCGAGGGGTGCTGGTGAAGAGGGTGGCAGGCAGGGTGGCCAGGAGGTTGCCCTCCAGGCTGAGGACAGTGAGGTTGGGGAGACCAGCAAAGACGTTGGGGGCCAGGCTGCCCAGGGCGTTGTGCTGCAGATGCAGCCGCTGCAGCCCCTCCAGCCCATCAAAGGCACCGTCCGGCAGCTCCTCCAGCCGGTTACCATCCAGGTGGAGCTCGGCCAGCTGACCCAGAGCCCTGAAAGCACTGGCAGGCACCTGCACCAGCAGATTGTCACTGAGTTTGAGGAGGCGGAGGGCAGTAAGGGGGGCCAGAAGCCCAGCTGGCAACTCAGCCAGCATGTTCTGTGAGAGGTCCAGTGTTTGGAGATGCCGGAGTGGGTGGAAGATGCCAGGAGGTAGCTCCTCAATCTTGTTCCCCGTCAAGCGCAGGTCCTGCAGGTGGCAGGTGGTGGCGAAGAGCCCCAGCTGCAGGGACTGGATGGCATTGCCACCCAAGGAGAGCTTGCTGAGTCTGGGCAGCCCCACCAGCACCCCTGGGCTAACCGCTGGCAAGGAGCTGCCCGAAACCTCCAGCTCAGTGAGGTTAGGCAGCCCCCGAAAGGCTCCGGCCTCCAACTCCTGGATGTCGTTGTTGAGGAAGACCAGCTTGGTGAGAGTGGTGCTAGAGCCCAGGGCCCCGCTGCGGATGCTGCTCAGGGCTGTCTCCACGAAGAAGAGCTGGGTGGCATTTCCTGGCAGGCCTACCGGGATCTCTCGCATCCTCTCCTCTGAGCAGAAGACTTTGGAGGTGTCGTAGCACTGGCAGGTGGGGGGGCAGGGTGGGGGCAGCCCCCCCACTAGCAGAGACCACATCCCCAGAAGCACACAGACCACCAGCCTAAACTGGAGAAGGAGTCAAGCCTCATCCCCTGCCCCAGCAAGGCAGAAATCTGCACCCACAGGCAGGCACTGCTGGGGAAGTGACTTCTGCAGCCAGAAATGCAGTGGGAGCAACCTCTGGGGCACCAACAGCACAAGCAGCTGCCCCAGCCACGGGCATCACTCCAGCTCTGGCTGTCCACACCACCCAGCACTCTCCTTGCAGGAACAGGGCGCGCTTCCCTCCCAGATCTCTCCCTGTGTGGTCTACCAGGGCTCTTCCCCTGCACTCCAACCCCACTCCAGCCCACCCTGTGACAACCAGGATGGTGCCACTCTCGCCAAAGTTTCCCATCTCTTGCAGAGCAGCAGCCAAGGGTAGGACCCATGAGGTCCCATGGGGGTCTTGGGAGCAAATACTTCTTTCTCTGCAAGCAACCAGAGTAGCATCAAACCTGCCCAGGGAATATTCAACTTGACCAAATGCTTGGTTTTGGCCCACAGGAGGTACTTTTTGAGGCAGTGGCCTCCAGACCTCTGCCAATCCCTCTCTACTTGGGATACATGCCAGTGCTGCCACATGATGAGAGATGCTGCCCACCCCACAGCAATGCCCACCTGCAAGCACCCTGCACAAGTGGGGCTGTCCTGGATTTATGCTGGTGCTCAAGAACAGTGTTGAGCTTAGCTTCTCCTTTCCACCATCTCACTTGTTTTCACCACAGCCAACAGCAGCCCCCACCCATCCCAGGCCCCCTAGACTACCTGAGCAGTGTGGCCACCACTTACCGAGTGCAGCATCGTGGAGAGTGCCAGCAAGCCTGTGGCAGGTTTGCAGGGACGCTGCTCACTGAGACGGAATAATGTTTTCTGGGCGGATGGGAAGCTGGCTGACGAGCTGTTCCTGCTGGGGCGGAGCTGCCCCTCGTTGCTTATCGACAACAACAACCCGTGTCCTTGGAGTGCTTCGAAAAATAACCCAGCCCTGGAGGGACTGGAGGTGAGGCCAGAGATGGCTGCCAGCAAGCACCCTGGCAGGGAAGCGGGGTCCCAGCCCCCGAAACCCACTGGCCGGAGAATGGTAGCGGGGAAGGGCTGTCATGGGTGGCACCAGTCCCACACCAAGGTCAGCACGCTTGCTTCCAGCAGCCCCCCCGAAAGACTCCCTGGACTTTATTAAATCTCCCTGGGAACTAGTGCTAGTGAACATCTCTTGCACAAGAGGGGACCAGGCAGAGCTTAGCAAGGTAAAGCAATGCCGTGTGGAGGGGACCACCCTGGGACCATCATGTTGAGATGCACCAGGTGTTTTGCAGCCCATGATGGGCACCCAGCCAGCGGTGGGATGGCCAGGGGGACCCATGGACCAGCTGGAGTCCCTGGGAGCAGAGTACACCACCTTAAGGGCTGCCTTGCAAGGGCCTGTGTTGGAAGGGGTTGGGGTGGCAGCAGCCATGGAGACACATCCAGGAGCCAGAGCATTCAGTCAGGCTGATGGAGCAGATGGTGACACATGGAGAAACTCAGCTGACACTAGCCTGCGGCAGGCAGCTCCGAAGGGAGCCAAGCAAGCTGTCCACCAGCCTGGGGTGGTGCTGGTTAAACCCTCAGGGCTCTGCCCCAGAGACAGGACTGCACAGCAGGTAGGCAGTGTCTCCTTCAAGAAGCTCACCCTCCAAAAGCCATTCCACTGCTGTTGGATGGCTGAACCCTCTTTGGTCCCTCACCCCTGGTTGGGGTCAGCAGCCACAGCCCACTAACCCCCTCCCAGCCCCACCACCCTGTATGGGCTTTTCCGCAACACAAAAATGATCTCTTAGGAGCGGAAATCAAGTGCAGCTTGTGTCCCTTATGGGTCATTCCCTGGTTGCACACCGCAGAGGAGCAAATAAACAGCTCTTAGCACTGAGGGTGGACAACCACACTTTAATGGAGAGGTCACAAAGCAGCACCCAGCAGCCCCACAGCACAGTCCCATGTTTCCCATCACCACGCAGGTTGTGGCCCAGAGGAGCACCCCATCATGTGCACAAGCACGGGGCTGCTTGTTCCAGCGCTGGGTCCCAGGGCACTGTGAGCAGCCAGCATGATGTGGTGCACATCAAGGTTGCCCCTTTTTCCATGGCAGCACCCTGGGCAGCCTGGTGCCTCCAAACCACAGACAGAGGTGAGCTGGACAATTGGTGGCCCTGCCACATGTGGAGGAGGCAGGGTGGGTGCTCCAGGAGGATGGCACAGCACCCGCCTGTGAATTGCAGAGCAGCCAGGGCTGCTGACCCCCCTCTCTGTGCACTGCCAGCATCCCTGTGCCTGCGGGACTGGGCACATACAGGAGGACACTGGAGGGGGGGAATGGGGAAGGGGAAAGAGGAAAGGGGAAAAAGTGGCGAGGGAAGAGGAAGAAGTTTTGCCAGTCAGAGCAGGGCCAGGCTACTCACTAATTGGTGGAGGATGCATGAGAGTAGCAAGGCAGTAAGGACCAGGGCTGGGGTGCTGCAGGAGCAGCCCCAGCATGCTCCAGCAGCCCTGGGGCACAAGCACAGGAGCATTTCCCAGCCTCTGGCAGACACTTCACACCCATTGTTCCACCCTTATCGTTCCCCCTCAGCAGGTTCCGATGCCAGCTCCCCGGGCACCGGCGAGAGTGGGGCAGGGTGCTGCAGATGGGGCCATGGCAACAGGAGGGTCAGCACCAGCGTGCATCGAGGGCTCAGGGGGCTCCCACTGCAGCCAACCCCAGCACGCTGCCCCGTGGCTCTCCTGGCAGGAGATGCACAAGGGTGGAGGGAGCAGAAGGCTACCGGGGGCCGGGGAAGTTGCTGGCCCTGCTCCGGCCTGCCCTGCCTGCAGGTAGGGAGGGCAGCGTGGATGCGGCCGAGGAGCTCCGGGTGTGCCAGCCCAGCCCCGCGGGCATCCCCGCCTGGACGCGGGCGAGCTGCAAAGCAGCACAGGGCCGTGCAGCTCTGCTGGGGGGGAAGGCCCTCGCCCAGCTCCTGGCCCTGCGTGACGGCTGCCAGGCAGGGCAGAGGCTGCAGGCATGGGGGGCAGATGGGACAGAGGGGCTGGGGGTGGGCAGCGCTGGAGGGGATGTTGCAAGGGGAAGGATGAGTTAAGCACCCCATGTTGTCTGGGGTAAGCACCATCATGGCCGGGCTGTGGCTCCCTGCTTATGGGGTCCCTCTCGGCACCCCATAGCCCGGCTGTCAGCCCCCAGGCAGGGAATGGGCACAGAAGCTGCACTGGAGGCAAGAGGGGCTGGGGACAGAGGGAAGCCATGAGAGGTCACCCAGGGGGACACCCTGCTGCAGAGCAGGGGCAGGGCAAAGCAGAGCAGGACAGGGGGTCACGCAGCACACAGGGTGATGCTGGCCCATCCCAGTCAGCAAGGGCAGCTGATGCAGAGCCACTGTCATGTCCCTTGGATCCACAGGAAGGGGATGCCCTGCCAGCACTGCTGCCCCCAGGGTCTGCTGGGCACTCAGGCTTCATTGGGCGCCTTCATCCTCATGAGCACCACATGGCTCTTCTTTCTACAGCCGTAGACCACCAGTGCCACCAAAGCAGCGAGCAGGGCCACACACACCAGCACGATGACCCCCACTACCACCCCTCTCTGTGTGCGCGTCAGCCCCCACTGCCCCCTCTCCTCCTCCTCCTCCTCCTCCCCCCTTGGGGAGACCGGCAGCCCAATGGGGGGCTCCGTCCAGGCACTCTCCGGTGATGCTGCCTCGGAGGGGTGCGCAGGGAGCGGGGTGCTGGGCTGGGGGGAGGCAGTGGGGGGCCGGGGGACGAGGAGCTGCTCTCGCGGCAGCTCAGCAATGGGGGTGCCCCGCAGGGTGGGGGGCTGGGCACAGAGGGGGGGTGTCTCGCCCACCTTGTGGGGGTTGTCCTCCAGCCAGCCCCGCAGGGGCAGGATGCCCTCGTCACAGCGCCAGGAGTTGTTGTGCAGCTTCACCTCTCGCAGGGCAGCCAGGGGGGAGAAGATGCCGGCGGGCAGGTACTCCAGGGAGTTGGAGTGCAGCTGCAGGTGCCGCAGCCCCGGGGTGGCCCTGAAGAGGCCCCGCGGCAGCGCCTGCAGCTGGTTGTGGTGCAGGGAGATGTTCTGCAGCTTGGGCAGCCCCTCCAGTGCCTGGGGGTCCAGGCGGTGCAGGGCGTTGGAGTGCAGCGACAGCTCCAGCAGCTCCCCCAAGCCCCGGAAAGCTCCCGGTGCCACCGAGCGCAGCCGGTTCTTGCTGAGGACCAGAAGCTGCAGCTGGGTGAGGTTGCTAAAGACGGCAGCGGGGAGGGTGGAAAGCTCGTTCTCGTATAGCCACAGCTCCCGCAAGTCAGGCATGGGCCCAAAGGCGCTGGGGGAGATGTCCCGCAAGCGGTTGACATGCAGGGTGATCTTGGCAAGGGCATGCAGGGGCAAGAAGATGCCACTTGGCAGGGCAGCAAGGAGGTTGTTGGACAGGTAGAGCTTCTGCAGGTTCCTGTTGTGCACGAAGAGCTCTGGGGACAGTGTCTCCAGCTGGTTCTGGTGCAGCCCCAGTTCCTGCAGCTCCGGCAGCCCATCGAAGATGCCTGCTGGGATCTGTTGGAGCCGGTTCTCATAGAGCCGCAGAACCTGCAACCTCGCCAGCCGCTCGAAGGCCCGAGGCGGCAGGCGGTCGATGTTGTTCCTGGCCAGGTTGAGCTTTGTGAGGCTGGTGAGCTGGTCAAACACCCCCTCCTTCAGCTCCTGCAGGTTGTTCCCGTGCAGCTGCAGCTCCTTGAGGTTGCTCAGGTGAGTGAAGTGGGAAGGCTCGACCTGGAAGATCTGATTGCTGGAGAGGAGCAGAGACTCCAGCTTGCCCAGCGGCTCGAAGACCTGCACGGGGAGCTCCCGCAGCTTGTTGCTGGCCAGGCTGAGGTAACGCAGGTCAGGCAGGTGCTGGAAAGCCCCAGGACTGATGCGCGACAGGTTGTTCTTCTCAATGCGCAGCCCAATCAGTAGGGAGGCGTTACCAAAGGACGCGTCGCCCAGCTCGGCGATGCGCGTGTTGATGATCTGGAGTGTCATGGCATTTGCAGGCATGGGGCTGGGGACCGTGGTGATGCTGGAACCAGAGCACTCCACCTGGGCAGTGCGGACACACTGGCACTGCTCAGGGCACTGGCCACTGGCCAGCTGGATGCCCACCAGCAGCAGCAGCCACTGCTGCCAGCCTCTCCGCTCCATTGGGCCTGCATCAAAAACAAACGAGGTGGGGCTCAGTCCCTGCAATTTCCCAGCTCCCAGGGCCACTGCCAGGGATGGGTGCTGCTTTCTTCCTGGAAATGGCCACTGAAACAGTGGCCATCCTGCTCCCAGCACAGCAGTAAGGCAGAGGGGGGCAGGCAAGGAAGGCTAGGGGCAGGCAGGGCTGGGCACAGCCTAGGCAGGAGAACAGAGCAGGACAGAGCTGAGGGCCACAGCGCCTGGCTGCCATACCACAGCTATTAGTGGCATCCCTGACGTCCCCCTTGCTCAGCTCCTCCAGTGGTGAGGAGCGCAGTTTCCTGTTTTGCAATGGGGATGGTGAGCTGCTACCAGAGGCACTGGCCTCCTGGCACCACCAAACAGTCAAGACCTTCACCAGAACCAGCCTGCAGCACCTGCAGCCCAGTGGGTCCTGGCGATGCTGGGTGGGGGCAGGAAAAAAGGTGCTCCCCCCAGCACTCTCCTGGTTCTGCTCAGAAGCAAGCAGCTCCAAGCTCCTGTTGTGAAGCCAAGAGCAGCACCAGCACCCACTGCCTGGGCATGCTTTAGTTCCAGTCCTGCAGGAGCCTGGGTCAATGGGACCCTCTGCCAGCTCCACAGCCCAAGCTGGGTACAGAGGTGGCCCTGTCTCCACTCCATCCCTAGCAGAAAGTCTCAGCTCCCACTGATTCTGGCTGTGGGAGCTGTGTGTCTGGTGTGGGCCTCTGTATGCAGGCTGTCCCAGGGGTGGTGTCCAGAGGAACCCTGGAGCCTGGTGGGAACAAGGGCTTTACAGCAAGGTCCTGCATCACCCCACAAGCACGGCCACCACAGACACTCTCTCCTCCCTCCTCTGGCCTGGGAGCTTCCTCCCTCCCTAGATCAAAGCAGCAGCCTTATACCAGGCTGGCATGGAGCAGCCCCCCACTAACAGCTTCGAGTGGCACAAGGGAAGGAGAAAACCCTTGGGTCCCTTGGCTCTGAGCATGGCTCAGCCAGATGGGCAAGTCTGGCAGTGCAGGCGTCCAGTCTGGCACCGCACCCTGGGGTCCTGGGACACAGCCCCTGCCCTCCTCTCCAGGCTCCCTCCTTGCTCTTGGGCAGGGAGGGAGGAACTCTCCACAAGCCAGCACAGTTTATGTTTCCCATATGGAAACAATCTGCATCCAAGAACAGCTTTGTTTATAGTGATCCATTTATAACTTCCCCAAATGCTCTGCACATCAAAAGCCCTGCTCATGTCACTCCCTGGAAAGGCAGCTCAGAGAGCATCCATGCTGGAGCTCCCTTCAGGAAAGGCAGCTGAAAACAATTTATCTCTGCTTGTCTTCTAGGGACAAAAAGCTTACAGACCAAGGGACTGAATATTCCTTCCACTCAGCCCCTCAGCATCCCACAGCTCCTAACCTCAGCACCCCTAAACATTACTTTGCCCCTCTTCATTTTCTCCATTGGTTATTATTCCAGATATGTTGCCTGTGTAACTATTTCAGCTCCCACAGTGCTTAAGTGGTCTCGCTTTTTTGGAGCACCCTTGCAAGACAAATATCTCCATCAAATCAAAAGATGCCAAACATGCAGACCCCACCACCACCCCTTGGAGCTGCCCCGAGAGTCCCCTGGGCCCGGGGCCGCTCACAGGGGGGTAGCAGAGAGGAGACTTACCCGAGTGTTCTGCAGCCGTGAGCGCCGAGTGAGCACAGCTCTGTGCTGGCAAGAGAGCCGAGTGTGGTTCATGCTTCCCCTCCCAGTATATAACCCGTCCAAATCAATGAATCAGCACAGGGGCAGCGTCAGGGTTAGGGAAAGTGCTGGAGCAGAGCTGCTTCTAGTTCCTATTTCCTCAGCAAACAGAGCAACAGTTTGGGGTTTCCCTCTCCTGAACCCCAGTGGCTTGTTTGAAGACAAGCAGATGGCTCCATGAACATGCTCCTCATGTCAGCCAGTGCCCAGGTAGCAGCTCAGCATCAGGAGCCCTCCTGGTACCTGGTGGGACATGGCTGGGTGCCCCAAGCCGTGGGGGCAGGCGAGGCAAAGCCAGGCCCCTTGGGCACAATCCTGCCCTTCGCTGGCACGTATTCACACCAGGGCTGCCCCATGGCATCACCTCAGCACATGCACAGCACTTGCCTCCCCAGCTACAGCTCCTGCAAGCGTCAGGACCCCTGCCCACATCCCAGCCCAGGGCTGGCAGCGCAGGCAGCCCCTCAGCCTGCCGACCCTGCCCTGGGTCACAGCTCTCCTTCACCCACCCCAGCTGCAGGTGCTCACAGGCCAGGAACCCACCCGCACCCAGGCCAGGGCTCTGCCCCGCAGGCACCTCACCCAGCCCAGCCAGAGCGGGCACCAGGCAGGGGTCAGCAACGTCACTGGTGCCAGCCAGAGGCCAGGCTGCTTCAGAGAGCCCTGGGTGAGCCAGAGCACCTCCCACTGGCACTGCTGTGCCCAGGGGCACTGAGAAATGAGAAAACCCCTCGGCACCAACGGCAGGCAGCCTTGCAACCCCAGACTGACACACGCTGCCATCTCACAGCAGCCTGGACGCTGCTCTTCATCTTCAGCAGCCTCGACACATGGGTGATGGAGCCCAGCACCCAGGAGTGTTTGGGAAGCAGGCTATAAGCCTCTTCCATCCACTTGTTCAGGGGTGCCTGCTGCCACCCCTCCCCTGCTCCCTCCAGCCCACGTGGGTGCGCAGGGGTGCGCTTGGTCCCCACCACCTGGCCCAGGGCCCCTCCTCGGCCACTTCCCCAGGGCTGCCCCAGTCCAGCAGCCGCCGGGAACGGGTATTCGGGAGGAAGCACTTAAGGAGAGCCAGCACACGTGGCTCCTCTAGGCTTCCTGGAGCTGGAATTTCCCTGACCACATCTAGTCCCGTCTCAGCCCACCCATGTTTCTGCCAGCCATGGCAGCCCTTGGCCCTAGCCAGCGTTAATGAGCTGCTCAAGATGGGAACAGCATGGGGCTGGTGCTGGAGAGCAGGGAGGAAGGCTGCTTCCATCCCCATGCCGCAGCACGTGATGTGTGCTGTGAGGGGTGGGAGGGTGCAGGGCTGTGCAGGGGACAGGGACCCTGTTCTGAGAGGGGACCAGACGAGGCTAAACAGCAAGCTGCAGGGATGGAGGGGGGAGTTTCCAGCCAGACACAAAGGCAGGCGACAGGGATCGTGGGAAGAGGGTAGGGAGTGAGACCTCCGTTGGAGGCAACCATCACTGATATGTCAGATTGCACGGGGGGCCTGGCTGCTGTGGGACACACTGGATGGCCATGGACCCCTCCCTGGCCAGGCAGTGAGCACCAAGGCTGGGGCTACCACCCGAACATGCTCCCTGCCTGCTCCTGGGGCAAAGCTCAGGAATTTGGGCACAGAAAAAGGGTATTCTGAAAACACCACCCACATGCTCTAGTGACACAGCAGATTCTCCCAGCACCATGGTTCCCAAAATAACCTCCCGGATTCCTTGACAATGGTGCAGCTGGAGGTCAGGCTTGGGAGCTGGCCGCTTCTTGCAGCCCTGGCACAAGAGCAGGGCTCCTATGGCCTTATCACAGCCTTATCACTGGCTTTGTCTGCCTGCCACCAGCGCCAGCATTGCTGGGTTCCTGCCTGCTCTGACTCATCCCAGAAGCACACAGCTTTTCAGCAAGGCAACACAGAAATTAAACCCCAGCACTTCCGAAAAACCACCATCCCAAGCCCAGACTGACGGAAGAATGTCAGACTCAGCTCCTTCCAAGCAGTGCTGCCTCGGGGGGGACAGGGACGCAGTGGTGGGTACCCTCACACACCCTGTCCCCACGATGGGAGTGATCAGGTTATGGTCCCTACGGCCACACAGAGCACCCGAAGTTTTCAGAGCACCCCCATAACAGCCCTGCTAAAACCCAGCTGCAGCTACCCAGGCTCCGGCTCCTGGCCGGGAAGGACGAGTCTGTTTTCAAGACATCCCTAAAAATAAAGTAAGGCTGAGTAACGGCACAAGCCTGTGCTCCGCACCCGCAGTGGAGAGGGAGCGGCTCCGGAGGTGAGCGCACAGGAGCCTGCCCCAGGCCACGCACAAGGGCGAGGAGCGGAGGGGGCGAGAGCTTGGGACAGCAGCACAGACACGCTCTGCACATCTGGAGGGGAGACGCAGCTCCCCGAGACAGCACGTGGATGTGATTGAGGCTGAGATAAGCGTTTTGCAGAGGGAGGTTGCTCTGCATAGCTGGGAGCTCCCACGGTGCTGGATGGAATGGAGCAAGCCTCACTCCACAGGAAAGCCCCAGGGTGCAGCAGTGCTCCTAAGGACCTTCCCCAGCTCCATCTGCACCAGCCAGAGAAGTACCAAACCCCCCAGATCAAGCTGGGGATGGCACAGAGTCACTGCCATGTCCCTATGCCTCTAAGGGGATGATGGAGCCCAAGGTGGGCACTTGCCAGACACTGTGTCCCCATGAGATGGGGCTGACAGCAAAACCTGCGGTCACAGCTGGCTGGGAGGGCAGCTCCTTCCTCCAGAGCCCCCAGCCCTCCTCACTGCACAATGCACGGCCAAATGCCGCTGTGCAGGGAAAGGCAAGAGCATGGGGTGCTGCCCCACAGCCCAGCCACTGCCAGTAGTCACAGGCCAGGCTGGAGGTGCCCTTGCACTCGAAAGCCCCCAGCAATTTCTGCAGGCATTTTTCCACATCTGCTGAGCCCACTGCAGGGCTGGAGGTCCTGTGGCAAGTGGTCCAGCTAGCATTACCCCTTGTGCTTTGACATAACCCTGCCTAGG
Organism: Eurystomus gularis; assembly: GCA_013400335.1. Classification (NCBI taxonomy): domain Eukaryota; kingdom Metazoa; phylum Chordata; class Aves; order Coraciiformes; family Coraciidae; genus Eurystomus; species Eurystomus gularis. Next base: position 214,850 of record VZZY01002809.1, read on the forward strand.
ACTCCTGGGAGGAGGCCAGCAGGGCCAGGAACAGGCAACCCTTGGTTATGCTCTCTGAGCCACTTGCATTGAGCGCAGTCTGGGTTCCCAGCCCCACCAGTGCTCCTGTCTATCGTGTGACCTCTTACACAAGCCCCAGTGCTCCCCCATATCAAACTATACCACCAGCCGTGGAGGTTCTAGGAGCCCCAGAACAGGCGCATCACCTATTTTGGGGGAGGTCTGCCTTGCTCTTGGACAGTGGGACAACCCCGGGTCTGTCCATGCTGGCACACCTTCAGCACATCCCCACAGCCATGGTGGCAGATGCAGCAAAGCCGAGTGACTCTGAATGAGAGGACTCAAGACTCCTTGGAAAAATACATGTAATTGCTAAAATTAGCAGCTTGTGGGTTTGGCCAGGAGTGCGCATTGCTCATCTGCCAAACAGCTGAGCACGCTCCCTCTCGCCACGCCGCTGCGCAGCCCGGCAGCCCCCACTCCCGGCACAGCCCCAGCTCTCGGCGGAACAGGCACCCCTGGGAGAGACAGGGCAGCCCCAGGCCCTGCTGCTCCCCACAGCGCTGGGACCCCCCAGTTATTCTGCACTGCTGCAAAGCACCCGCTATGCAAAACCCCGACCGTGGCCCCTGGTGCTCACAGGGACCGGCTGGCCAAGGGCATCAGGCCAAACTCTGCTCTGCTGAGGCGGTGGAGGAGGGTGGAGGGCTGGGCTAGGGGCCAGGGGAGGGGTCCCCTCAGTGCTCCAGCGTAGGGGGACACCTCCGGGCCTCAGCCATGCAGCAGGACACAGGAAGCTCGAGCCACAGCTGAGGGGTTAAGGAAGAGCCCTCAGGGACCAGTGCTGGGGCCCCCACCACCCATTAGAGAGGCACCAGCAGCCCCTTCCCCACCACACGCCCCTCCTAATCCTCTGAGGAGCCCCTGTGGAGACTGCACCTCCACAGGGCCAGCCATCCAACCAGCACAGCTTTTCAGCTGCCTGCTTGAGGAATGCAGAACCAGGTCTGCCGAAGCTACAGGATGCCTCATCTGCATCTACCCAAGGGATGGGGCCACATGTCCCCACATGTCCTGCCTTTCCTAGGGAAGTGCATGTGCAGGGTGGGAGCTTTGGAAAGGAGCAGTCACTCTGGTTCCTCCAGGATGGACAGCAGGAATGGCCATCAGGCTAACCTTCATCCTAGCACCAGTGCAAGACCCACCATAACCCTCTTAGAGCTCAAGGAAAATAGCATTTAGGATCTCAAGCATGAGAGGGGCTCGCCCAGCCAGCAGAACTGTCTCCTCCAGGCTTGGCCCTGGCCCGAGCACGGAGCGATAGCAGAAGCACGCAGGGCTTGGCGTGGGCTCAGGGCAGTGTTATGCTGGAAGGAATGCGAGGCTCGCAGCCAAGTCCGCCTGGAGAGATAATCTGAAGCGGAAAGAGTTTGTCCGAAGGGAGCTGCGTGAGGTGGGGAAGGACTGGTTGGAGCAGGAGGTGATGGCAGGGGGCTGTCCCTGCTCAGGCACTGCCAGGTGTTCACTGGATCAACTTCGCCCCATTCTCCATCTTCAAAAAGCCAACCCTGGCAGCAGGGAGTGCCCCAAGGACCCCTTTTCCAACACCCTAAAGGGGAAGGAGCCCCAACTCTCCCCAGGGGAAGCCGGCAGAGGAGCACACAGCAGGCTGCAGAGCCCCTGCCAGCCATTGCTGGCTCCCTGCCCTGGGCTCTTTTCATTTAGAAAGACACAAAGGCACAGCTGGAAGCCCGGCGCATCATACAGAAACACAACAGTCCTACAGCAGCAATTGCACAAGAGAGGCTGAGCCCAGTGGCAGGATGTCTTCAGGTGCCAGCGAAGCAGCAGCCCCCCACCCTGCAATGAAGTGGGACTCACCCACCGTGGTACAAGCAAGAGGCTTTGCCAGGGCTCATCCACCCATGAACACCCAGGCGGGGAGGAGATGCAAACCAGATTTTGGCTAGGTTAGATGGACCGTAACTTGTCCATCTCTGGATGGAGCTGAGGCAAAGCAGGAGCTTCAGGCCTCCTGAACACTGTGAGAGGCTGCAAACCCTTGCACTCCCAGCCTTGTCCCGTGGGTATGTGCCTTTGGCTGCATCTCTTCCCAGCTCTTCTGTCATCCCTAGGAAATGTAATGCTTCAGTAGCATGGCTGCTGAATCAGCATCCCTAGACACCATGTGCTGGTCAGAGGCCTGGAGGAGACACAGCCAATGCTCCATAACATCAGGCTCAGGTCCCCAGAGCTCCTGCCTCCTGCTCCTGAACCACAGAGCGCTGCTGAGTGTTCTCAAGCACATCTGCCATTGCCCGGCTTCTCTTTGCCCCTGGGAGAGGGAATATCCGAGGTGCAGGCTCTGATCTTACTGCTGTGTACTGGAGGGCTGAGCTGCATTTAATAAGCACCTACCTGAGCTCACTCCTCTCTGCAAGCAGCAATAAGGGCCCTCCAGCAGCTACTGGCCTCACGTGGCAGAGGTGGGACAGAAAAGACAGAGACATCAGGGACACAAGCACAGGGCATGGGCACTGGTGGCTTGGAAGGGTCCTGCAGCAGCTGGGAAACAGGCAGAGAGCTGCTGGTGCTTACAGCAGCAGTTAATTCCCTCCTCACCACCTTGCTCTTTGGGGACTCTGCATTCAAGTCTGGACAGGCAATGGAGAATGGCATCTGCAGTGACATCAGGCTGGAAACATGCTGTGTGCTCCCATGGCCTGGTACAAGGGGTCAGAGCTTCCATTGCTCCAGAATTTCCTAAAGCACAGGGAGCAGGAGCAAGCGCCAGAGAAACAAGCGTTTGAGGGAATCGAGCGAGGTACAGAAGACCCTTGGCTAGGCTGTGTTGGTGATGGACCCCAGGCACTCCTGACCAGGTTGTGGCCTGAGAGGCAGCTCCTGGATTCAGAGGTTTGGTTAACATGCAGGGCTGTTAATCATGACTCTGCATCCTGTTCAGGAGCCAAGAGTGTGGAGCTGATCCCTTCAGCCTCTGAGCACTTCACATCCACCCTTTCCACAGCAGCAGGGATCCCCGGACTGGGGATTAGATATGTCCAACCTTTTCCAGACCACTGTCCCCCCAGGCCCAGCCTGGTGGCAAAGGTTGGGCAGTACTTCATGGAAATGTGAGCTGCAGGGACTGGAAAAAACCTTTCTGGTGATGGCAAGCCATCAGTGCCTTGAGATGGCAGCAAGGCAGTGCTGCCAGAGAGAAGGTCTGAGGTGCAGCTGCACTTTTCCCAGGGAGCCCTCCCTCCTGCCTCCCTGCCTGCCACAGCCACCACCATGCTGACCAGCAAGACTGTCCCTTCTCCAGGCAAATGGAGATGGGATATAAATAAGCATATGCTTGGATTTTCCAGGCAAGGGAGTTTTGCAGGAAGGGCTGAGATCTGCTGGGCAACAAGCAATGAATCAGAGGCAGCTCAAAACAGGACATGTCAGAGGAAGAGTTAGTAAAACACCCCAGGCCCTTATTGCTCCAGCCTTTTGTTGTCTGCTGACTTCACTTCCCAGTCTGGCTCAAGCGTGGGGAAAGCCTGATGACAGCATGTAAAGACGAATCATCCTCCTCTTAGCACTTGACTGTGTGCGGCCGTGTGCCAAAGCCCCCACGTGCCAGAGCTCAGCGACTGAGGAGCAGGAGCCAAAGGAGCAGCACGGAGACCCAGCTGGCCCCACTGCAGGGCTGGGGCAGCCAGAGGAGGGTTCAGAAGGATGGCAGCTGCTGCTAACCTACTGGTCTTCCAGAGGCTGGACACCAGGGTGTTGTATACCCATACGGTGACCAAACTGTCACAGTTCCTCAGAAATCAGACAGTGTGCATCCGAGTGCCCAGAGCCACGAGTGCACTTCTTCAGTGCTCACCGAGGCAAACAATAACCAGTACGGTTTGTAGAACAATTTCCTTGCTAGTCCAGATTAACTTATCTTCTGCCTGCTGTGAGCAGATGCTTGCGTGGCACTAGTATCACAGTGCTGGAGTTGGCACAACACTAAGTGGTCATTACAGTTGTCCAACCAAGAACCTAAATTTGTAACAACTGCCTCCTTTTAAGCACTAGCATGTAACCACCCAGAACCACCACTAAGAAAGCTTCATGTTGATTTTGTGCTTCTCTCTTAAAAATATTGCAATAAATATTCTGGAGCTTCTGTTAATGAATCCGGTCCCAGTTTGCTCAGCATCAGCTTCAGCAACTCATCTTTCTCCTTCTTTAGGGATGGCTCTAATTACCATTTAGGCAGGCTTGCTAAGCTTTGTTAAACCTCACCAGGGAGACAATAGTTGTTTAACACCACAGAAGCACATTGCCTCTTTTCACAGCCTAGAAGACAAACTCAAGCCCAGCAGCAGAGCACCCTGAAACAAAGCAGTCCCTAGTTCATTCTTATTGCCTAGGGTAACACACAGCAGGGAAGAAGCCACAAACCTGCAGTAAATGCAAGCTCCTTCACCTCAGGCTTGTAGTGTGCAATTTCAAGGGTATACAGAACAACCTCAATAGTTACAGGGTCAGTAAAGCTACGAAACACCTCCTAGAGCACAGCATCGCCTGCACATGAGCCAGGGAACCATGTCCAGACACTTTTGAGCACAATGTCAGGGCTTTTCAGAACAAGCTAGGTCACATAATTAAGATAAAAGCTCATTATTAAATCCAAGAGCTACCAAAGCACATGCAGTCTGACAGCTACTCGTCTACTTACAAACCAAAAGATTCAAACAATTCAAAATATTAATAAACATTTCAGTATGAAGACCAAAACCCACACTATTGCCTCATAATTGCCTTTGCATATCGATACTTGAAAGGGCTGGAAGTCAGGGATACTATCTAGTAAGAAAAAGAAAAAAGCACCAAGACTGAATATGCTACTGCATACTGCAATTTGATGGAGATGCAGATGTTCCCCAGCCAGCTTCAGAGAGCTGGTGACACTTGAGGGCCCTCAGTTCAGGCAGGCATGCCTATGTTTGCTAGCCAAGCCCAGGAGAGACCATCCCTTTCGCTCCCAGCTCAGTCAAGACCAGCTCTCAAGCCAACTACACTCCTGTGGAGCCAAGCCTCAGTCCTGGGCGTCTGCCTAGCGCTCCAGTTCCAAGACTCACTGCATCAGCAGCCAGTAGCACCTTGCTTTTCACACCACAGATCAAAGTTTAAGGATGAAAGCATTTACTTAAAATTCAGAGTTGTAGTAACATTACAGAGTTTTAAACAAACAAACAAACAAAACCACAAAACCCCAAACAAACAAGAAAATACATGAAGATTATTCTTTCTAGCCCAGCATCTTACTTACCTTCCCCTGGCTGAGAGGAAAGCACTGTTAGCTTTACGTGGTACTTGTCTTCCTCCTGCCCTGTCCTGGAAAGTGGCTGACCACAGAAGGTAAGAACTAAGACACTTGCACCATACCATTCTGCCCCACCCCCATTTTTTAAGGGTCTTTCCCAGCATCTCCTCCCAAAACCATCATTTATTTTCTCGCTAAGGAGACAAAACATTGCAGGCAGTGTAAGGCGTAACAGCATCTGGAGTACCTTTAAAGCATGGTTAAAGCTGTGTTCCTATGTAGACTTCCCTACGTTGATGCCACTTCCATCTGAGCAGCATGAGCATGGCAGCGGGGTCTGGCAGGGCCGGGGCTGCAGTCCAGAGCAGGAAACTAGTAGCACATGCATGGAGGTGACCACAGATTTTCTTTTGGCTCTCCCTCTGGGTTCGTACACCAAGTGCTGTAGCTATACACGTGATTACAACCACTTTTGGCAAACACCGTAAGGTACGTAAAAGTGCATTATCATTATGCTGTAAGGACATCTTAAGGAAGATTGCTATGAAGAATTTGAAGATTCTTCTTGCCATGAAGATTTGTAATCCACATCTGAATCATGTCAACTGCCCAAATGCTCAAAATGCATCCAAAACAATGCTTCTAATCCTCTCTTTGGCTGGTATTCTCTATCTTCTTAAAAATTTTAGCAGAACTACAGGCTGAGCAGTGCTATTTCTAGAGTGCAAGAGTTGCCTGGTTTTACCCATCACATACAGGCTGAGCACAATGGTTACAGTCTGGAGTGCTAAAATCAAACTATGAAGGCACAAGAATAGCTGACAAAAAGCAACCCTGGTGTTAAAAAAGGGTTTAGCAGTGCTGTGAGCTGGCAACTCATCCCAGGCAAGAGTAGTTAAATCTGTTCCTCTGACACTATTGGTTTGTACTATGATGCTGGGAGAAGTCTGGGTTGGACCATCTGAAAAATGAAACCCAGGCTGTCCAACACCTTCAACATGTGAGCAGGTAAAACCTGAAGTTGCAAGAGGAATCGATGTGGGTGTGCTAGTATCTGCGTCAGACATTGCTGCTACAGTAGTCTCCCAAGATGACGTTGGGTGCACCATAGCAAGAGAAGTCGAACTTTGGGAATAAGTTGAGCTGAACGTCTGGTATGTAAGGGCTGTGGTTGGCAGGCACTTCAGGTGATCCACTGTTAGAGTCACAAGAGAAATATTCTGTAGTGCCAGTGGGCTGTGACACATTACAGATGACACATTTTTAATTATCTCCATGTTCTTTTGAAACCACTCTTGGAAGCCAAGAATTTGGCAATCGCATTTCCAAGGGTTGTCATCAAGGAAGACTTCTTGCAGCTCAGGTAAGCCGGTAAACACGTCTTCAGGAAGAGACTGTAGCTTAGTACTATTCAGGTAAACTTTCTGAAGGTGCTTGAGATTATGAAAGAGATTTCTAGGAAGAACCTCAAGCCTGTTATCAAAAAGGGAAACATTCCGCAATTTCCGAAGGCACAGGAAGATGCCCTCTGGCAAACTGGAAATATTATTTGTGTGCAGAGAAAGGCCTCGCAGTTCATTCAGACCACTGAACGCATTCTTAGGAAGAACACTAAGCTCTGGATTAAAACTCAACACAAGAAGCTCTAAATTTGTCAAGTTACTGAACACAAAATCTGGTATTGTGGAGAGCTTTGTGTGATACAGCCACAGGCTACCAAGATGCCTCATTTCTCCAAACAATACTTCTGGAAGAGACTTCAGTGGGTTCTTGTACAAGGTCAATTTAGACAGGTCATGCAAGTGCAGAAAGAGCCCAGGAGGCAAAACCTCCAGCTTATTTCTGGAAAGCGTTAGGCTTCTCAGTTTATGAAGACAATGAAATGCATCAGGGGCAATGGACTGGATGTTATTGCCATGTAGGAAGAGTTTCAGAAGCTCCTTCAGGTTATCAAACAGACCAGACTCTATTGAAGATAGTCTGTTAAAATACAGCATCAGCTTCTCAAGCCTGGTTAATGCACTAAATGTATTTCTAGGCAGTGCTGCCAAATAATTTCTTGACAAGTTCAGTACTTTGAGTCTGGCAAGTTTCTTCAGCACACCACTAGGAAGTGCTGTTAGTTGGTTTTTGTTCAAGAAGAGCTCCTCCAAACTAGCTAGTTTGTCAAACAGATTTTCTTCAATGGATTTCAACCTGTTATTTTCAATGATCAGTTGCTGAAGCTGTACCATGTCATCAAACACTTCTGGGGGAAGTTCAACCAGCTTATTATCTAGCAGTTTGAGGGCTTTTAGCCTTCTCAAGCCTTTAAAAGCCATTGGCAAAATCAGGGAGATGTTGTTTGAAGACAAGACGAGACGCTGCAGTTCCCCCATCCCAGAAAAAACATCCCGCAAGTGTGTTACATTAGTGTCCGTTACGTGAATTTCTGTCATGTTGCAAGGCAGATCTAACGATTCCAGGTCTTTTATGTGGGGACCAGAGCAGTGAATTGCATTTTTTGAAGAGCAGTCACACTTCTCAGGACAAATGGATGCATCCAACTGGAAGAAAAGCTTGATCATCACTGACAAATGAAACACCAACATCCTTGTTGTGCCAGAAACATTAGCTGTTACAAGAGATAAAAGAGAGTCAGGGTTTGATCACGGGTAGTCCATAACTTAGCAGACAACAAAGTTTTGGGAATATATCACAAAACCTGCAAAAGTGTGCACGAAATTTCTCTTGGCTTGAAAGCAAATTTCAAAATCTCTATTACTGTTGACTGTAAATATTTCTAAGGTGCTCAGCTTGCACTGAGAAGTACAGATAAAGCTCTTTTGTAAATCAAGTATTCCTTGTTGATATTTGTACTAGTCAAGCATAACAAAAGCTTATGGAAACCATGGTGAAACTGAAGGAGCCATAAGGCATGTATTTATTTGAACAGAAAACCATTATACTAAGTTACACACAGAAAACCTTTTAAAAAAGGAAAAATATCAGAAGGTCCTGCACACACAATATTTTTTTATTGTAGGTTACCTGAGGTTTAAAAATAAAGTTTAGCCTGCAAAAATAGATAACAGAGGTAAAAAGGGTGTCCTATATTTTAAGTGGCCAGAGGCAAAGCAGCGCAGTTCTGTTAAATCCTCTCTCAGCGTTTGCAAGCGACTGCTTCTTGGAACAGCCTGAGCACACACAAGAAGCACCAGGCTATTTTTGATGCAGCCTGAAACAACACACAAGAGCTCATGTAGCACAGGACAGCACCGAGCCTCTGATAACCAACGAGTCCCATCTCAACAGCCTAGCACAAAACTAAGTTATTATCGGTATTAAAAATACTATGAAATGAGAGGAAAGGAGGGCCATAAAGTCAGCTAGAAAGTTGTAGCAATAACAGTAGATCTGCATGAAACATACCACAAATTTGGGAAGTTGAATAGATTTCCAAACAAAAAAAGCAGTAGGAAAGCAATCGTTGTAGTTATAATGATAATATTTAAAAGAGCACGTCAAACAGATATCCACAGTTTAGAAATACTTCCTTCGTTAAATCAACAAGTCCAAGAGTATCCAAAACCTGGAAGTCAAGCACCTGGCTGATCAGTAGGCAAAGCAGCAGCTGGGACTGCTGCAATACTTCATCTCACAGGTTGTCAAGCCCTGGAACAGGCTGCCCAGAGAAGTGGTGGAGTCACCATCCCTGGAGTTATTTAAAAGACAGGTAGTTGTGGTGCAGAGGGACATGGTTTAGCGGTGACCTGGCAGTGCTGGGCTAACAGTTGGACTTGGTGATCTTAAAGGTCTCTTCTAACCAAGATGATTCCATGATTCTACAAATAGCTGGACAAGTTCTGCAAACGTAACTGGAATAGCTGACACCCTCTTCAGCACCGAGAGAATGCTCCATCCCACCATAAACTTTTCCAGGGGCAAGGATAAAGCTCTCCCATACCAAGTCCACAAACAGACAGGGGTACAAACCCCATAACTTAAAGTCAGGTGAGAGAGTAGAGCTTCTCACATGCTGGAATTGCTGACAAGAAGATACCACCATGGATCAAAACCAGCTGCTGCAGCAAAAAAAAAAAAAGCAGAAAGGAATACTTTAAAAAACAAAACAAAACAAAAAACCAGTCTTAATTACTTTCAGAGTACTGAAGACTGGTAAGATCTGCATCCCTTCCTTGGCAAGGGAAGGACACGGCATCTAGTAGTATCTAACTTTCTACAACTCTTTGAATGAGAGTGTCAGCCACCAAAAGAAGGTTGTGAGATTTGCCTTTCCAAAGGACTTTTCCATGTCAAACAAGAATCTTCCAGAGAATCTCACTCTCCCAGTAATCCCTCCCACGCTGAGACCATCCCTCACAAACCAGCGATGTCCTCACCTCAATAAACTCATAAGATAGCCTGTCCCTGATCCTATCTAACCCCCTCTCAGCATGCTGCTGCTGCTGAGCATGTCCCTGTGCATCCAGGACAAGTACATCAGCCTACAGCCCACCTTGAGGGGCTGGAGCGTGTCCAGAGAAGGGCAAAGAAGCTGGAGAAGGGTCTAGAGCACAGGTCTGGTGAGGAGCCACTGAAGGAACTGGAGTTGTTTAGCCTGGAGAAAAGGAGGCTCGGGGGAGACCTGATCAACTCCCTGAAAGGAGGTTATAGCCAGCTGGGGGTCGGTCTCTTCTCCCAGGTAACACGTGATAGGACAGGAGGAAATGGCCTCAAGTTGCTCCAGGGGATGTTTAGATTGGACATTATGAAAAATTTCTTCACCCGAAGGGTTGTCCAGCACTGGAACAGGCTGCCTGGGGAAGTGGTGGAGTCATGATCCCTGGAGGGGTTTAAAAGTCATGTAGATGACATGGGACAAGGTTTAGTGGTGACCTGGCAGTGCTGGGTTAACAGTTGGACTTGATCATCTTAAAGGTGTTTTCCAACCTAAACAATTCTATAATTCTATGACTGGCACAGGAACTGGATAATCCTAGACATCTAGAGTTGCTAACGACATTTTAAAAATAAATATTTGAACTTCTATAATGAAGATTTTAATAGTAGAGAATACAGTAAGATCCACATAAAGGTCATAATCACACATTCCTGTGTATTAATTTTCTCAAACCCTCACCTGAGGCATCTGGCATTCCAGAGAGCACACCAGCGTGACTGGCCATTCACCATGTTCTGGTCTGTTTCCCTTCCTACCAACCCCTTAATGTTTCTCAAGACTATGAAAGGATGCCAGAAGCGGCACGTTAATACTGTTATTATATCAAAAGTTACAAATCAGTTGTGAACTTAGTTTCACAGAATACTGAGCACACCTATCACTTCCTCTGGTGCTTAACTTTTTTACTTTCTTGCAAGTTTCTAAACTCATATGAGCATGAAAAAAGGAATTTTGAACTGTACCTTAGGAACTTATCTGCTCTTTAGAGGAACTTAGTAGGAGCAGAGCAGGCAATCAGGCCTCACCATGATTCTGCACTTTAAATGGGAAGTAAACCAGCAAAATGCATCCTCTAGATAACACTTGCACCCATATTTGCCTAACTATTGTGAAAGGCCAAATAGTATTTTAAGCTTCAGAGCAGATTTTGCCTACGTTTAGTTGTGCAAGCAACCATCTTCCACAGGCTGTATGCAACTCCTAATGGAGAATTTGAGACCACTCACGGGAGAAAGTTTGAAGTCATAAATGCAACAGCACAAAACCCACTTGTAGCTTCTTTGGCAGCGATATTGGAGTATATGCTTCAACCAACCCAATGCAAACCTGGGTAAAGTCAGAAATGTGCACTTCAGCGTGAAATGGAATCAGAAATTTCGCATTTGTGAGTTCCACCACAGCCTGCTACACAGATACATTAGGTTTTGAAGGAGCACACACATCTCCTTTAAAGGACCAAGTGATTGATACGTGCCTTCACAAGGCTGCTCTGACTGTTACTTTCTTGCAGGATTGGAGTCAAAGCAATTTGAGTAAGGAATGATGGATTTTTTATACAATGCTTTGGCTAAGCAACCCAGGGTTGACCCACCTGGCTTCTGCTTTTCCTCCAGGTCTTCCAGAGTCACAGGCCAACAAAACCTAAAGCCTGAAATATTCTGAAAACAGAAAAGCTTTAAGCTATCAAAATATTAGCTTGAAAGTGGTAGATTACGCTTCTGTAATTAAGTAATCAGGTATTTCAAGTATCTTGTCTTCAAGTTTAAAATAATGTTCTCTGCCAATGAATGTTTAAACAGAAGGTGAGCTGCAGGATGGAAAAGATGTCTTCATTTCGGTGTGATTTTTCTGAAGATGACTGCAACAACAGTGACAGCTCACCACCATGAACATTTGCCCAAGAGCCTGTTCAAGATCACGCCTCCCACGTGCCAAAGAGCAGAAGGAACATCTGGATAACAGAAGGTCCTAACAAGCTGCCATCACCTGTACAAGGTCTGCGTTGAAAATGGCTCTCTGGAGCCAGCAGGTCAAAGTGCGCTCAGTATTACCCCACTGCAGAACAGCAGCGGTGCCGTGAGTCCTGCCAACACACAGCGTGGACATGCTGCACCCCCTCCTTCAAAAACAGAGGCACTGAACAAGATATCCCTGACATCAGTGGAAGTAAGTTTGTATTCTTCAACAAGCTAATTGTATAAAGAAGAATGAAAAACAAATCTCATGAAACTAATGAAAAGAATTAAAATATCTGTTCATTTTAATTTTATTTTCAAAGAGCTTCAGTCACAAAAATGATTTACAAGTCTATTTACAATTCTATTGTACAGTTATTTATGTATGCCTCTTGACAACAGGGTACCATTCTAGAGCAGCAATACATATTTTTACATACAAAGATGTAGTATCATTTCAGATCTAAAAATAAAAAGGAAGCTGAGCTTCTAGAGAGCGCTGTCATGATGAACCTTTTAATCTGTGTTAAGCTTGAGCAATTCATGACAAACTGAATAGTTTCTGGTTCACATAATTATCAAAGCTGCAGTTTGTTGAAAATAGCTTTAAAAACCTGAAGCTTTACTGTATAAAATCAACATATTCAAGACTCTAAAAAGTGTCAAAAACCCACAGCTTTCCCTTAGACATACAAAAACCTAAGTTTACAATTCAGAATTTCTTGGGAGAAATCCTACAGAACTTCAGCTCTCTCATTTTGTGATGACCAACATAAGCATTAAAAATTGCAGCATAAAAAGGACTCCACATCTGCTCAGCATTATACTGTATATACACATACAGTACAGGATTATTTACCCAATTTGGGATGACTGTTCAGCACAACCTTCATGAAGAAAAAAATAAATAGAATTAAAAATCCAACAACTTTTAAAAAGTGCAACAGTAACAGTTTCCAATTTAAAGTTACGATGAATATGGACAGTCAGTTCCGTGGGTGTTTTAGCTGCTTCTACTCAAGCATTATTCGCAGCATTTTCTTTTTACAGTAGATTTAGTTCTATAGTACATGAAACTAGAGTCACTGCTAACTGAATCTGAAGGGAAGAGGAAAAAAAAGAACCAAACCAAAACTTTAAAAATAACCCTGAGGGATATACAATTCAATGATCTTGCAATTTATTTCTAAAAAGTAACATTTATTATTTAGCAATTGCTTTTCTGGATAGACCAGTCCTTTAAGTATGTGCATAAATAATATTTAAAAATCAGTAATATTTACAAATCCTAATACAGCAAAGTAAAATACATACAGATTAAAGTCTGCATACACAAATAATTTAATAATAAATCAAACTCCTCAATGTAAGGCCAAAATATACAGCAGGAAGAAAATGTCTACCAAGTATCTAACGGAGCTCACTAAATTGGTCTGTTCATCTGAATGTAGACTTCCAAGATTACCATTAGAAGAGATTCTTTTCACTATAAACTGAAGTTCATCTTGCTTCAAAGCAGAAACTGAACACACTAGTGTACATCTCGTTTGCTGCATTTCTGAAAACCAGAAAAACTGAACTGCTCAAAATGAGAAAAATTATAGGTGGCCAAACTCAGCTCATGGGCAGGAAGGCATAAATCCCAAAAACTGCAGAAGATGCAAAAGCTTATTTTGTGGCTGAACTTGCAACAACAAGAATGATTCTCAGAAAAGCTGACTTATTCTTGACTAAGAGTCAGGAGCAAATAGGTCAGAGCGCAAGCATGCAACCTCAAGAACTTTTACTAACTCTGAACACATACCTTGAAGAAACTAGCTCCCACCTGCAAAACATTTGAGCCCGAATGACCCATTAGTCACTCAATCAAGGGGAGACACTCGGCAGTTTCAGTTTTAGTAAGAGTTCCCTAAAGTGTTCTCTGAAGACAAGCCCACCTTAATAAGCTGTTTCCTCCTCACTTTCTAGGTAAGTCTAAAAAACTAGAGTAAGATTGAAAGACTAGCTTCAGAAACCAAACAAGCCGGAGAAATTATCAGGTTAGAGATAAGAAAAGACAAATATTTTCTTTCACTTCTGATGGAACAACCAAGCTAAAATCATCAACAAAATGGAAAGCAAAAGCTTATGCATTTAAGGTTAAGTCACAGCTCCCAGGTCCAAGATGCATAGCTTCACAATATTTTTCAACTAAAATATTATTTTTTCTTTAAATTTGAATACTTACGCAGCTGAGAATTATTCTTCTTCAATTATTCCATGCTACAAAGGTTTTGTAAAATCAACATTGACAGAAATTAGCCAACTGACTCAAGTTCATGATTAATGCACAATTTCAGATCCCTTAAAAGCTACTGATGTTGTTTGATGTTTATGACCTTAAGAAGCCAGGATAATTAGAATTTTACATTGCTCTGTTGAATGAATGCTAAAAAAACACTTCCGAAGGGGGAAGTGCTCCTGCTCCACCCCTCAAAAACAAACAACAACAACAAAAAAAATCAGGAAAAGAGTTGTCAGCTGGACTGGAGGATAGGACACCATATGCATAATATTTATGAGGAGCAAGTGCTAGTATCTTAAAACTCCCAAGTTCTAGGAAAAAGTCTTCTAAACCATTTAGCACCACTTTTAAATTCCCCGTTGGCACAGTATGTTGAGCAGTGGGGGGACACTGTCCATCCTGCCTTACAGAACAGCACAAAACTAGGCCTGACCTGAAAAATTCCCCTTATTGAAACAATGCTGGAGTCATCTCCACAGGAATTAAAAAAAAAAA
>VZZY01002809.1:229361-245435 GCA_013400335.1 Eurystomus gularis
AAGAAGAAGAAACCAAAGAAACCTCAAATTCCATCATCAGAATACACACACACTTAAAAATGATCCCAGCGAGCCAGGGAGTTTGGGGCCCTCCTCCTTCCACAACTTCTCTAAAGGTTCTCTACAGAATCGTGACTTCTCCGGATCCCCTCCCAAAGCCTAGAGATATCTGAACCGGTCAGTTCCATCCAGTCAAAACAGACTGATGAAAGAGTTGATATTTTATGATAACCTTCCCCAAAAAAGATGACTTTCTGAAAGTTCAGCAAGTTGAAGATGGTTTGGAGAGAAGTAATTTGTGGTAAAAACGCAACAAAAAACAAACCCCCAAAACTACCAAACAAAAAAAAGAAGAAAGTTGTAAGCTTTGCAGGTGAAGAGGATGCCTGCCTCTACATCTTTGCAGACCTGTTTTTCTAGCGGTCTTGTGTTTTGACACCGCCTAATGGCAAAAGGATGTATCGCTACCCCATGGGCTTAAGCTGCATTATTGGCGATGCAAGCTTTCTTTTTTAATAAATAAAATCCACATAAGCCTTATAGTTCTGCAGCAAGACAGATTTTAGCTCATCTATTTTCTCTTAATTTTGTTTCATACAGCTACATATAGTGCTTAAGACACTGGCAGACTCTTTGAAATGCGTATGTTCTTAACATGCACAAGTCCCAAGCGTCGGCACGTGAAAATATTCCTCCCTCCCACCCCTATTTCCCTTGTAGCAGTAGCTCTGGCCTTACTACTTCAAGGTATATAGGAAAACTATCTTAAGGTTTACAAATAAAACATGGTCCACAAAGGGATAATCCAACCCTTTTGCTGGAAAAAGCAAAGTCCGTGAAGAAATGCATAGCTAAATGTAATAAAACATGGGACAGAAGAAAGTGTTAAGATTCTCCAGCCTTCCTTCTCCAAGTACTCTAGAGTGTAGCCCAATGCCTCCTCCTCTGGAGGCCACCTAAGCCCTTCCTTGGGGCTAGCTAGAAAAGAAGCTAAGGACCCACTTGAAAGCAATGTGCTTTCTTCTTAAGGTCAGAGCATATTGCCCCCATAGCATTCCCAATTCCTGCTGTAGCAGACTAAAGCAACTTAAAACCCCAACATTACACCTGGAAACACTCCTTACTGAAAGGGACAAACTTAGAGGTACACGCACCAAAACTTTGGAACTGTTCTGAGGCACAAAGCTTTTCAACTGTGAATATCAACCAAAAACATAAAGCATGACAAGGTTATTATGTGCCTCTAGGACTACCATGAAACCATGACAAGGGTTTACATGAATACGTGCCCAGGTAAGCGAGTTAAAACAATGATTAAGATACTCCAGGTAAATAAAGTGAACCTGTTTAAACTGCTCTGCAGTTTAAACCTTCAAATACATCTCATTTAGGAATTATGAAATTTGAAAGAAGGTGGAAGGAAACAATTTTTGCTCTGCCTAAGGTAACCTACATTTTTAAAATGTATAGTTGCAAGATGTCTGCCTCTGAACATTGTATTCAGAAAGACAAAACAGTTGGAAATATCTGCATTAGAATTTGACATTTAGTATACTGCAAGTTCAAATAAAGCCTTAAAATTACATTCTGAATTCTACTAAAGACACATGCTACCAAGATCCACCGTTACGTTACAGTGATGATTTGATATGAACCATTTTCCGGGGATGGTACTTTTGCTTCTGTTGTTGTTCTGGGTTTTGGTGGCCATTCTGGATCAACCAACAGTTCCTGAGCTAGATGCATATACTTGGCTTTTGGTGTCTTTTCTCTACAACCAAACAGGGAAAAAAGGAAACAGACTCCACAGCGATCCACAGCCTCCTGCAGAAGTGAACAGATTCGAACACTGGATTACCGTAAGAAAAAATTACTATAGCTAACAATATAGTAAATCACTAGAAAAGTTTTAGTTTCTAATTTACAATATCATTGTCACGCTGGACCTAGAAAGTGTAGTACAGAAACTTCTATTGTGTCATCTCTTCTACAGTATGGTAGCAATGACATTTAAAAAAATTATTCTGCATTATTGTAACATCCAAAGTCACCAACAGCTTTTATGTTTATTTTCTAATAGTTTCAATAAATACAGGTGTAACAGGCACCATTAAACGATGTTACTATCGAAGAATAAAAGCCTGGTCTAGAAAAGGCAGACAAATACCCAGAATCTCTAAACGCTTCTTAAGCAATGGATTGTTTAACTGAAGGCAGGCAGCCAGCCAAATGTGGCAGGATTTAACTTGCTGGTACTGTGAAACCTAAGTCCTACAGGTATTAATAGTTATTAAAACCGATACAAATTATTGAACTTAAGTCTTCCTTCCCATTTTTCCTTTCCTAGTCCCTAGTTCCTAGTTCCTAGCCATCACAGAGGTTGGACTAGGTGATCTTGGAAGGTCCCTTCCCACCCAAACCATTCTACGATTCTGTGATTCTGTTCTCAAGACTGGATCCCCCTCATATCTCAGAGAGCACTTTTAAGTCTGCAGGGCTGACATTTTAATGGAGATCTATTATATTGTTTTCTTCATGTTTGAATTTCTACCAGTTGGTGAACGGAGCCAAACATGAGCATGACTTCTATTCTACAGCGAACAAAAAGCAATTTGATCTTGAACAGTCTCAAAAGGCCAAATGTAAATCTGAAGTGAATACATCTAGTAAAATTTCATTCTGAGAAGTAAACCATTTTAATTCTAGCAAGCAGAAATGTACAACCAGCTAAAAGTAGTAAGCCAGCAGGCTTAAAGGAAAAGCTAGTCTTTATGGGATTCACATAGATTTCCTTCATATATTAATGACAAGGGCAGATCAGACAAAAGATTAATGCTCACCTGAAAAGGAGAACCTAAATCCTTCAGTCTCCTAAACCATCAGTAGCAGTAATAAGGTACTTTCATTTGCCATTTTGTTTAGTTTCATCTGTACAAGCTATAAATTACTCCTCTCAGACAACAACCTAAAACTCTAAACCAAATTAATTTAATAAAGAACTGGATTAGACCCAGCACCAGCAATTCTGCTTTCAAACAAATCAAGACATTCCCAGCCCTACTATGCTAACTCAGAACAACACAGAATTTGCTAATGCGCAAACTGAAGATAAAGCAAGAAGAGTCTTAAAAGCAATCCTCTGGGTTTGCTTCACAGTTCTTGTACACAGAGCTGAATTCTTTAAGTGTCAACAAGGAGAAAAATATAAAACCAGAAGCCTTTCTTTTTAACATTCTAGTTACAGAAGTGCCTAATTTAAGCAGTCTTAAGCTCAAGTTAAGGCAACAGACACTTGGCGATCACAAAAACACAAAACTGATTAATCTGCGTGCACTCAAATCATGACAGTAAAACACTAGTCTCCAACCTGAGGCGGCTGGGGTATGGTGAGTCGGTATTCTCCTTGTTTGTCTCGATTGAACACAACCTTCCCAAGGATCATATCAAGGAGGACATTCTGTGAAACATTGCAGTGAGTGGGAAGAATTAAAGAAACTAATGATCATTTGTTGTTAGTGTGCACATTACAAATAAAACCCAAAATAGCATGTTAGGCGTAACTAATTCAGTGCCAGGCAAAATGGAGAGTTTATGTTACTTATCAGCATGTAAGTAATAAACATTTATATTCTCCAAGTGCTCCCATGAGGTTTAAAAATACAAACATGTACTTTGAAGCAATAGCAACAACGACGAAAACCACATCCATTGGTACAGGAAAAAATCATAAATACATATTCTTAACGTGTTTCAATACTCTAAAAATCCTGTGAAGCACTGCAGACATGAATGCTTAAAGCAGTTTCCTCTCAAACCACCTCTAACAGTGTAGTGTCCTTCATGCTGGAGCTATGCTTTCTTCATAACTTCTTTTAAACCAGTGACATTTCCAGAAAGCTTCAGTGGAGTGGCAAAGGTAAGCCACTAGCAGGAAGTCTGAAGGAATTCTGTAGGAGCCATTTCAGATTTTGGAAAAGAGGGCAGAAGTTGAACAGTATGTTCAGTGCATCTGGTTATTTTCATGTGGCTGTGTGGGTGAACTCGAGAGCCTCGAACAAATCCAGCAACTGAGGTGTGAACCTGTATCTTCCATGGGCTTGAGCCTACGACTCTGATCTCTGGACAGATTCCATTTCTAACATCTGACTAACCTCTGCCATTGAGAAAGGGGAGCTGATTAGCCAAGACTTCTTATAATGGATCTTATAAAGATTATGACTTTATAATGTACCAGAATTTTATAGTGCTTTTATGACGCATCTGACAACAAATCTTGAGCTTGTTAGATGTTAATTTTTGAAGCTAGTCTAGTTTAAGTGTGTCTGTACTGGGAATCAGGGGCACAGAGAAACATCTGTTAGGATCTGCCTTTGTTGTGCAATATTTTCTATCATCTAGTAAAAAAAAGCGTGCTTCATGAACTTCGCCTGGCACCCACATGCAAGGAGCAAAAGCTTTACACAGCATTTCAGAAAACATGTCTGGGACAACCACTGTCAGAAAGCATTCCTGTTGTAGAAGCAATATAGAAACAACACACGATCGTAGCGTGACACTCTACGCAACACACAAAATTGTCAAACTGACAAGCGTGACAAAAGGAGATAGATTCGATCCCTCGCGTATCTCATCATTCTGAGACACTTAGGAGGCACTTACTGAGGGATTAGTCTCAGCAGAATGAACTCTAGGTGATACACATACAGAAATGTTAAAAGACATAAGGAGAAGTCACCAGCAGCTTTTCCTAGATACTCAGAATACGAGCTGTGGTACCCAGTAACTCTGTAGTGAAAAGTGTAGTGAGCAGAAAATCCAGGCAGGCACGGAAGGACAGGACGGCCATGAGCTCTGCTGGAAGTGAAGGAAGGAAAGAGCCTGCGATTTCTACACAACACACTGGACCCAATGAGTTGGCACCACATGAGAAAGCTTCAGGGAGCCTGGAGTAATACTGCTGGAATTGGACGAATACAGTCCAAAAGGTGGAACAAAAGCAGGTTGAGGTTATGGAAGGTGAAACGTGTACCGTAAAACAGATTTGGGATTTGAGGATCACTAGACAATGCTTCTGTTGGACATCTGCTGTACAGTAACACAAAAAAGCCACGATTCTGCAGCTTAAAAGTAACTGTTTTGCTTCAGTAGCAAAGACAGCAATATATGTAAAATTTGTCTTCTTTTTAATTTAAGTTAAAAGAAAATGATTAAGAGTTTAGTTGTACAAAAAATGAAAGAATTAAAGGGCATAAAGGAAAAGATCACAAGCAGGGTTAGAGTAAATATAGGACTATGTAAGAAAGGCCCAGAATCTTTAGGAGGGGATAAACTTGTTAACAACTAGGCAAAGGCCAAAAAAATGAGTATCTACTGCCATGTTTTGGAAAAGACAAGCTATCACCTATCATGTGAAAACACTGAAAAACATGTTCCAATAGGCAGCCACACAATAGCATATATTGCCAATTCTATTTGGAGTAACATTTTCAACACAAAGCCTTGATAATTGTGATTAAAAAACGTTGGTTGATTTTATTTTTACTAAGTCATGAATAAAAGGGAAAAAAATAGTCAACTGGAAAGAATATTAAGGCTGTAGTAATCTTCAAAGACCAGAATGGTACGATCCAAGCAAACATGATGCTTGTTACCTGGATAGCAATCTCTCACATAGGAATGGAAATATGGACTAGAAGCTGCAGAAAATGTTTACCGTAAAATCAGATAATTGTAGTGTGCAAGCACTAGATAATGTTGAATGGCTTTTTCATCTTGCAGGAAAAAAAATGTTACTAATAGTTGCAACCAAAACCCAAATGTACTCAGGTTGGAAATAAGGCATCAATTTAATGGGAAGACCTAACCACAGGAGCAAATTACTGGCTTTGAATCCAGACTCCTTGTGCAAGATGTATCTCTCAATGTTTGATTCTTAGAAACAACACAGAGTACGTGGATGAAAGGTAGGGCATGTTTCTGCCCACATTAACTCTGGTATTACAGCAGAAGAGGCAACACCCAAAGTGACTGACGTTAGACAGGCTCAGGGCTGGAAAAAGCAGATGTGCATGAACATCTCTACTTCTGGGTGTGAAGCTGATTAGATGAACAAGTTATACAGACCCGCGTTATTTGGAACAATAACCTCTGCGTATGATCCAACAGAATGAAGATAGGCTCCTCCCCTAAGGATTTTACATAGTTCTTTACTAGGTTATTCTCAACTGAATTAACACAGCAAACAAATATGGAGAGCACTGTCTCATTAAATAGTTGAAATTACTTAAAGTCTTTCAACTTTTCCTCACTCATTTTAAATTAATAAAAAAGGTTTTAAAATTATGCTTTTAACACAGAAAATCCTGACACCTTAAATCTAGCCTACATGGACATTTATAAGAATACAAACTTAAAAGAAAACAATGGCCACTTACACTGGCATGCTGTGAAGAGACCTTCTAAACAAGAGACAAACACGTACCCTGGAAAAAAACCCCCACTTAACAGACAAGCATTTTTTCTGTTTGAATTTCTTACCTCCGTCAGCACGGATATAATTGCATTGAGAATAACAATTATGAGAATTCTTAGGCGCCATTCATATGGAATACACACGAGCTGCGAGAAAAAGTTGCCAGAGGTTAGCAACACACCTATGAAGTAAACACAGATTCCAAACAGGCTCAGAGTTCCAAGTTCTCCCTTCCCCTCTCCAGAGATGTGAAGCTGGAGCACTAGAAGGGGTCAAGCTTGCCCAAAAGGAAGCCAGTCAGTTATCCTAGGAAGTAAAGACGCTTGTATATCTGATGAATCTTACCTCAAGAAATGTGTCAATAGCTTCAACAGGATGCAACATGATGAATAATGTGAAGACATAAAGAACTATCACAGATATAACAAACAGTACTGTAAAAGAAGAAAAAAAATTAATTGGACATCTCACAATCAGTTTCAGACAGTTCTTCCATGTATCATTACTCCCTGGAAATAACCTCTTCTCTTCCTCTAAACCACTTCCAGGTGGCAATACAAGCTGTGCTGATAGCCATAAAGAGACAGAAGGCCAGACTTAATTTCTCACTGACTCACTTGTGGACCTGAAAAGTATATGCACATATACTTCTACAAACAAAGCAGCTATTAACACAGATTTCTGCATACAGTTTAACAGTTCCCCATTTCTGTCTCTGACTATCAGAGGATAGTTGTACTGTGTTCTCCTAGCAATGCTATTACTGCTGAAGTAGCACAACAGAATTATAAGCAAGCCATGGATAGACAAGTGTATAGTCACTTGGAGTTTACTTGGAACTGCCTATAGTAAAAAAGGACTTACAGTTTTTGTAGGATGGTTGTCTAAAGGGCTTTCCTTTAGAAAAGACAATTGCCACGATGAGGTACTGAAAGCTGGATATAAAAAACAGAGTTGTGTTTTCGTAATTTTTAATGTTATGCTCATCATCAAGAGTCTCATTTCCATGGTGTGCAGAGCTGGTGTTTGTGGCATCCAATGTATTACATGCACTACAACATTAAAAAAAAAAACCAAAACCAACATTTAAGACTGAGTTAAGGAGAATATGCAAATGAGCCTACTAATTAACAAAAGTAATGACGAAACAAATTACTACACTAGTAAAAAAGCTTATCCTTGAAAACTTATTACAGATAGTAAGAAATAACTCAAAACTGCATCAGGGAGGTAGCAATTTCTAATGAATTTTGAGCTTCAAGTTCTTTTATGCTTCCAGCTTGTAAGTTCACTACATGAACTGTTTAGAAACTATCACTGTAGATACACTTTGAAGACAGGTGAAAAAATGTTACAATCTAAAAAAAAAAAGATTAAAACACTTCTTCATTTTCAGAAATGTAAATTTGAGTTACTAGAACTAACAATAAAACAAAACTTCAAAATATAGAAGAGTTAAAATAAGTCTGAATCATTAATTTCAAATTTTGATCTTAACTGTCCCTAATCTGAGGAGTCTTCAGACACCGCAGCCTGGCTCTGACTCCCTTTTGCATTTCAGCAGTTGGGTACCTCCCATGTGTTGTTACGCTTTTCACAAAAAGTTCAGACAACTAACAAGCTGCCACACAGAAGCTTTATTTACAAAATCTCCAAACAGTGTCAATAACGGAGAGAGCAAGTATTGCCTATAGCTTTCCAACCATTACTGCACCCTGCACCAAGCCACTGAAACACTTACTCAGATTCTGTTGTCCAAGGCTCGTACCAGGACTGCTGTCTGACCCAAAAAAACCCAAAGGTTTGAAAAACAAGGCAGATGATGATCTGAGACAAAACGGAACACAGAAGTGGACCTGAGATAAGACCTGATGGAGGCCTTCGTGCAACAAGCTCCTTCCAAGCAGGGTTCAGACTCACTGCAAAGAGAAAGAAAAACAAATTACACATTACATCATTATGGTTTTCAAGAGCCACCCTGTTCTCATTCTGTGGAATTGGTGAATTGCTGGATTAGTGGAATTAGAATTGCTCATGACATCACTTTAAAAATCAGTCCAGAACTGCAAGTGTGAAACCACCTTGAAAAAATTATAACACACTAGAATAATGTCACAGTGCCTTCTACAGGCTGGCTACCCCAGCAGCACAGAACAGCAGGGGACAATAATAGAAGCCATGAGACTTAGGGAACTAGTGGTGTCTGGCCAAATCCCCTTTGTTTGGCACAAGGACTTACAGCTCATCTTTGGCCTGCCCTTGCTTCCAAGAAGCAGTTTCTATTATACTTGAAAATGTAATTCTACTGTTAGCCAGTAAACTGAGTGCTAGTTTCATACGTGGAACCAAACACTCCACTACATAAATGTTTTGAGGTTAACATTTTATGGACAGAAGTTGAACTAAAAATGAAAGAAATCAGAACATTTGGGAAAGATGACATTGGAACAGCTCCTGCTTTGATTCCAAAAAGAGTTTCTTCAAGTCAATAGAGATTTATGACTTCCTGTACAGTGAAGAACTACTTTCCCAAGATCATGCCCACAACCTGCTTTTTGTATGAGGGCATTTCACAAACTTCAGACAAATGTAAGTCACCACAGTGGTTTGGGTTTTTGGAATGTATATACTGTCGTAGTCACAACATCTTAACTGTATGTCACAGTGCTTAATCCAAACAGCATGTAATTAAGATACTAAAGAAAATTTGACCAAGCAAAAACGGCTTCATCGAAGCCAGCAGTGGGAACTCAGCCCAATACTTACTAGTGAAGACAACCACCAAAATGATTGCCAAATCAATGAAGAGAAACTGGAAATCTCCCAAATTGCTCAGGATCTAGACAGAAATCACAACTGAAACATTGGTAATTTCTTCACACCAAGAAACATCTTACAGTGACACTTCTACAGCATTAGTTCTTTTGATTTCACTCTATCAACAAGACACTCTCTTGTCAAACTGGCTTCCTTTATCTGCAGGAGTCTTGACTACTCTACAATTCACAGATCAATTCCTGAAGTATAAAGGTATGAAACAAGTTCAGTTTCAAGATACACAAGCTACTTGTAATTGAAATTTGTTTGTAATCAAACTTATATTCCTGAATCTTAAGAACTGATGAAATAATAGCTTAGGCCCACAGTTCTCAAAACACCATAACCTTACCATGTAGTCATACAGTTGTCAAAATTTCCATCTCAAAGGTCCTTTAATACTTTGCATGTTTAATTTTCTCAGAATACAAATTAAAACATGGGATATCTACCACATGCCATACTGTGAATCCAATCATGTTAACAGGAAATACTCCACCTCACTTTCTTTCCCCCCTCCTAACTAATACTTGCAAGCTGATCTCTTTCAATCCTTGCATAAACAGAATGCATTGCTCTTTAAATAAAAGTTAGGCTACTTGAAAAAGCTGACAGTTTTAAAATAATTGAAAATTATAGTTCTGTTCAACTTATGCGCTTATTTGGACTTCCCACTGCAAAGACTTTCTATTCACAGGCATTAGTTACTGCCTTTAAATACAGTTTTTCATACAGTTCATATAAAAAAGGTAAGAAGTACTAATAACGCTTTTAGTCCAAAGAGAGCTTTTAGAATGTGGGTGTTGCATACTCAAAGAGACCCGCAACAATTTATAACACCTATCAATTTTCAAATCTCTGAATTGCATTGACACTGCTTAAGCACTTGGAGAATACTTACAGAATACAGCAGAGTAACACTGATGTACTGGATAATGCTGTATAATGCCATGAACTTAAACACACAGAAGGAAGTTATTAAAGCAGCACGGCCTTCCCTGTCAAAACAAATGCAGTCACATAGCTAGAAAGCTTTCTGTGAAAGCACTTAAATTCTGCTTAGCAAAGTGTTAGCTGCAATTAAACACATCAGCAAACCCTTTGACTGAAGACATACCCAGAAAAAGGGGTGAGAATGGTACACCGTCTGACAGCAGAGTTGTGAGCGTGGCCCTGAAATGAGCCACCACCTTACTTCAGCATTCTTTGGACTTTACATGGTTTTCCAATAGAAGCTTTAAATCAAGGTCTGCTTGCAAAAGCACCTATGAAGCACTGGTTTACAACACAGATTGAGTGAACATGCAGGCAGCCACGGAGCTGATGACTTCAGAAGGATTTCTGATTACACATTACTTCATTAATTCCAAGCAGGCTTTACTAGATTCTTCTCTGGCTGACCTTTATCCAAAATTATTACCTAACTTCCAATTCTAGAATAAAAAAATGGCCAAACTATTTAGAAAAGTTTTCTACTTTCTATGGTGCTAGGCAGTTAGCTGAAGAATTTTACTGCTTGCAATTACACAGAGCCTTTACAGAAGGTAGCATAGTCACTAAGACATCAGTTTAAATACTAACCTATAGAAGCTTGTTCATGCTCTAAAAAAAATTAACTTTACATGGACAGAAGACTTTTAAATAAAATACTAGGTCATGCTATGGCAAGCTTTTGCTCAGAGTAAAGAAACAGAGCTACTGAAAATGTATGGCTTGTTCTTTAGTCCAAACTGGCCTCCGACAGCATCAAACATATACTATTACAGGGTATGCAAAATGAGTCCCAGAGATGCATTTAAGTTCACAGTGGCATTACCTGATCAGCTTTGGCACGCAGGAAATACTAGGTGTCCTGGAAGTGAATGGTGATGCCACAGAAGCCTCAAGTTCAGACAAAGATATACCACTATGTGCCCTCTTCAGTGCCTGCCAATTAACATTGAAATAGAGAGCATTTTAAAACTGGCTTTCAGCTGCAGAATTTAACTGAGCCGTTCTGTATGGGAAATAAAAACATACTTACACCACAGTCATTTGCTCCGTCTCCACACATGCCCACATAGTAACTATAAAAACCAGACAGATGTCAGCATTCTGGACCATTCCCCAATGACAGTCCACTTAGCTTATTTCATTAAATATGTCTATATTATTTGACTTATTCAGGATTTGTATGAGTGATCATTAATACTGAAAGCAATTACTGTTGTCATTATACATATAAGGAAGCAGAAAAACTAACGTAACTTAGTCAGGTCAAGCCAGTAATGGTTCTCAGCCCTCTATCAGCTCCTAGGTGGCCTGAAGCATCTTTGCTCTTAAGCAAAGAGACTTTTGTAGTATTTGTATAGCCACAAGGTCTGACAACAACAGACAGCAGCACACTGACTATATGTGAATGGAAGTCATCCCGTTGATACTTCTTTAATACATAGAAAACATTTGGTGGATGTTTATTAAGCCCAGCAACCAGATTTGTAAAATATATTCGTCAGTTCAGTTACTCCTCATTTGTGACTCCATGAAAAGTTTAAAACTTCCACAACTGGCCAGCAGATGGTACTGCTCTCACTCCTGCTCAACTACTGGGCTGATTTTCCACCTCCAGGTAGCTCTATCAGCCCAGCCTTTTTCATCTGGCAAAACAGCTAGCAGTGCAATTATTTCCTATCACATCAAACTCTGCCAACCCTCCTGCTTAAGCAAATACTTACTCTACATTTTGTAAAGCTTCCACCAGCTGAGTTTTCTGATCGGGTGCCATGCGAGCAAACACAGTGCCGTGTAACACAAGCTGGAAGACAGAAGATTTCTTAATGCTCACAAGGCAAAGTCTGTTCACCATCAAAAGTGCCCATCCTCAAGTAAAATGCTCACCTTGGGTACCAGGTCCTGGAAGTGCTCCAATATCACTGCAAATGACTTTCCATTCATTGCAAAATGGTATTTGGTCATCTGGAGATCCTCAAGGCTTTCATGGACCAATTTAACTGGAATATCCTATCAAAAGTAGTTTAAAATGCTAGCTGCAGTGTATTTACACAGACACCTTGTCATTTCTAGCTAATACTCAGAAATCCAACACTAGAGGAGGTTCCAAGAGATTCAACACTAGAGAAGGTTTCTAAGAATGTTACTTGAAAGAAAACCTCATACCAAGAAAATGCTTATTTACACAGAATCACAGAATAGTAGGGGTCGGAAGGGACCTCTGGAGATCATCTAGTCCAACCTCAATTTAGAATTACGAAAGTGTGGTTTAATATTTCAACTACAAGCAACTAGAGCAGTCTTAATGGAATGAAATGTTAAAAAAACCCCTGATTTCTGCACAACTAAAATGTCAAATGTCATATCACAGTTGAAAAATGAGCTCCCCCAGCTGTTTTACTACTCTTTGGTATTTTAAGATCTCAAAGTTAACTAGTACATCGATTTTGCTTTGACACTTAGCAGCAGATTTGCTATTTAAAAAGAAACAAACTCAACAGTAAAATGAACTGCTTATACTCCACGGACATAATCATGCTCATATTACCTCTGAGTTTATGGCTGGTGATGAACTAGTGCATCTCGCGAGGGTATCTGCATAATGCCAGTTGATCCTGGCAGCCTGCCCATCCTTTGGAGGTAGTGCTTCAGCAATAATGACCTTATCCTGAGGTAGAATCATTCCACAGTCTCTGGCCACAGAGATAGCAGTTAACATGTTATCCCCTGTTAAACGATTACATTTAAAAAGGTTTCAGTCAGAACAGGATCAATAGCATACACTGACATTCCACATAAGAGAAAAGCTAACAAAGCCAGTTTTAAACTAGGACTGCCTGAAGTACCAGTGACAACCTTAAGGCAAACCAAGCCAACAGACAAAATTTAAAGCTTAGCCCATTAAAGCTCTCCCCTGCACGAACATCACTCTGTATGCTTCTTTCAGCCATAAAGATCTCTTACTGACCTAATCTTAGGGTATATTGATAATCAGGCAGAAGACATGCAGCCATTTAAAATACTGCTTTTTAAACACGGTCAAAGAACATGCAAGCACTGAGTTGTATTGCCAGCCTCCCAAAACATTATTTCAAAGTTGCAATACCTGTGATTTAAAAAGCAAACGTGTACTGCATGGAAAATGCTGAGCACAGATACCTAGCCTGCTTATGGGGACACAAGTCATTCTTACAAATGAAAGAAAAAAATCCAAAGTGACTTATAATACAATTCAACAAGGTAGGGACCATCAGGATGTCATCTAGTCCAATCTCCTGCTCAAAGCAGGGTCAGTCATAAGATTAGACCAGAACTTCCACCTACTCTGATTTGGAAGACCACTAAGTTTTTTCATTCTTCAATTCAGTATAAGGCAACTTATGCATGGAGCTAGTAAGCGGAAGCTGTGAAGCAGAATTAATCCCTATACTAGTTTCTGATCTCTGACTTACCAAAGCAACTTCCACCCAGAAAGAAACAGATTAGTGTTTGAATATTCTCACAACAGTTTCTAAACTTCCCTCTTGCTATAACTACAGTCTAATCCCAGCCTATGGACACTAAAATTGACTTAATGCACTGCAATTGCAATAAGACCAAAAAGAGATGGATATTTGTCGACAAGCTAACCTGTAACCATGACAGTGCGAATGTTGGCTTTATGCAAATCTTCAAGTACAGCAGGGGTTTCTTGCTTTAGCTTGTTTTGCATTATAATTAACCCCATAAAATCCATGTTGCTTTCAATAGCATCTCTGTAGAAAAGGAGGCAAGGAAGAAAACATTAGAAGAATTACAATTATTAGAAGTAGCTTAGAGCCCGATTTTGTGTTTATCAAAGTAAAAGGCAATGTTTATTTTTAACTGTGAAATGTAAAGAATTTGCTTTATAAAATTGACCTGAGACATATAATAATTCACAATCATTTACACTTAATTCCCCTGTTTTAGATGAAAACCAGTATGGGAAAATGTTGCTTCCTGTCAAGAATAATTTTTATTTTCTTCCATGAGAACTTTTTCAGAAAGAAGTTACATTGTCAAACAAGTTATTGCTAGAAAAAAATACCCTGAAGCTACCTGCATTCACAGCCAAATTTTAAGATTTGTCTAGAATACACATCTCTAACTGCCAAATTAGCTGACGCTTAACACACAAGCTACCAAATTATGTTACCAAGACTAGTAAGATTAATAGACATTAGGTAATTAACTAAAGCAACTAATTAACTTTGGTTTACATGAAAGTCAGTGTATTTAAAGGTCTTGGGTATTTTACTGCTACTGTAGCTCCTCACACCTGAAACTGGAAAACTCATTTCCCTGCTTTGTACTGCTTAGCAAAAAGTTATCTTGTACACAGAGCTGACAGAAAACAACAGAGTCAAAGCTGCACCTTCAGAGCGATGCTGTGCTTTCGGACACTATGGCAAAAGACAGCACTGTCCACAAAACTAGGATCAGCTGAAAAGAATTAATAGGAAATACTACTTTTGAAGGAAAGACACCATTCTACCTTTCAAACCTTCCTGACAAGCTTTGCAATGAGAAAATGGACATGCTGCCTATAGCAGATGAAGAAACACTACCAAACATGCACAAGAGGGTTCCTACTACACACCATGATCTTTAATAAACATAGATAATATAAGTATAGTTCAAGAAACAAAGAAATTGGATGAAGTTTTCTGCCATGTTAGCATAAATTAAACACCATAAAGAAGTTAATATTGCAGTTAATTTCAAGCTTAAAGATGTTCCTCAGAATTCACATTATTGCAGAAAAAACTTCCTTATCTTAAATTTCTATGTATTGTCCAGGGTACAAATAAAGAATGCACAAAACTACATTTGTCAAGACAGAAGAAAGCTAAAGATGAGTAGTAATTGATTTAAACAAAACTAAACATTACATGACTAATCCAAAGCATGCAGCTTTTAAAGCCTGTTACTTATGTAAAAAGTGAAGTCACTCTTACCTATTAATAGTCTGGACTTTGTGCCATGTAAGCTTAGACTCCAGTTTTCTGTGAGCAAGAGCAATAACTCGGAAGCCCTGCTTAGTGTATTCTTCCAGGACACACTCAAAGTCAACAGGAACTTTAAAAAGGTCAAGTTTAGAGTTATTAAAATTAGTCATATTACAGCTGAGCTCCACAAGAAATAAAAATAGTTTGTTCCTTTACCTGTTTCCTGCTTACACAAGCTGGCAATCACTTCAGGGGCACCTTTCATGTAAGCATCCATTCTCTTCTCCCCTAGAACTCTCGCTATAACACACATACGTTGCAAAACTGAAGAAAATGGAAACTGGCGCACAATTCCAATCTCATAACTGGTCTGTGTCATACAGGAAGGAAGGAAGAGAAGGGTTACATCCACATACATTCTAAGAGAAGTAGTACATGCTTAATTGAAAAGCATACTTACCGAAAGCTCAAACAATTCCTAAAAAAAAAACAAACCACATTTATTGTAAGTATTAATTTTCAAGTCTTTTTTCAGCTACAAAGTATTTCAACTTCAAATCAGTAAATGAGTCTATACAGCACTCTCAATATAAAGTCACATTGTATTTGCAATGGATTTCAGAAAAGCTGAATATGAATATACTGCATCTGGTCAGTATCCTTTAAGGTGAGACATAATAGAACTTCAGAGCTTGATTTCTTGAACAGAACTTGCAAGATCTTTCATCATTCAACCTGTGTCTGTTTAGCCTATGGAAATGATTAAGGTACTACAGTATTTTAGAATAAGGCCATGATTATAAGTATATGCCCCCCCCCCCCCCC
>VZZY01002809.1:245448-288554 GCA_013400335.1 Eurystomus gularis
CCAAAAAAAAAAAAATTTGCTAAGTTTCAAGAATGTTTACACAAACTACTGCACAGTAATTACTGCTGTGCAAGTACACTGAGTTTGGAACCAAAAACTGATGCTACTACAGAACAGAATTCATACAGAGGAACTAACTTGCTATACCCTCCCACTACCCCGCTCTGTGACAATATGGATATACAGTCACATACATAAATTTCCCCTCCTGAAGTATTAAAAGATACTTCAAAAGCAAGTAGATGAAAATTTCAAATATGCTGATTTCATTTTAACTCACCACTTAATTAAAGCACATATCTCTGAGGTGGTAAAGCATGTCTCTCAATGGTGGCAAGAATTCCGTGCCATACAGTGACATTAACAAACGTTTTAACTGAAACTGCAAGGTGAGCACATCTAAGCACTTCATTAGCACAACAAATCTGGTAATGATACTCATATTAAAATGTGAAAGCTTAAAAAGCATTCACAAGAGTAATAATGCTGACAGTTTGCCCACCTCGAAAGTGGCGTATACTGAACTACCACCTTCAACAACGGCTTAAACATGTCTTCTCTCTGTCACCAAAACCCACCGTTTCGATCCTGTTTGAATTACATCAGACAGAACCACAGCATACAGTAAAATGTATTTAACACAAAGGATTACTTTAATTCAAATAATTGCTTTGAATTTTTATACCATTTCTTGATTTGTTGCTTGCTTGGATTCTGGGAAAAGTTGTTTTGAAGGTCGAACCACTGTCGGCATGATTCGGTTATGAAGGGCTGTTTCCTCTTCAGTTGCTTCTTCTAAAATCTGTAGAAAAAGTAATCAACTAATTTACACATTCATTAACATTGATTTTCTCATAACTCAATTTTCAGAAAAAACACAGGCTTGGAAGTCAGCCAAAGGTGCAATGATCTTTCTAAGCAAGATTTCCTATGAGAATTAAGTGTCTCAATCTAGCAGTTAACTTAAGATCCACTTAGTTACTTTCTGTGTTTATTATGTGTATTGAAAACTTTCCCCACACAACATCAGAAAGCAGTAAATCAGCTCTTCAGATTCTTTCAGTTCTATGAATTGTTGCACAGAACACATTTTAGGAACATTTTCATATTAAGACTTCCTTTGACACACAGGCACTGACAAAAGCCCACCATTTACAGTCAGAGCTTGAAACAGCATATAATGGCTTATCTTGTATGTAACAGTGCAGGAAAGTCAGATTAATGACCTTTAAACGTCGCTTCTCTTGAAACAAGCAGACACTTACCCATCCTATTGCTTCAAACATCTTCAAATCAAGTGGATCCCCAGAAAGCACCCCTTCAATTTTTGTAAGGGAATGACAAGTTGCCATGCAAGCAACAAACTCAGACTTCAGCAAGCTCTCACTGCAAGCCCTCTCTTCCGGCAAAAGGAAACTAAAACAATGAAGTAATAACATACTTAGCACTGTAATTATTTATTATGAGCCAATTCAAAAGGTTTGTTTAGATTAACAGAAGAAAATTGACTGCACAAATCTCTTCACTTTTATTTTCACACACCACAAAACAGATTAGGACTCTGGGCTAGAACCTTTAAAAACAGTCACAACTTCTGTCTCCTTCAAAAACTCTGTTAATCCACAGTCTCGCCTGATTCCTCACACAGAGGCCTCTTATCACTCTGTACTTAACTCTGTTAGCTAAGTTAATTCATTTTAGCAGCCCAAAAAGTCACCACTTAGGAGGAGAGGATTAAGGAAAGATGCTATACTTCAACTGTATCATTTCTGCAGTGGGAACCTAAGGAGGTCTCAGACTAACAAATCCAATTCCACCTCAGCCTCGTGAAAGACTTACAACTTTCATTACACCTAAACCGTATTTTCAGCTGCACTCTTACAGCTCATTATGGAAATGCAAACATATATGAGCTTACATTGAATTTTCTATTCTATTCTGCTGAAGCTGTTAAAGTACAACTATCAGCTCTGAGCTGATCCTTACCGAGCATTTTCCACCCGCTGAATTCCCCAAAGATCCAAGCCATCCTCAGTAAGTGTGCCAGTCTGCAAAATAAACCAAGGGGCGTGACAAGAAAAAAAAAGTCTTCAGAAACAAGTTATCCTCAAGCAAAGCAAAAATTAACAGCTAACTAACCAAATTACACCCAAACAACATATTTTATTTTGTTTTGACTTAAAAATCAAGACTTTAGGACAGAAAATGCAGTATCTCCCTTGCTTTTTGCTAGTAACTAAGTTCCAACTCTGTTCAATAACCCAAAATCAAAACCAAACACAATCAACCAACCAAAAAACCCCCAGACATTCAAAGCAATCGTGCCACCCCTTGGAGACAGGACAAATGAAACAAACCCTTAAAATTCAACGATAGCTCAACATCTCCATATTCAGAGGCTGGGGGCAACAGAAAATAGGTACTAAACCCTTAGTACTACTTTCTTACAAAGATGTGTGGGTTTAGTAAGAGCTGCGGGGTAGCCGAGCCGCGCGGCCAGCCGCTTCTCCCCGCCCCCTCCCCTCTGCCACAGGCCGCAGACAGGGAAGAAAAAAGGTTTAAAAGTGCCTTTTTGAGTTGAGATAAGGAAGGTTTAATATATATACATATTTAAAAGAAAATAACATATAATGGGAACTTTGCAGTTAACAAGAACAATATTAACAGTAAGAAAAGAGCAATAAAAAAAACCAATACCAGAGAACAACAGCTAGGGACTGAACCCGAGCGAAGTCCAAAGCGAACTGACTGCAACCGAACTGGCCCCTCCCCAGAACTGGCCCCGGGGCATGATGTCAGCATGGTACAGAATTACCTGGCTCCACACAAAATTAACCCTGTCCTGGCCAAACCAGGACAATAGCTAAAACAGTAACTGGAATATATTTACAAGGCAAATAGATTTAGTGCAGGTACTTCAGATTTCACACAAAAATATAAGGAGGAAAATAAATTTTCTCTAACATTTAGCTAAAAGCAAAGGATTCTGGCTAGTAGAATAGCTGTCTTTCACTCATGTTTCTGCTAAGGAGTAATAACAAAATATGCTGGTTTGGCTTTTCACTGAAATAAGTGAAAATGAGAAACAAGCGTGACCTCACACTTCAGTTTTCCGGAAGCCTGTGTACTAAATAAAACTCTTAATAAACCCCGACTCTCACACTTCTGGGGTGCAAATAGTAGAGTTAGGACTTGGGAGTCCTGAGATAAGAAAGCAGCTCTGTATTATAACAACTTTTTAGAGCAGACTAAATTAAGGGAGTTAACAGGTGGTAAACTCATCATACCTGAAAGCCAACAGGACAAAAATGATCCAACTTATACAAAAGTAATTAATTTTCTGTAGCTGCTAGTCTACACAAATTCCCATTTATAATACAACACTTCTCCAGGTGGCAACACACAGTTTCAAAATTCACCTCACCTTATCAAAGCACACGAGATTCAGCTGGCCACAAATATTTATCCTTTGTGGGCTGATGCAGAAAATACCAATTTTTTTCAACCTTCTTTGTGCATAAACAATGCCAGCAGTCATGGCAGCAGGGAGCGCTGGAGGCACGGTGATTGTGATAATGTCAAGAGACTCTATGACGATGGTATGAACTGGAACCTGTAATAAAGGTCAGAGTTAAATCAACCAGAACTCATCACTTAAAAAATTCACTGTCCCACTGAAGTGTTACGTTATTGTTACCAAAAGCAAAATCCACACATTGCTTTCCCCAGTACAGCACATTCTGGATTAACCAGAAACCTAGCACAATACTCACCCACCATCAGTAACCATAATAACCCAGTCCTAAACTATCCACAACCCAAAACTTCAAGTTTTCACTTTTCCTCCTGCAAATACATTACTTTAAAGCAGGAACAGAATAATGCAAAATTTTTGGAGGAAAAAAAAAAATTACAGTTATTAGGTTATCAGTTACCAATGTCTTGGTGAGATTTTTTTTCCCTGCAGCATGTTTCAAGTGTGCTGCATCCTATTTCTTCTAACTGGTTATCAGTCAGATAGTAATCGTATATATAACAAAGATAAGTGTCTAGTAATTGGGTCAACAGAAATTGAGATGAACTCAAATTTCACTGTAATACATTCAAATTCTGTTTCTCTGTGAAATTTTGTTCTCAATAAATAAGCTTATCTCTCTCATTCCTTTGACACAAAAATAAAACAAAGAAATTTCACTTTAAATC
This sequence comes from Eurystomus gularis, assembly GCA_013400335.1. Lineage (NCBI taxonomy): Eukaryota > Metazoa > Chordata > Aves > Coraciiformes > Coraciidae > Eurystomus > Eurystomus gularis. The sequence goes on from VZZY01002809.1 coordinate 249,652, forward strand.
AAATTGTTTCTCATTGCCTGAGCTGTGGGTTATTTCATGATCAACCTTTTTCTAAAATAAGGCAGTTCTGGACCAGAAATGAAAACATACCTCATTTAAGATGCTATTGACAATTGTGTAAAGAAACCCAATGCCTGCCACCACTACCAGAGACAGTAGAAATAAATAGGCATCTCTGTAGAGTTTAAAATCGGTTGGCTTTGGATATAGTATGGAACGAACAAGCTGTCCTTTAGCAGTACTGAAGCCTAGAAATGAAAAAGAGTAAGTTATTACAAGTATGAACAAGGGCAAAGCTATCCAAATATGTCAAAAACCTCAATGAAACCCTGAAGCTACTCATTTCATTAAGACCATTTCTCAATATCCAGTAACATGTTTTGCAATACTGTAATTAAGGTGCTTCACAAATGTACACGTACATCATACTACGTGCTTCGCTCCTATGGCAAGAACATGGAGCTGATGCAACTGAACCCCTCTTCTACCACAGCAGTAAACCCTCAAATGGCTTGGCCTGGAAGAGTTTGTTGCACTGCATTTTGTCCCTCACAGTGTGGAGCTAATGAGTATTTATGAGTTGTCTAATTAAGCCAGTCCTTGCAAAAACAAAATTAAGTTATTCATAGAGTCCAACCCTAAGTACTTAATTGGCAAGTCTCTGTAAGCTCCCTTGACAGCCAGAAATAAAGACTAAGAAAATAAGTGCAGCGCACAAAGTGATCTTTTAGAGAAACCCAATTCCCAATCACATTTTGACACCTAAACTAGGAGACCAGACTTCTAAGGGTCTTGGAATCAGAAAACAAAGAGATACCCTGGGATCCTCCTTGAACCTTTGCCTCAACACGTGAAGAGGCCAACATCAGTGCCCAATACATTCTGTATCTGCTTAAGACTTCAAATTCTATTACTACAACCTCAATATTAATGTCTTTGATATTAGTGATATTAGTGACAGCTCCTTGACAACTTCTCATTCTGCAAGCAAAGGCTAGGTCCTCCACACTGATATCTGGCATACAAGACTTGACCAGAACAAAGCAGCTATTGCATCAGTCTTAAAGAGGATGAATTCATCACAGAAGGAACAAGGCATGAAGCCTCCAGGCTTTAAATGTGCTACTGCAGAATACAAACCATGGACGTGTTCAGAGAAGTTCAGCATGTCAGTATGTACATGAGTATTTAGTCATCAATGCTTTGTAATTCAACACAGTAGTCAAAAAAAAGGTCAGAAGAACTTTTGATTTTTTTTTTAAATGGTTTTGCAGAAGATTCTGTAGCCACATAGACTGGAACACACCAGGGTAAAACAATAAAAGAAAGCCTCGTGTGGTGTCTTGAGAATACACTGGGCATATACAGATAGTTTCAGTGAACTTTTCTGTTACCAAAAAAAAGGTTTCAGTTTTGAATTCTTTACTATTGTAATAGGGGCCATACACACTAATATATCCATGAACTGAGTTTCAGGAATGAAAAAAGGAAATATATTTAGTCCATCCATATTTTATGTATACTCCCGCCGTAACACCCAACATCTCATGTTAAAGGCTTACCTCTGAAGAGCACTGAGTACAGTCCCAGCAGATCTATCTTAGATCCCGATTTACAATAAGATTAAGACTACATGTCTTTGAACACAACCATATGGAGTTCTGCTCGCCTACAATGCTTTTAAGGACTACATTTTCTAGTATCTTCAATATTGTGGCATCCACCTCCCTCAGATAAAGGGATTTTTACTTGTATTTCACTAGGTAAGAATTACTTTAGTTCTCATGATTGGACATCTTGGGAGCGAGAAGCTACAAGTGTCAGCGGCCAACCATCCAGTTCTGTGGAGCAGGAAATTCCCTACTTGCCTAAAAGCCATCGCTGTAAACCAAACAGGAGAACAGAGAGGATTTTATATCCCTTTGCTCTTCTCTCTATACAGCCATAGCAGGAAAAGCGTACTTGTCCATGCATAAAACCTGAACATGGTCCACAGAGTTAAATTCGTCCTGTTTACAACACAGGAAGACTCAGTGTGTTGGAAGCAACTACAATTCTCCTTGTAAGAGTTCCAGACTTTAAAAAATGTATTATTCTGCCTGCAGAGTAGAAGAAATAAGTCTTCAGCAGTTCATTTCCGGAGCTGTTTTGGACCCATCTCTCTGTATATACACATCAGACTCGGCCCACAGAATTTCTTGTTTAACAAACAAAAGAAGTTGAGATGGATATTATTAAATGGGAAATGTGCTGAAGGGAAGGGAAATATTTTTCTTTGGAAAAAAAAAAAAGAAGACTAATAAAAGCCTAGACAGGCATTAATTCAATTTTTAAAAAGCAGAACATTTGCTGCTAAAACAGACTAACAGAAGGTGAAGAGAAGACACCAGAGAAGGAAGAGGCTAATTAGGATGAAGTTACTTGTTGGAAAACTTGCTTTAAGTAGCATTCTAGTCCATGTAGCCAAATTTATTCTCTCCAGTTCTACTGTAGCTTGGATTATAACCTACATTCATTTTGTGGTGGTTTTCTTAAGATCAACTTTGCGAAGCAGAATCCTTCAACTACATTAGTCTGTGCAATTGTTTTAATCTAAAACCGAGCCTTTAACATGTTAATATGAGTAAGCACTTCTGTAGAAAGGTCTCGATCAAACAAATTTTCTTAAGCCAATATGACTTTGACAAAACTATGGGCAAAGAAAAACATTTGACATTGCCAATGACACCACTAAAATAAGCCATTCTCCACTACCTACCCAGTCCGACGGTATGTCAAACCTTTCCAAAGAAGCATATGTAGTTCAACCAACACAGTGTAAAAAACATCCAATGGACCTGAAAACGCATTCAGGTAGGTTTTAAATGGATGCTAAGGACTGATTTGCTTTCTTGCTTGCCAACTGATACTGTCCAGGCCACAATCTAGTTCTATTACTGTTGTAAGGCAATTATCAAGTTATTTGAGGTACACTCCAAGCTTAGCAACACACAACACCCAAGTCTCAGTTGACATACACCTACAAAAACTAGTAGTACGTTAACAAGAGATTAACTTATCAATTGATACCTGTTCTCACTACTAGAGCTTTGACCAATTCTCCAGTATAAAAACGGGTTTGAATGACATCGGTTCCACAGAACAAAGTATGCCGCTTATGCACTTCTGGACTGTATATTTCATCTCCCATTGCTTTCGGATATTCTGAAGGATTTGGTAGATTAGTCTTTGTGACAGGAACACTTTCACCTTAAACAGAAAAGAACCTCTAAGCGAGATCAAATAAGAACAGACATTTTTTCTTTCACGACTTCAAGCAGAATAATATAATCTCACTTCATCAGCACAGAAGCAGACTTATGGAAGAAGTCACCTTCCTTCCAGCATGTTGTTAGGTAGTCTCTCAGCTATCAGCGTCAGCTCACCAGATTCCTCATCCAAATCCCAGTTAACTCTATTTGTTATTCACCATTACAGATTTTGTACCTCTCAATTTGAATCAGATCAGTCTAAAATACAGTTCATTTTAAAAACAGGGCAAGTTTCCTTCTCCTGCTGCAAGGCATCACTCCATCTTTACTCAGAAAATCTAGAAGCTGAATAAAATTATTCTCAGCTCCTTCAGTGACTGAGTACATTCGAGTTAGGGCTGCAATCAATTTTTATCAGTTGCCAGCAGCAGCAAAAGGCTCAAGTACATTCAAAGAACTGAACATGATAAATCAGTCTCTGGATTACACTATCCTAAATGCTGCCATCTTGGACAAATTATCCTGGGAATAACAAAAACTCCATCATCCATCCTATTCACTGAAGCTGTCCTTCAAATACATCAGGTCCCTGGTTTCAGAGTATGAGGGCACAACTTGAGAAAATTTCTGGTTTTAAATATAGCAGAACATTCTACATGCTACCTTCATTCTTGGAAGTAGCTAATAATTTTGGGCAAAAAGTTTCTGAAGAAATACTGCAGAACTCAATCTGCACTGAGGGCACCAAGTAAAGAGGCAGGCAAACTTATCAACAGATTTTCAACAAGAAATCATCCCTTATTTCTGGAGTTGCCAAGCAGTATGAGGTAGCTGTGCAGATAAGCAGAAGACAAATACATAAGTACTTAGGAGCATATGTAATTGCCAGAACATGTACTTTTAAAGCAAAATTAAACATACCCACTTCTGCTAGAACATACTGGAAGTTAAGCATGCATGCAGATATAAACGAGTACATTAAGCCATGTGAAACTCTATCAAAGTTTACTTTACCTGTTAACATACTTTCATTTACAATGCAAGTACCCCTGAGAAGTACTGCATCACAGGGCATAATTGTCCCATTGGATGGAATCAAAATGATATCCCCAGGCACAAGGTCGGTGGAAAGGATTTCTTCTATTTCTGAGTGTTAAAACACAAACAAGTTTACTTGAAAATAGCCACCATCTACAAAATGTGATAAAGATCCTCAGAGCCATGATCCAGGTGGTGATAATTAAGATCATACTCCATTTTAGCAATGGCATTATTAAAAGTTTTTGAAAAGACACAGAACAAGCCACCGATGCACCCAATTCCGTTACAGATTAAACTCTAGAGTACACGGATATAGTTCGTCATAACAAGTGAAAGGAGTTAAGCTTGTACAAAAGATATTAACAACTAACTACAGTATAACATCTGTACAAAGTCCAATACAAACACATCTTACAAAACCATATCAGATACCACAATCCAACCATCTTCAACTACTGTGCTATCCAAAAAAGCACAATCCAGAAATCAATCTGCAGCCCCTCCTGGGTAATAAATTGTAATGGAAAGCCAATGCATGCACTTCTTTAAGCCAAGAAAGAAACTACAATGACAGTTACATGTGGAGTGGCAAGTAAGAAACAGGAACAGGACAAGCAGCTAATCTAGAACAAACCCGATACTCACTAAAAATACCACCTAGAAGGATAATCCTGAAGGGATGATTAACCTATCTAAACTCCACTTCACAATTTCTCCTTTTCCCATGCAGTTTTGCCAAGAAATGCAACCATTTCAAGCTGATCCAAGAAAAATACCCACCAGCTTTACACTCACACTTAATGAGCAATTTAAACTCAACCTTCCAAACTGCCTGTGAAGTTTACCTTGGTTTCCTCTGCAGACAGAAACCCTGACAATGCTGTGGGCTGCTACCATGTCATGTAACATAACATATTGCTGCAAAGGGGAGAAAACAGTTCATTATTTAAAAGCACAGCTTGTCTTCTTCTAAATGCACACTCTATCTCTACACGTAGAAATGATGAGATCCTTTGCTAACGTTCTTTTACAACAAAATGTTATTTAAAACATTCTTTTGAACATAGTTTAGAAAACTTATGAGCAAATAAAGTTTGAGTATATCAACCCATAAAAGTTCCTACTTTTAACAGCATTCTGGAAGCAAACAGACACTCCCATGCAGAATGTTATAAAAACATTTAGTCATTAACATACGTAAGTACTTGGATTAAGGTAAGAGGGGTTTTTTGTCTCTGGTCTGAATTCAGAGATCACCATTTAAAGATAATTACTACTCTGATTTCTATCAGCTACAGTTAAGTTTACAGGGAAAAATGCATCACCAGTTTAACAATCCACTCAATCTGCTGGACTTTTCCAAACAGAAGGAAACAATGCCAGACGGAATCACTACTGTCAGTACAACTTGGTACATAAACTTGTGTCTGGGTTTTATTTAAGTGAGGTAGTGTTTCTGTTATCTGAGGTCAACCTACTATTGGCTAGGAAAAGACTATTATAGGAAAAATCATAAATTGAAAATAGAATGATGAGCAAGCAGAGGCTTCTGTATTTTAAACTCTAAGAAGGCTTTGCAAGAAACCAGTCAGAAATGCAACAGAACCCAAACTATTCTAACTTGGGTTGTATATCAATAAATTAGAACACTGCTAATTAAGTACTTATCTATATTTTTACAATATTTATTCCAGCTTGCTGCTCACCCTTGAGAAATAAGAAATCCCTGAACCATGCATGGAAAGTTGGCTGTTGAGAAGAAAGTCTTGAAAAGAAAGCTTCTTTTCAAGAAGAATCTTCAAAAAGAACTGTCGGCAATTTCACATCAAAATAAACCAATCAGTAAAAAAGCTGAAAAGATGCACCTGTTTTCTTTGAACTTACCTTTCTAATGGTGTAGAGTGAGCTAACAATGGAGATTACAGACATGATCACAATTGCTAATGCATAGTAGTGATATTCATCAGTGATCCACAATATCACACTGAACAACTGAAAAATGTAAAAAGGGTTGAGAACCTAGAAGAGTAACAGAACATGAAAGTTACACCAAAAGGCCACACACATTCACTGTCAGAAGAATAAGAATCATCCTCCTCCTCCATGGAGGAGATAAACTTCCCAGTTCTTTATACATCATTTTCGTCAGTTTTGCCAAACTGATCCCTCTTTCGCTGCTTCCTCAACCCCTCAAAAGCACAGTTCTCACTAAAATAAGACATGAATGTCCACTTGGAGAAGATTGCACACACTTTCCCCTACACCTCAAAGCAGAATCATAGGATCATCTGAGGCACCTTAAGTTACAATTCTTTAATTTGGGTGCTATTATCTATTTCTTATCAACAAATGCGCTGACACTACAAGTTCTTACCCCGTCAGTTCAGTTTCCTGAGTTTTTGTTCAAATGTTTCTATCCTGCACTATTACAGCACATGGATAACAAGTCAGTTATTCAAATCCACTCGATACAAGGAAAATAGAACAAATCCAACAAAAGTATATACGCGAACACATTTGATTTGATGCCTATATTGTAATGTATAATCTCTGTGCTGATAATGGAGAACATGATAGGTTGTTTTATGTTTGAAATTAACAAAAATTAAATAAGGTGCACACCCTCTCAAAAAACTCTGACAATTTCTAATGCCCTTGCTAAGGCACCAGGCTATGAACTCTGAAGACCTTACAGCTAAAACTTCTTATGTTTGGAGAGCTCAAAAATAAAGGTCCATATTTTTGGACAGTGCTTTACAGTGCGGGACTCTGGGGGAAGGTTTCTGGTTTACATTATTGTTTGAAGACCAGTCTAATAGGCATTGTACTTAAAGTAACTTTTAATTATATACTCTTTTTAAAATCTGTTCAAGATCTTACCTCCTTAATCAGAAGCTTAAAAATGGAAGGCACTTTCACAGCAATTTCATTTACTCCATAGAATGCTTTTCTGCATTGAAAAAAGAAAAATATCAAAAGACAGTTAAAATTTTAATTAGAATCCTTATTCAAACTAATTGCACTAATATGAAAAAGTATAAAATATTAGTCTGTGGCCCCTTTTATTTATCATACTGTTTCAAAAGGCATTCATCAGAAAACATTTACCCATTGAGACATTCCAATACAAAGATAATGATTTTATGCTTCAATTTAAACTTTAACTTGATTTTGAGGTTCTTTCATAATAAGATTTCCCTGGGAGCTGTGTACAGGTCCAAATGTTTTAAACATGCCTTTCTGAAAGCCAATATGGGGTTCTCACCAACTTAAACTCAAACAAGTGTTAACTCTTACCCTGCAGCAAGACACTGTCTGTATCGTTCTGCATCTTGGTCTTACTCTTAGCATGAAGAAAGGCAAATCATGAAGGAGGGGGGAAGAAACTAACCTCTGATGGGATGTGAGCTGGTTAAATGACATTGACATGAAGAAGCCCTTAAAGGATATTCTTAAGGAAAAGACTATTATAGGAAAAATCATAAATTGAAAATAGAATGATGAGCAAGCAGAGGCTTCTGTATTTTAAACTCTAAGAAGGCTTTGCAAGAAACCAGTCAGAAATGCAACAGAACCCAAACTATTCTAACTTGGGTTGTATATCAATAAATTAGAACACTGCTAATTAAGTACTTATCTATATTTTTACAATATTTATTCCAGCTTGCTGCTCACCCTTGAGAAATAAGAAATCCCTGAACCATGTACCATTACAGTTACATTTTAAAGTGTTTTTTCTAAACTAAGTTTTTCTCTCCTATGCACTTCAGCGGTGTTCCTTGATAGGCATATTTACACCATTAGTCTGAAATAGCATATTAAAAAATATAGCATTTTCTTCCCTAGTTATTTCTTGCCAGCCAAAATTAAAAGAAAAAGTGGGGAATGCATTTAGCCCCAACCAACCAGAGACAGATCCATGCAAGCTATGGGACATGCCTGTGATACTAAGCTTTTTAAATTAAAGCCAAAGTCCTGACCTGGAAAGTTTCAGCCTGCTCATCCTAAAATAAGAAATTATTTAGTTTAGGCCAGGTTTGCTGCTCTCTGGCATTCAATATTCTTTTTTAACCATCTAGTACACTAACCCCTCTTTCACAATGACCACTAGCAAAGGATGGGAAAGAAAACAAGCAGCAGCAGAGTGATCTCCCTCAGCGTTCCCTTCAAGCCTTCAACAAATCTGCAGCTTGAGACACACGAGCATCTTTCCAGCTAAAGAACTCTCGATGGACTTCTCCACTGGGAAACAGTCTATTTGTCTCTGAACCCATACATGCCCTTCAGCAATGACAGTATGTCACAGTAACATTTATGTCACTTACAGGTGAGTTATGTGGAAAAAATAACTATTTTGTTTGCCAACATGGCCGAAAACATAACCACTTGCTCTACTTCTTGTACACTCATTTTATTTCAAAATGTTAAGTAGTAAATACAATTGCAGAAATATATACTGAATGACTTTAAGCAATAGTCACAAGTCCCTTGGTCAGTGTAGTTTGAGAAAAGTCAGTCAACACAGTATCAGAGTCTAGCTCCTACTCAATGTCCAGGTAAAACAAGAATTCCATACATCTAAGAGCCTTCTTTGAAGGATGTGTAAGAGCTTGTCTGTAAACACTAATCACTAAGTTGTCTTCAGTTTTGTTAATACTTTGAACATAGGTAATGGAATGAAAGCAATTCTTCCCTCAAATACTGCAATATTACCTGAAATCATGCATTTCCTTTGTCAGTCCTGTGCTGTGTTCACTATGAATTGAAGAACAGAATGTAGATTCATCTAGACCCCTAAGTAAAGGAAAAAGTCAATGAGTTATTTAAGACACCTGATATTTAAAATTAAGTATTCAGTAGCTCAAAAGAGCTAGGTCTTTGCCAAGAGTTACACTGTACCATAAAAGAAATTCTATGGATTAACGTTGTTCTAGCTATTTTTGTCACAACGGCAGATACCAATGAGACACTAAGAGCATCCTCTTGTTGACACGTCTTACTTTGTAGGACAGTCATATCTATTTCAATCAAAATGGAGATACACTTAAAAATGAAGTAAAAGATTAGCATAACTAGCATTCAAAGGCCTCAAAAGAAGTGAGTTTTATTAATCCATTTTATTTCATAAAATGTCTTATATTTCTTCAAATTATCTTCATTTGTCTCGAAGTAGTAATGGAAGTATTTTAGAAACAATTATGCATCCATTTATTAAATTTATACTGAAGTTATTTTGTAGCATCTTGCTATCAAAATTTCACCCATGATTGGGTAAAGTACAGTCTACATTTGAAGTACTTCCTTATCACTGGAAGTCTCATCTTCACAGGACTTTTCTACATACTGTAAAAGCAAATGTGGGAATTTCGAAAATCAGCAGATAAGCAAGCACACAGGTCCAGCCAGCATGGGTTCATGAAAGGCAGGTCCTGCTTGACCAACCTGATCTCCTTCTATGACCAGGTGACTCACCTAGTGGATGAGGGAAGGGCCATGGATGTAGTCTACCTGGAGAAAGCCTACCAAAGCCTTTGACACCGTCTCCCACAGCATTCTCTGGAGAAGCTGGTGACTCATGGTGTAGACAGGTTTACCCTTCACTGTCTTAAAAACTGGCTGGATGGCTGAGCCCAGAGAGTGGTGGTGAACAGATTAAAATCCAGCTGGTGGCTGGTCACAAGTAGTGTCCCCCAGGGCCCAGTTTTGGGGTCAGTCTTGTTTAATATTTTTATCAATGATCTGGATGAGGGGATCGAATGCACCCTCAGCAAGTTTGCAGATGACACCAAATTGAGCAGCGGTGTCCACCTGCTTGATGGCAGGAAGGCTCTGCAGCGGGATCTGGACAGGCTGAGGTCAATTGTATGAGGTTTAACGAAGCCAAGTGCCGAGTCATGCACTTTGGTCACAACAACCCCCTGCAATGCTACAGGCTTGGGGAGGAGTGGCTGGAGAGCTGCCTGGTGGAAAAGGACCTGGGGGGTATTGGTCGACAGCCGGCTGAACATGAGCCAGCAGTGTGCCCAGGTGGCCAAGAAGGCCAACGGCATCCTGGCCTGGATCAGAAATGGTGTGACCAGCAGGAGTAGGGAGGTGATTGTGCCCCAGTACTTGGCACTCATGAGACCACACCTTGAGTGCTGTGTCCAGTTCTGTGCACCACGGTATAAGAAGGACATTGAGGTGCTGCAGCAGGTGCAGAGAATGGCAAGGAGGCTGGTGAAGGATCTGGAGAACATGTCTTGTGAGGAGCTGCTACGGGAACCAGGACTGTTTAGTCTAGAGAGGAGAAGGCTGAGAGGAGACCTTGTTGCTCTCTACAACTACCTGAAAGGAAGTTGTAGGGAGGTGGGTGTTGGTCTCTTCTCATAAGTAACTAGTGATAGGATGAGAGGAAATGACCTCAAGTTGCATCAGGGGAGGTTTAGATTGGACATTACAAAAAATTTCTTTACTGAAAGAGTGGTCAAGCCCTGGAACAGGTTGCCCAGGGCAGTGGTGGAGTCACCGTCCCTGGAGGTGTTCAAAAAGACTTGTAGATGTGGCACTTCAGGACATGGTCTAGTGGTGATGGTAGTGGTGGGTTGACAATTGGACTTAATGATCTTAGAGGTCTTTTCCAACCTTAATGATTCTATGACCTATGGGATTATTTCAACTACCAAACTCAGTAAATAAGACAAATCATGACCAACATCCAGGCATTTTCTAGCAGACATACTTTGGATGCACAGGAAAATATCATTACTTTCCAAATGGCTTTCACAGATGACATGACAAAACCAGCACTATTCAACACAAGACATTTTATATTCGATATCTATTAACTTATCTACTAAAAAGTATTCGAGTTGTCCCACTTGAACCAAAAACTCTTTATTGTGCATATAATAGTAACAATTATTTCCATTCTCTAGAACACAGGGAAAGTTTTAAACATCCTCACTACTGCAAAGGCTAGGAGGACCAGGTTTCTGCCACCCTCTTGTAAGGGAACAGAATGTGAAAATGCTAATGTGTTAACCTGGCCACAGGTTTACAAGGCTTCCCTCATTTTTTCCAAGTTTCAATATTTTAAAATTACAAATTTTAAATGAATAAGTATACAATTATCTGTTAGTAACTGTGGCTTTCCTCCTATTCCACCCCAATAATTAATTTTTTCTTTTTCTGTACAAAAAGGAATGTAACAGTAGATTTAAGGAGGGTCCCTAAAACCCAGTGCTTTATATGGAAATACACATACAAATGTGTGGAACATCCATGCAAAGACAAAGCTTCTAACAGAATGCTGTCCGCTTTTTACAGTACTGAATTCCCAGAGCATTAAAAAGAAAAATCCCTGTGTGCACACAGTTTATTACATAAAGCACTCATCAACTCACTCAGAGATTCAGTTGACACCAGCTAAAACAAAACAGACATACAAGGTCAAAGTTGCATCCTCTTTGGCTATGTGACCAAGTCTGATTTAGTTTAAGAACAATTACACTTGCGTTTCCTGTGTTTAAAACAGTGATCTTAATATTACCTTATTATAAAAAGAACAATGGTATGAATCTCAGGCTCTTATAACTGAATTCGTTGCCCAAGAAATCTTAATCTGCCTCCCTTCTGTATTGTGCTAAGCATTTAATTATGTGATCAAACTGTTCTGTCTCTGGACACTTGCACAATTAACTGCAGAAAGTAAATCCGTCTTTACGATGCACTGTTGCTTAGATCACAACTACAACTGCGTTACTTGCCTCGTGGATTCTACTACAAAGCCCTCAGCCTCATATACCATCTCTTTACAAATATTAATTTGATTCTCTACCATGTTATTAGGTAATACAGATTTCTGCTTTTTACATAAACTGTAGAATGGATTAAGAAAAAAGTATCTCAGTGAAGGACGAGTTTTTAAGACTTCTTTTCAGCATATTTATCATTCACAGGTTCAGCTATTATTTTGCAAGCGGTATCTAATGTTTCATTACACGATCATACCTAATTCACTTTACAGAAGTGTTATAGCAAACTCTCATTCTTCTTTGACCTTGTGCAGAAGTGACTTTAGTACTCTGCCAGTATCGGGTATGTCTCGGATTCAGCTGTTTCTCCTCTTCATTATCCAATTGCTAAATAACGGTGTCCAGCTCAGCTACAGTACCTGACTAAAGTGGTCAGGCTCAGTCAGTGCTAATACATCAAACAAATGAAAGTCTGGCATATCAGCAAGTATGTGATTGAATAAATGCTCACATAACTTCACAAGCATCTCTGAGATTTTGCCAGGGCTTATAAATCGGCTGAGTTATCACAAGAACATCAAAAAGCATCGTCAAACAGCCAACAAATGCCAAGTTTCAAGTTACTGCTTTAATGCTAAGGAAGTTTTTTCTAAACACTTGGAGTCATGACTTTTCCCATACCTGCTCTTAGCATAGAAGTATAGTTTTGAGGGTTTTTTAATCTCAACCGTGGGAAATATTCCCTTTGAACAGTTTAAATTAGCAACACTATAGGCATGAAAACAGGACTCTGTAATGCAAAATGACAAGCGTCACTACCTGCACTGCCGTAATTCATGGGAGGCTTAACATAAAAAATGTATAGAAAGCTTTTAATTATTTACACATGAACTGAGACATTTCCACCCTCCCAGGGGAGCAGTGCTCAGTTTTGTAACTGCTGTATTATGATCATTTCTTTAAGTTGTTGTCATTGCTGATAACTTTCCATACTATTTGCACACACTTTTCTTGAAAGCATAAGAAATGTTTGCAGACTATGTTTCTTCTTACAGAAATATGGGATATTTTTCTTTCCTTCAGCCACTGGTCATTAAGTTTTTCCTCTATGTAGTGCTTGGACTTTTTCACATGACAGCTCAAAGCAGTGAACATTGATTTAAGTTTAAAAGAAGTTCTATTTCTGATCTGAATGTTTTATTTTAACAAGCAGTCACCAAAAAAGGAGAAGACTGTGTTCATTTAACTTGTTGGCACTGTGAGAATGCCTTATCAGTAGCATCAGACAAAAAACTTTCTTCTTCAACCCTATAGTGCTGTTGGATAAAAGAAAAGGCAGCGCATCACATTCCGTGAGCACAGCTAGTGCTGCCCGCTGAAAGGTGCCTTCTATGAAGGCAAGAGACCTGTTTTTGTTACTACCGAATAACCACATAAGGATCAAATTCAGCTCAACTGGACTAAAATGTAGCAGCAGATCTACAGAGGTGGGCAACAAGGTATCTGGTGAATTACCCTCTTCCCCTTTTGGGTCTAGCTCAGCAGCAATGCAAAAAATGTTAATCCCTCAGAAGGGAAGTTTTTAAGAGTTTATAGGAGAACTACTGTCTATAATAAACAGGTGCTCTGATTCTCAACACTCCAAAACCAGGCAAAGTGCCTGCTGCAGGGGCCTGCAGCCTGTCACCCTATACGAATCATGCTCCATAAGGCAGATTAAATAAACACCTTTCTTCTAAAGTCAAACATAGTTATAATCGCTCTGCTCTCACTATAGTTGAAACAGACTCCAGGAGCTACAACAGCTGGTAAGAATATGATAAAAATGTTCACCATGTTTTTAGGTATAATTGTACTTTTTTTTAAATGCAGTTAGAAGAACAACAAAAAAGAAAGAAAAGTATTCTTACCGTATGACATCAAAACTTTGAACTGAGTCATTCCAGAAATACTTAATGCTGTGATGTGTGAAATAACGAATCTGCAAGGGCAACAGACACAGATGTTAAACAGGACTGCTTACACCTCTCTTCTGACTGACTTTATTCTGAACAGTGACAGAAGGAGGATTTAGAAAAATTCACTAAAACTGAATACTTTTCTTTCAAAATAATCTTTCAAGCATTCCACAATTTCCACTCCCAGGTTACTAGGAAAAAGATCTGTGCTCCACTCAAAGCAAGTGAGCCTTTCAGACAAAGGCAGCAGCTCGAGCGCACGGTATCGTGTGTGTTCACTCTAGATACTACCTGAGATACTTTGAAAATTAGGAGTATTGCAGGTTTACTCACAGGCAAATATTTTTTCAAATAATTTTTATTCTCTTCTGCAGCAGATTCACAGAAATGAACAGCACGGCCATTTGAAACCTTGCGTGCAATAGGGTTAGGATTCTTTAAAGGATTGGCTCCCAAAGAAGGCATGATGCGAACCTTTGCACAAAACCATGTCTTGAATTCATCCTTAAAAAGAAGGGGAGGGGGAAGAATTGGTTAAACAGCATTTTACTCAAGCAGCTGTAGCAAAACGTGTCAAAAACGGACGACAGATTAGCAGAGCCCACACAAGTACAGAAGATACCCCAAATTCATATCAGCTACCCTAAGAATACATTTGCTTTCCAAAATTCTAAGAGTGGGGTTTTTGCACTGAAGTGGTTTTTGGGTTTTTTTGTTTGTTTCTTTGTTGTTGTTGTTTTTTTTCAAGCAATGAGTCTTGGTGCTTGAATTTTGACATCTTCAGCCCTTTGCAATTTACAGTCGTTCTTGTAGTGGGAGGAACTATGGGATTCCTATGCATTCAGCTGCACCCACTCTGCAACTTCAAATAACTGACGACTACACATGAGATCATAGCCAGGGACTGCACACACAGCAGTGGAGGAAATCAAACCACGCTTGCGTTCACAGTTACACCTTAATTCAACAAATGTATCTTTGCTGAATAAAGGAGAGAAAACCTGAAAACCATGTTCTATTATATGACGAAGGTATCTGTTCTGTAACTTTTGATGACAACAGCACTCATGTATTGAATTCTTAAAACCCCAAAGACTTTTTTTGCCTCATCCTCTGCAAACACTTGTCCATCCTTCCATACGGGCAACAAAGCCATGGACAGTACTAAGGAGCACAGTTCTGCAGGGCCATGAAACAAAATCACGTCTACATTGCAGGCAAGGAGCGGTGTAATATAACAAGCAGAAAGAAGGATGTGAAACAATAGTGAACTGGGAGAAGCGCACCCTCCCACAGACTCACAGTTGTTCTCAGCAGAACCACTTCACAGTCTTTAAGTGTAGACCTTCTGCATGTTGCTTTCACACGCCACTGAGGCATCCAGTAGAGGAGGAGGAGAAGAAAGCCACCAGAACAGATCACTCCCACAGTAACTAGCACCAACTTCCAGCGACACAGAGCATAGCCGTAGATCTCCTGCATGGAAACAGAGAAACAAATAACAAACAATGACACTCTTAACTACCCTGGCTCAGGAAGCCAATGTTAATTTTTCATAAAGTGCGGTACTTACAGAAAATCAAATTCCAAATTTTCTTTCCTGGAGGAAGGAAAATACTTAAAAAAACTTAATATATGGAATGGCAACAAAAAGGAACATTGTTTTGCTCAGTCAGAAATACATACGTCGGTAAAAGCCTGACAAAGGCAGAACATCCACATTGTTTAAAACATTCCACTGCAGGACTTGGCCCTTCTCTGCACTGCTCCCTAAGGATTGAGGTTGCACCACAACCTGCCTTAGCTCAGGGAGCACCCAGATTTTTGACTATGACACAGCACAAGGCAGCAAAACATTTAAGAGCAAAAGTCTATGCAGTTTTGTCAAATGCTGATTTTAACACATTAGCATTTGATTAGCTAGCATACATAGTTTTGAATTACTAGTGCTAGCTCAATTTCATACTTTTTAAACAAGTCTGTAAATATATTTACTGAATACTACTTTTTAGTGGAGAAACTGGCTTATTTTGCTTGGCATTTAACAAGAAGTGCAACTGTGAAACATTAGAAATCGCAAGCCACACTGTGAAAGGTTCTGTAACTTGCACCAGCTGGAAAAATCCTCTTTTCCCATTAAAAAAAATCCACTAAATATTGAATGTGCCTTGGTCAAAGGCAAATACCAACAACCTGATGACAGCCAGGAAGAGAAAATAATTCAGTGACTTACTAGATGCTGTGTTACATTCCTGAGTTTCACATTACATCATTAGATTATATTTCCTGCTGCAAAAGGGCAATGAAGTTTCCTACTGAGTCCCACCCACATTATTCATATTGACATCAACTTTTTGCAATTTTTTTTTTACTTCTCATTAAACAGTATTAGAAATTGTTTAAACTCATTTCGTAAGAAAAGGCTTTTCAATGTGGTTATTTTGCATCCTTCTCAGCTGACAAAAAAAGAGACAAAATCCATTCTCTGCTATACCCAAAACACTGGGGTTGGTATTCACGCCTTACCAATAAAAACAGGTGGGTGAAAGATAGTGGGAGAAGTTAACACTTCTTTTGGGGCAAAACAAAATTATTTCCCCTTAAATATATTTATTTTCGTGATCAGACCATAAGGATCCTATTTTTCATTTTCTGTTGTAGCATGTATTTGCCTACTCTCCGTATTAGAGCTGGTTTAGTGAAGTGCAGATTTTTCTAGCAGCGTGCACAAAGACAGAACAAGGAATTGAATTCACAGGAACCTACCATTTTTAAAGCAAAAATCCCCATATATCCCAAACAGTTTCTGATGTCTCTAGAATGTGCTAGAAATTTAAAGATCAGTCGCCACTATTTTCCTATCAAAGCTAACTGCTGCATCTTCCAGGACAAACGATACAAGCCATCGTTGCTCCAGTAGGAAGCAAAGTTTATGCGCTATCAAATATGCATAAAACTACTTCTATGCTTTAGGTTAGTGGGTCTTATCTGCATAAATATGAACATGCAAGTGTATACAGAGTACACTCAAGATTACGCAGCAATATAACCAACCCATCACCTTTGCAAAGGCTTTCAACAAAAACATTCCCTATCCCAAGACTAGATTTCTTAATACCAGACAAAAGATTATCAAGGATAACCTTATAAAACTGCCAAATTTATTTAAACTGAGACACTATGACTGACACTTCCTGATGGCATATACTCCATTTAGAGAGAAAACCATGAAAGTGTTTCTCTTTCACTGTATAAAAACAGATGAACAGAGTTCATTACCATCTCATCTTCCTCTGCTTTATTGACAAATTTCTTTTCTTCCTTCTCCATGTTTAGTATAATATGGAACTTCTCAACTTGAGATCTGGAAGACCTTTAACAACAAAAGAATTAAAAATTGAAGCAGTATTACTGAATTTATACCTAAGTATTAGGTTGGTTTCAGTTATTTTCTGTAAACGCATACAGACAAAACACACTGACAACAGAATACAGTTCTTACATTTGCACTGTTACTGGCTTCCAGTAGGAACGGCCCAAGGAGCTCTAGTAAAGCCCTAACATTGAACACTGGATGAACACAAGTAGGGTATCGCTGAAGCACCAAGCTTTCCAGGAGGGAAAAGCTTTTATCAGTTTAACTTGGTCACATTCTACAGGTAGCAAGCACGTTTTGGTACATTCTATAAGCTTCACGATGGAAACAAATTACACCTATAAAAACAGCTTAAAAGTAGCTCAAAATCATGCGTTTCTGTCATTCTATACATAATAGCTCCAGTCCGATACTTTCAGAAGGCAGGCTATCCTTCAAATTAGCATTGTACGCCCAAGATGTGTATTTCCCATCTGAGCAAAGGAATAAGTACCGTTAAAAAAAATTTAGTCTCCAGTTTAGTATTTCTAAACCAAGGCACACATAATGGTCAGTTAGGATTTTCCTTTCTCTCCAATTCTTTTACAATTCAATTTGTCCCAGTGGGTTCATTCCTTATTGTAAATGTCTCGTTAGTTGCCAAACTTGAGTGGTACTTTGAGGACAAATTATGATCACAAGTTAATGACTAGGAAAAGGCATGAAAAGATATGAAGCTGGCTGAGATGAACAGTGCACACTGAACCCTATTCCAATAGGGAAGAATTGCAACCAAAGGATACAACATACTATGAGGCTCATTTGAAATTTCAACAAAGAAAATCAAAGATACCAAGTCAAACAGCTGCATTTTTTTTTAAATTAAAACTGCAGTTAACCTTCATTTGGGCACCCCTGTACATGTTAATTACATACAGTTTATAATTAATGCACCCATATTGTACTTCCATAGACCACCTACCAGTTAAAACCACTGAACAGCCAGCACTCACCTGCCAAGACATGGATTAACTATCATTCTCTGCACAGCCTTTCATTTTATTTACTGCACTTATACAAATCTCTCAGAAGACAGCACTTAGTACCATAGCACAACTAGTTACTGTAATCATCATTTTTCAAACGGAAGGCTGATACAACAACAACAAAAAAACCCAACAAAACAAAAACCAACAGCAACCACCCAAGGTGAAAGCCATCCACTTAACTTCATCTCAGTTGCCCATTGAAGACTAGGATGCCACCGTTTAAAATAGTTAATATTAGGTATCATTATGATAAAAGCAAAACCATTACCAAGTTCCTTGTTGTTTAGCTCCCCAATATTTTCACAAATCAAACCACCAGACACTAAGTCAGATCCTCTCAAAGCCAGCCCCTGGATCCATGCACTTACATTCAGCAGCAAAGTCAACTTCAAAAGGTCCTTCCTCCCAGCTCCTGCAGTTCATCAACATCACCGCATCCTCATGTGTTTTCTGCAAGCTACCACCTCCTTTCCAACTGTGCCAACAAATGAAGCAGGAACCCAACAGAAAAGGTTTCTTTTCCTGCCCAAACCTGGGTCTCCTCTACTGAATAAGGTCTGACTGGAAGAGACACACACTGGAAGAACATGTGCAGAAGAATGCATCACACCACAGGGCTCAGTCACAGGTGACAAGCAACTCAGCACTTCATAAACTGAGTGCTTGACACAGTTTGTATTTTGTTCTGTATGGAAGGAGGCTAATTTGGTAACAACTGTCTCTTCTGATAGAAACACCAGCACACACACACCTTGCTTTTTGTTAAGCTGAAAAATTTCTGTTACTATCCAATACTGAACCATGATACCTCTCTTACCACAGACTAATTTGGAAATTAAGCCAGAAGATGTGCAGCACTGATAATTCCTTAACTGTTACAGAAGTCACACAAGTTGTAAAACACATCTGTTTAAATTGCCACTTTCCTTCAATGAACAGCTTTTTATCCTGTGAAAGTTATATGTTTTTATATATATTAAACCAGATAAAATCTGTCTTAAACCTACACTGGATTGTTAAGAAAGCTCCTGAGAAAAAACGTTGAATTATTAATGTCTAACAATTCTATGTATGCTGTACAAATCCCATTTTCAGTCAAGTCATGCAGCCAGAAAAAGTTTTGTGTATTTACAGAATTATAGTTTTAACAGAGTTCACAGCTCCATGAGAGAATTAAGAGATGGATCATACTGAAGTAGTCTGCTCTCAAACATGCATTTCCCCACTACAGTGTACTGTGACATCAAAACCAGCGCCCGCAGACAAGACTCCAACCTTGATGAACATACCTAGCAACAACTGTACTTGACACAGGAAAGCACCAGGAGGCAAAAATAAATGCAAACAGCTTCAAGATCAATATATCTCAACTGAGATTTCCATATGGCCAACATGTCAGAACAGGCACCTTATGGGACACCACAGCAGCATGAGAAGTGCAATTGCTTTAATTTAGGGATGTTCCACAGCTAGGAAGGAGCTGTCGGTTGTCGGTCTGAAGAAGCACAAAGAGAATCTCAGCACCGAGAGCACCAGCAATAATTCCTGTGATTCAACGAGTTCTTTGAACAGCTGGCTAGAATCACAAAGGGAATACAAGGAGCATTAGGAGGCTATTTTTGACTCTCATCATTAGCTCCCTCTGCATTATTTTATACAGACTCATTCACCGAACAACCTTCAACTAACACACACATTCTCAGTATTTCACGTACTGCCTGTGATTTTCCACACTAAACTCAAATTCAAATCTCTAAACCTAAGAAAAAATTAGAGATCTTCTTAGTTGATGGGTCATGAAAATCATTGCTCCTTAGCAACAAAGGGCAGCACTCTTTCTCTAATCTTTTCCCTTTTGGCACACCATCAGCCCAAGGTCATCCTCATCAAGAGTTCAAACACGCAACTGCTTTGAGTTTGTTTCTCACTGCACTGCTTAAAATTGGGGTTTAACACCACCACCACGGGCTTGACAGGGTTGCCCTCTTCAGACAGGACTTCAGGCTGCTGAGTCAGACTGAAGAAAGAAGCAGCAGCATCTCACCAGTTCAGAAGAGACTTTAACGATCTGCATCCATCTTTACTTCCTTCTATAATATGGTGGGAAATGAACAAATTTCAACACTTTAAATATCTGAATATAAACTTTGAACTTTTCAGACCACAAGGTAGTACATTTTATTAGTACTCAAATTGAAGGTAAGGTTGAAATCCACTCAAAAGAAGCAACATAGACTCAGGAATATTCAAATACAAAGTGCCTTTGATGCCAGGGCTGCCACTCAGCCCCTCTCCAACACAAGTTCCCTGGAGTGAATAGCTAGAGAAGTCCTTTTCCCCTTTAACTAACTGAAAATAGCAACCAAAAAGCACTATTTCTTCCTTTTAAAGAAAGGAGCCAAAAACAATGGAAACGGTGAAAGTTACTATTGCTTCACTTATTTCTACTCAGTGAGCTACTGTGGTATAGCTAGGGACATTCGGGAGTCAGAAAAGTAGGAAGTATCAAAAAGGTCTGTAAAAGAAATGCTGTTTACAGTAAGACTGAGAATGCAATCACTTGCAACATTTTAGAACATAGGTATAAATTTAAGAAATGGTGCAGCAACCAGCTGAAGGGCATCTCAACTGCATTTCTAAGAGCATACATTTGAATCACAAGCTTAAACAGTAAACCTGCAACTTTGTTATAAAAAAGCTTATCAAAATTAAGTTAAACTGCATTTGCTATTTGCCTCTGTCCTGAAGAGCACATAGCTGTGAGTGGGATAGCACCTGCAGTTTCAGATTTAAGTCGATACTATTTTGGAGCTGAAGTAGACCACAAATCGGATCAGTGGAGAAATTAGAGCAGTGTACAGACCTTAAAACTGCATGCAGCCCACATAGTGAAGAAAATGCAGCACCTTTTCTGAATTACTACATCAATATCTGTTTGTTGATCTATCCTGACTAAACAACCAGGATACCAAGCAGTTCTACCAAAATATTTATAGGCAATAAACCTAAAATAAATTTGTGGCGCAAGTGAACTCAGGGCACATTAAGGAAAATTTTGTTAAAGAACTACAGTAAGTCTCGATCAGTATGCCTAAAGAGTTCTGCAAGCCACACTTTCCAAGGACTGCTTCCCTAAAGTCAGTTTTCTAACAGCTGGCAAAATCAAACTACTTCAGTGCAAATTGCACCCTTCAAGTTTGATTTGGGGGGTGGGAAGCAAAGATATGTTCCCTCTGTTCTCCTCAACATTTGTCCCAGGTCCATAAACCTTAAAGACTACTTCTGCTTTAGTATACATAAGTTGTTGCCATCGGTTTCTTCTGCCAGTTTTCTAGTTTAAATGGAAGTTTCATAATTTCAAGAGAAAAATTCCAATGTCTGGAAAGACTACAGCTACAAAAGAAGAAACTATTGAGATCTCCTGCAGTCACTGAGTAATTTAAATACCACGCTTCCCAAATGAAAATGTAATTTTGACAGCTCAAGTCTCTAGTAAAATGCATGTATGTATATGCATAAAAAAATTACCAAGCTGTTGCATAGGCTTATGTTGTCATTCACCTGCTTAAAATAAGCTAGTAAATAAACTTAGAAACTTGTATCTTAAACATTCCCTATTTAATTCCTTTCAGGTATTTGTAAAAACCCGGAGATAACCAAAAGAGTTTCTCTTACCAACAAGCAGTCCAGCAGCTGTCCTCTGCACTTGCCTTTGTTATCATGAGTTAGTGAGGCAGTTCTTAATAACTGAAACCCTATCTACAAGGGAAGTCCTGACAAATGAACTATTTTGTCTAAAATCTAAAAAAAGTCTCCAAGGGCTTTTCAAACCGTTATCAAAAGATTAACGTATCAAAGAAAATTTGGCACCGCTTGGAATGCGCTTTTTTTTTCCCTCTTCCCTCCAGTGTGGCTGAACAATTGCAGGACTGTGGCCGGGCTGGCCGGAGGCTGCGCTTCCAGGCATCGGCCGCCCTGTCCAGTCCCTGCTATTCAAACCCCAAAACCTCCCCAGGAGCCTGCAGACAGTTCCAGGTCTGTGCAGAGCCCTGATACTATCTGTCCAGCTCAAGGCACACATGCTGCTGGCCAAACCCTTCCTCCCATTGACAGCTGCGGTGAGTGAAGACAACATTCATTTTGAGGGGCTAACTGAAGATAAAGGCAGCAGTTAAGAAACACATTTCTCACTCTTCTCACTCTCAGCATTTTACAGTTGATCACAGAACGTAATGAAGTAATCACACCAGATCAGACCACCTCTGAGATCAAGCGCTACAAAGCTGATACAGGTGACTTGTTCGCTACTCCAACAATGCAGAAAGAAGTTAGTTTTCTGCACAAGACAAGTGATCTGCACTCTGTGGGATGAGCACAAAGGGCTCATGAAAAGATCTAGCAAAGCAACAGGAAAAGCAAGACACATGCTTGAAAGAGGCCAAACTTTAAAACCACCTATGTGCAGACATTCATACAAGTCAATCTTCCTCTGCTCCCTATTGTCATTAAATAAAGTACTGTGAACTTTGACAGGAAGAGAATTAAACCAAATAAAATGACTGACCTGTCCAGAAAAAGATCATGATACAGATAAAATAATCATATCCCTGAAATCTGATATAGTGTCTTACTAAGTGACCCACCTGGCTCTCGTGGGTCCAAAAAGATGCATTATGGAGCTACTGAAAGACTAAAAAATTCCTTTTCCTGAACTTATGTACAATAAATAAACCCTTCATTAGGAGACACTTCACAGCTCTGCAGTTGAAAATTAAGTTTCTAAATAGCCTGATGTCACTGCAAGCCTTTCAGATTTCTGAATAAATTAAAAAAAAAACAAACTCTTAAGTGGGTTCTTCACTACAGTTCCTGTTGCAGAGCAGACAGGCAACTTATTCAACTGTATCCTGACTAGCTATTAAAACACAGAAAAATCCTGGTTTATTCTGAACATGTAAAGCCAAATATTATTTCAGTCACTCCGAAATTAAACATTTCTGCACTTTAGAGCCATACTCCTGATCCTTTATTATGAGAAGGAATCAACCTCGCAAGGTAACAGACCTTACAAAGACAACATTTACCACCAGGATTTATTCGTGTTCCAGGAACACGCCATTTCCACACATTGACAACAGTTATCAAACCAAGTCTATTTTTTCCACACCTTATGGTAAAGTTTTCAGCAGCATTCATGCAATGGACCTATAGGTGGTAAACAATTGCTTTGCGCTTACAGAACACCAACTACTGCTCAATCTCTGCCATACTGGCAGTTAAGAAATTAAAAATTGAAGAAGTACTGAAACTGGCAATAACAGCCGAAGAAGAGCTATGAATATCTTCTGAGAACACATTCCATTTCAAAATACATCCTATTTCTTAGTAGAGGTGGAAACACAGCCTGGGCTACAGCTGAGCATTAGCAGAAGAGAACCACAGTAAATTTTACGCAGTGATTGCCAAAGGAGAAGTGTATTCTTTTGCCTCTCCATAGAAGCCAGCTTTCCACACCACCCTGCAAAGGCTGAGTATTCAAGTGCTGCACGGGAGCACTTGGCACATCCAAAGAAATGGTACTTTGGAAGACACCTCTGTATTCGTACCTCAGGCCAAATGTCAAAAGTTGCTCTGAATATTAAGTGTATTTCAAAATTTTAATGATATAATATGCCCATGTCTATATAAAACAAAGCACTTCTTATCCAGCTAGTAGCAGTAAAAAAAATAGTGAAAACGCTCCTTCAAAATTATTCCAGAAAGATTAATAACTCTCTTCCTCCAGACCACAGAAACGGTTCTCAGGAGGGGAAAAAATTTAAATAAATAATTTTTTTAAATCTGTTCTTGACCCAATATCTCCTTTGGCATCCTGCTAATGAGACCTCCTGGTCCACACAACACTTGGCAGCACGGACCATGCAAAGCTGTGTTCAATACAGCACTTTGAATGCATGTGTATTGTTAAATGTGATGTCAGAATTACCAGCAGTCGAGGAAAAGTTCTAGGTAGGGCTTAACAGACCACAGTCTAGAAAAAGCACACTTCAAATAGAGCTATAAAAATAGAAGGAAAACTCTTATCAGCTATTACTACTTGAAATTGCAGCTCCTGCCCATGCCAACTGCCAATGAGTTTCACACACAATACCTGAAAAGCTGAATCTAAAACACTGACTTGATTTAAAACATGCTGTACCAATAAATAAATGGACAAGGACACAAAGCTAAGAAGATGTTAAAAAAAAACCCACCACAAAACTTCTTAGAAGCACATTCTTCTCAAACGTTATCACATAACGTGCTGCACACTTTAAAAATCAATCACAAAAAAAACCCCAAACTTGAACAGAACATTTTAAGCTTTCAAGAGCTGAAACCAAAGCTTCTTTGATAGTGTCATGGACATAAGTCCTGTATTTACTTTCCGGTCCTTCTCCTTTGCATAGGAGGTCCTATTTCAGCACTTACAAAAATAAAGTACTATTTCCTCAAATTTCTCCACTCTACCAATCTTTTTAAAAGATTGGTACAACCTGCAGCTACTGAAAATAATTTTTTTTAAAAAAGGTCATTTTTAAACAGACTTGCAGTAACAAATGTTAAGAGTTGATTTTGAAGGCTGTTAAGTACACCCTGCTAAAATCCACATTATGACATCTTGTCTCCCAACAGCCTGTTATCAGGATTCATCCATCCCTCACTCATTCATCCACGTATCTCTCAAAGGGAACAGCTTCCAAAGTTCCTTTTAATGGATTCTTAATCTTCAAGGAACCCTTTAGCACAGGAGTGCCGGTGGGAGGCATTTTTGGACCTCTACCATGATTTGGGGCAGATGGGATTACACTACACCCTGGACTCAAGGCATCCATGCATCTGAGCTGCAGCACAACACCACAGACTTCTCGCACCACCTGGCAGCCTGACACCACATATGAGAGCCTGTCTTTGCTTGTCCCAAAACTAAAAGCCATGTCACTCAAAGACCATTTAAAGACTGAAAAGCATCACTTCATACCTGATACCCAACTTAACCAAAGGTCTGGGGATATCACATTTTTATGACCATAGAAAACAAATGTTATCACACTTTTTACTTCAACATACACTATGATGAGCTTACAAATAAATATAAATTACATGTGTAAAGTTTTCAGTACTATTTTAACATGTCAATATTTTTACAAGTCTGTAGTCCACGTTACAAATGCAAAAAATACTTTCCTTTTGGGAGGCACCTTCAGTCTGAGAAATGCACCTTGCACAAATAGAAGTTGGTGCAATTTACAGTTCTCTAGGAGCTTGCAGCTGAACCCTTAAATACAAAGTTATCCACATAGCGTACAATAAATGTTTGGGTAAGACATACAAGCTAAAAGAACTATGGAAGATCAAAGACCCTCCAGCTATAGTTTGAAAGGAGTTAAGGTTATAATTTGTACTACAAACAAAGCTTAACACTTTAGTCAACTAACCAAGCTCTAACAATAAGAATGACATAATAGTTTAATGAATACATGGAAATTTTACAAGTACACGAGCTAAATTTTAACAAAGCCCTCCACTCAATACCTATTTTATCACTTCCCATCTTGGGCTTTCTGTTATAATACAAGCTTTTGTTTCTGTGTTTAGGCTTAAGGAAGACCATTGTATCCAACAATCACCAAATCAAAATTGTATTTACATTTGTGGAGTGTATTCTTTGTAAAGTATACTTTTTGCACGCTGTAATAGCAATTGCAGTGTTTATAGTAGAATACATGCTACATTAAGGAAAGATAATCCTACATCTAACAATAAACCCAGCATCACAATTCATCATGATAAAGTACTATAGCCAATACTATACTCAGAACTTGCTCTCAACTGGTCTTCGGATCGTTATTTTCAGACCACTTAAAATTGTTATTAATGTAACAGCACACGCATAAGTCGAATACATTAGAACAGAATTTAGGAAAGCAGTCGGTCACATCAGGGACGACTAGTCATGCACTTCACCACCACCAACCTTCCCAGCATCCCTTTTATCTTACTTCAAGCAGCAGCTATTTACATTAATGAAAATTTTCAACTGACAAATCAAGCGCTAAAAGTCAAAATTACCCAGAGCTTGTTCCCACTCTCAGGCACACAGAAATACAGTCTTTCTTTGATTCCTTTTTAGATTTCTGGATCTCCTACCTGGCTGCCACTGGGAAAAGAAGACCTGTCCCACAGTCAGGGAATCCCATAAAGCATACATTTATTTCAGATGCTTATTTTTTCTTTCCTCCCTTGGAAGACATTTGGGTTAGAATTCACAGACTTTGACAAGAGGGACAATGAAATGTTCTATTTATTCTTGGAAGACAAAGTTAAACTGTTTCAAATACCTCAGCTAAGGCTTGGCGCCATTACACCCAGCGTGAGCTTTCAATAGCTGAGCACTGAAGCTGTTTCCAAAAAAGACATTCCTTTCTCACGTGGGGCATGAACTTTACTCAGTTCTTCTATTTGATTAAATAACCAAGGCTATTATGGTTAGATAATGGAGATGGCAAAGATGTCCCATCCCAGCACCAAGAGAACCACAAGTATTCTAGCAGAGAACTGGGAGTCTGAAGACCCAGATCCAGCAACAATGGGTCCTTTCAAGGAAGCATTTCCCCTCAGGGGCAGTGCCAAGAGCCCAACCTTTCCTGTGTGGCTGCTGCCTTATTGTGCAATGTGGAGTATCTGCTTCCTGGGATATATTTGCTTTTGTAGTATGGATGCTCAGTAAAAGGAGGCAATGACTTTTTTTCCTCTTCCTCTAAATTATTGGAAAATATTTTTGAGATTAACATAAGAACATTTGAATCAAATTTCTGTTTGCCTACAAGATCATCAAGCAAAACCAGACTAATCACAAGATGAACCTTCTTCTCAAGCTTAGACATTGAACTTTTGTTTCCCCAAAAGCATGTATAGTTGGCATACAGCTGTGACTACAGCAGTTTGAGAACCAGTCATACACATCATAAACATGCAACCTGCTTTAGCATTTGCCTTTTCTTTCCCACTGTATGACTTACTACCTTTCATTGCTTTCAGCCAAGCATTCTGTGACAAAGCAGCAGAATTTCTTCACTTTTCTCAAGTCATGACATAAAACTTCAAAGATTCTTAAAGTTCAACTGTGTGACTGCTAAATGCACGCAGAGTATCTTCCAGATGAACAGAAGTAGCACCAAATCATACTCACTTCTGACAATGTATTCTGTAAGAAGGTCTATACATGCAAATAAGTTAAACTTCAGCACTTAAACTTGGATTTTCTGATATTTACTGAAAGTACAATTTTTTTTAACAGTCATAATAAATTGATACAAAGTCTTAAGTACGTGGCACATACACTTTACTTATATCAGAAACACTTCAAGAAAACAGCTCTTCTTGTGCACAACCAACGTACCAATCAATAGAAATTCTGTGCATGACAGAAATGGCTAAAACTATAAATATCATATAGCAACACTAAAAATCGACGTTAGAAGGTTGTATAAAAATTTCACACAATTTAAGATGTAAAGCAGGACAACTTATTTGCCTTGACCAAATTGTAATAACTGAAATAACTAACAGAAAAATCTGTAAAAAAGTTCCATTCAGAGATTAGACTGCTACAGAATACAATTTTCTTATGCACAGGAATTTATACAACCTGGCAGCTCAGCTCTTGAAAATGATTAATTCACTCTCAGAGCTACCATGTGAGGTAAGATGAGAAAACTGAGGAGGGAAAAGTTCCACTCTATATCCATGAACAGAAGTTTGACGAAGACAAGAAGAGAACAGACATACAGGGCTGTAACATTTAACTCAATGCCCCATGCCTGGTATATAAACTCTGGCCCACATCCATCCGGCTACTAGGTCCCAGTCATTCAGAACAGTCCTACAAACCCAGAAGAGCTTTAGCAATTTAGGAAACAGTTATCCCTCTGAGAGAAGTCTACAGTCTGTGAAATTAAATGAACTCACAGCAGCCCACTACAATACGCTTCATCATTGCCTTAAATACCTCAGCCTAAATGATACTTTGCAGCACTTGTGTACCTCCTGGGAATGATTTCCACAGCATCGGCAGCGGGAGACACCTTCTGTATCACAGAAATAGACTCTGCAAAAACCTGACATGTGATCTCCCTTTAACTACTGCCATTTTCTCCGTACTGATGATGGCCAGCAAAGGTCTTCAGTTTTGCTTCTCCCGGTAAGCAATGGCTTTTGGTTGTCACTCCACGTCCAGTTAGCTTTTATCCTACACACTTACCTAGAAGGAGAAATTCTTCTTTAACATATCATGCCTAGAGCAATATTTACGGCCGTGTTTGAGATACCTCTTTTATAATTTTTTTTTTTCTTTCCTAGACTATAAACTTTTTTAAAACAGTACTAGGAGATGCAACTGTATCCATCTACTCTGCTCTAAGGAGGAAAGTTAGTTTTTTTAAAACCAAGACTGAAATGTTGCAAGTACATTCATGGTATCAAGGAGCACTCTTCCCTGAAGTGCTGACCTCACTACCTGAAACATGCCACTGCCTACCCAAATACTCAGAAGTAGCCTCTTCTGAGATACCTCTGGTCCAGATGCTCTCCGCCGCAATGCTCCACATACATCAAATGTGTAAGCAGCTTTTACTCTATACCCTTTGAATGAAAGCCTGGCTGAAGGCCAACAGAGCAACAAAATAACAGTCCCCAAAAGGTCAGATCAAATGTGCGCTTAGCCCAGCATCCCGCAGAGCGGCAGTCAAGGAGACATCACAGGTAGAGCCGTATAATGATACTTGCCAGTAGACTCTCCAATCCCATATCCATCCCATAGGTCTCCATCCAATCCCATAAGTATATATATAAAAAAAATAATCAAAAATCTGTTTGGGGAACATTTTAAGCTTGCCAACGTTCTGCAAAGAACTCCTGAGATCATGGGGAAGAATTTTCTCTTTTCCTTGATTTGACCCTTCATCTACTACTTTCAGCTGAAGCCTCCTATTTCTTGTATTTGAAGGGGCAGTGAAGTCATGCTGTATTTACTCCCTCCCTGCCACCTATGATTCTTTTATAAACTGTTATACCCCGCACCTTTCAGTCCTCTTTCTTCCATGTGAAAAGAGTAACAGCTTTCCTTACAGAGGTCATTCCATACTTCTGAGCATCCTTGTCAGCATCTTTCACAGTTCTGCTATGTATCTTCCTTACAATGCCTCATGCCCCATAAGAATTTGTACATGGCAAGTAACACATTAATGCCACAAATCATAAAGTAGTACACTACACAAATAATTAGCTAAGATTAGTTTTAAAACATTTTTCAAGAGCAGAAGTATCTATTTTCTCTCATATACACTCAGTCCTCACAGTTAAGTGGAAAAGAAGTAACACATTCCTAAAAGCATTCCTGGTTACACGAAGAGCCGATGTGAAAAAAAATTATATACAGAATCAAAGCATTAAATACCATTATGAATATTACCAAAAAAATATATTCCACGTGGACGTGGTTCTGAGCAACTGGCTCTAGGTGGCCCTAGGTGAACTACTTCAATGTAGCAGTCAGTTAACAGGAAGCATTTTCTCAGTGTGCACACCGAAATATTCTCAACCTGATACAGCTTCTGTTGACAGCAGCTAATGACCTAGCACAATTACTGTCCTACTACAGTCTGTGTACGTTCTCCTACCACATTAATCACTGTTACATATAATGAGCGTTATCTGACTTCAGTTGGACAGAATTATGGCATTTATCGGCACTTTGGCCACAACAACCCCCAGCAAAGCTACAGGCCTGGGGAGAAGTGCCTGGAAAGCTGCCTAGCAGAGAGGGACCTGGAGGTGTTGTTTGATAGCCAGCTGAACAAGAGCCAGCAGTGTGCCCAGGTGGCCAAGAAGGCCAACAGCATCCTGGCTTGTATCAGAAATAGTGTGGCCAGCAGGACCAAGGGAGTGATTTTACCCCTGTACTTGGCACTGGTGAGGCCGCATCTTGAGTACTGTTGATTCACCACATCCCCTCATCACAAGAAGGACATCAAGGCACTAGAAAATGTCCAAAGAAGGGCAAAAGTTGGTGAAGGGCCTGAAGCACATGTCTTATGAGGAGCAGCTGAGAGAACTGGGGTTGTTTAGCCTAGAGAAAAGGAGGCTCAGGGGACACCTCACTCTCTACAACTACCTGAAAAATTGTAGAGAGTTGTGGGTTGGTCTGTTCCATCAAGTAGCAAGTGATAGAATAGGAAACAGCCTCTAGTTGCACCAAGGGAAGTTTAGACTGCATATTAGGAAGAATTTATTTACTGAAAGGGTAATCAGGTGTTGGAACAGGCTGCCCAGGGCAGTGGCAGAGTCCCCATCCCTGGAGGTAATTAAAAGTCCTGCAGACATAGTGCTTAGGTAAATGGTTTAGTTGAGGACTTGTCAGTGTTAGGTTAATGACTGGACTCTTAAAGGTCTTTTCTGATCTAGGCAATTCTGTGATTTAACATACTATTGCTACCCAGATGTTTATGCCATTGGAGGATGAAAGCAAGCAAAATAAACTGAGGCACTCTACATTTGTTCCACGTACAAGATGAAGACCACACAAATTCAAAATACTTTGCACTGAAGCCTGAGCAAAGCACTCCTATGATCCATGATCATGTGGACCAGCCATCGCCAGCAAAGAGACAGCAGCAATTTAACACCAGATAACCACTACTAAAATGAGCACTGGCTAAGAACCAGTGTTACAAATGCTACCAGCATACCAGTACAGCTTGAGGCACACAACTCCTTCATACCGCATGCTCAGAATGCAATTACACCAACAGCCTCGCTACTGACAAAAGCCATCTCTCTAGGGAAGGGATGTTGCTGGATAAAGCAAAGGGTGCCAACGGGAACAGCACCACAAGGACACCTACATTTCCATGCTACAGTGTAAGGACTTTGTCAAGCCAACAAGACCATAAGTTATTTTTTCGTTGTGCTCTCCCCTACAAAATGCACACAATTTGTGTGGTGAAACGTTACGTGTGTTCCTACATTTTTGCCTGTTTATTACTATAGTAAAGCCATTTCTGCTGGAAAAAACAGGGTCGTAAGAAGACGCAATTTATATTGCAAACAAAAAATAAAATCTGTGGATGGGCTAATGAAACTTAAGTCAGGAGCCCGAGTACACTTACAACCAACAGAGACCGCACAGCAGTGGTTCTCCAAGCACTTCTGTTCCCTCAGACACATTACATCTGCCTCTGCTCCAGACACAGGCCCTTCACCATGGGATGACCTCACCCAAGCTGCAGATAACTGTCACAGCAGTACAATTGGACAGAACAACAAATAGGCAGATGCTGTGTTTCATCCATACACTGTTGGCATTTAAAGCCTCGTTGTCCAAACTGGAGTCAAAACCATTATTCCTTTCACACCACAGGTCTTCAATATTGCCAGCATCAAGGTTCAGTTGATTGTCTCTAGCAGTAAAGCACGTCTATGATTCAGGAAAGTAATGTCAAGACCCTCTCTTGAAATAGTACATTT
Organism: Eurystomus gularis; assembly: GCA_013400335.1. Classification (NCBI taxonomy): domain Eukaryota; kingdom Metazoa; phylum Chordata; class Aves; order Coraciiformes; family Coraciidae; genus Eurystomus; species Eurystomus gularis. The sequence goes on from VZZY01002809.1 coordinate 281,608, forward strand.
TTCTGCGGTCCTCACCAAATGGACCAACTGAAGATAGGATTAATCCAAAGAATGCACTCTGCAAGACTGCACATTTGACAGCCCTTTTATGTTCCCGTTTGAATTACCAGACAGCCTGAAAAGAACTTTCCGCTGGCTTGTCAGGTCTGGAGTACTGCTATAGTGACAGAAGCACCAGTTTCAGACAGCAGCACCCTCAGCCAAAGACTGCTCAAGCCAATGCAACAACCCGTTGAATTCCCTGGGCTTTGGATCAAGCCTTCACAACCTAGGGACAATGGCAGATACGTTAAGATTCCTTCACTCCTCTACAATAAAAACAGTTCCTCTGTTTGAGAAACAGAGCTAAGAAAAACTATCCCTCTGCTCTGAGAAAAAGTTCTCTAGTAATTCAACAGTAATAGGACTTTTCAGGAAACTCACCTGTACCCTAAAAGTTGTACAGGTCAATAAATGTCATTTATTGTATAGGTTGAAGGTAAAGTCAGGCAGGTAATGAAACGTAACTGCCAACACACCGAACAACCTCCACATTGGAGGCCAACCCTTATCTACATCATTGAACTTTTGGCTTCTGCCATCTACTCCCGCATTAAACATATCCTCCAGAAGATAAGCTCTTGTTATTATTGACATGAAATGCTGTGGCAGATCTAAAGGCCAGAGTTCACAAGGGTCAACTGTAATTTTCTTCATTCATTTGGAGACATGGAACGACAGCAAAATGCATAGGATTAATTTAAATGTTCCACACATTCCAGCTATCTCACAAATCAATCACTGAAATAGAAGGAATAGTTGGATCCTTTGTTTTGTTTTGCAATGCACTCTACTGCAGCCAATCAAAAGCAATTACAGAGCACAAGAAAATAATGATAAAATAGCATGGCTATACTCACAGTTGGACTTTCCACTTTGCAATCTCTCTGACCTCACTTAGGCTTCCTGTACGAGTGAATGTACCAAAGTATGAGTCCTTCAAGAAGATCTTCAAAGCCAAGGGTGGACCCTTCCTAAGTATGGATCAGAAGCATATAGATTAGCACCTGGATCTAAAGCAGTAATATGAAGTTACTAAGACTACTAAAATGATTGAAAATTCCTCAGTGTTGTGCTACATTGAAGTTATATGTACACAAATACACACACACACAAACAACTCCCTTGCCATCCTGTAGTACCTCCACCATGGAGGTATAGAACATCCTGACAGCACAAAAAAACTTGCAAAAGAGCCAGCACCCCTGAGAACAGAGGAACATCGAGACCACTTCATGTTTCCAAACTGATACAAGCACCACCATCTAGCCATCTGAACCGGTGCACGGTCTAAATTTGCATGACCAAGTGATGGAGAAAATGAATCCTCTGTATTCCCCCCTCCCTGGCCCAAACTTGACAAACTAAAACTCGAATCCTATAAAATGAGATTAAAGGGATATCAATAGAGACTTCAGTCTATTCTCCAACCTAAACCAACTATATCAGCCTCTCTCACATGAACTTGTTCTTAACGGCCACCAGTAAAAGACGTCTTAAAGTACCATTTGCACTGTGTGAAAGTTAAAAGTTTTCCTCGCTAAAACTTAATCCCCTTTCAACCTGCCCATCACCATCACTGAAAACAGCATTTCCTTCTTACAAATCCTTTAAATACTTGAAATCTCTTACATTCCCCTCAACCATCTCCTGCCAAAATAACTCAGATTTTCTGCCATCTTTATGAAGTTGTTTCCTTGAACTCTGATCACTTGCACTGCTCTCCTCTGAACTCTTTCCAAGTGGTCCAAATTCTTCTTAGATTTTGGCATCCAAAACAGATGTCTGGACACTGAGACCAACAGCAAATAAAGCTGACAGATTTAAACTTTACATCTCACAGACAATACTCCTGTTTAAACATTCCAGTAAGATATCTGCCTTTTCTGCAAACAGCATGACACTGACTCATGTTCAGCTTGTGATCCACTACACCCCCAGGTCCTTTTTCTAGTATCTAACCAGTTATTCCTCACCGTGCATTTGCATAGCTGATAATTCCTGCCTAAGTGCAGCACTCTGCATTTGTCCCTATTGAACGTCATCCTATTTCTCAGGTCATTTTGAACTCTCATCATGTCCTCCAACATACAGTCCCTCAGAATTTAATAGGCACATTTAACCAGTCAGTTAACTGATGCTTTCATTAAAGGCAACCATACCAAGGACAGCACTGTTCAACATACCCCTACTTCAACACTGAATCATTAATTAATTATTGCTCTCCAGAATTGATCATCTACCAAATTTTGCATGTTTCCTAGACTAATTTCCCCAGATCATGTCTCCACTTGCTTATGAGGCCATTAAAATGTGGAAAACCTTATTAAATAAATAAATTGATCACAAGACCACCACTGCTACTGCTATAGCCACAAAGCCTTCTGCTCTGCAGTAAAAAGGTTTTAGACTTTGCATGCAATTCATTTTCCCACAAATCAGTTCATGCTGTTATTATTCTCATAGTTATCTTCCACACACCAGAAAATAGAAAGTTTGCTTATTAATGTTAACTGATGGAGAAACCTGTGACAACGCAAACTGTCCTCTTCCTCAGCTCTCTTCCATTACAACGAGTCTCTGAAGACTCGTTCTTTGCCAGTCTTCTAATACTTCTGAGTATTTCTAGATAACACTTTTGTATTTTTTGAGCTCTTTTGAGAATCGTACAGTGAAGCTTATCAGGGCCAGCTGATGCAGGAACATCTAGTGTAAGTACAGTCTAGTGTAAAATACTACCTCATATTAATCAGATTAAGCACCTGCATGACACTCTGTTAGAGAGGACAAGCAAAAGAGGCACTGAGCACTTTAAATGTTCTGCACTTTCTGTAGCTACATATATTCTCCACTGAATCCAAAGAGACATTTCCCGATCTTCCTCCTGCTATTTCTTCTTCCTGCTATTAACATACTTACACAGGATCCTTGCTAGTTGCAATTCCGTTTGCTCTTTGGCCTTTCCAATATCTACCTGTACTATTCTTCTATAAATGTTCTTCATAATCTGACCTACCTTCACACACTACATAAGTTTTTTTTCTTGCATCCAAAGTCAGTAAAAGCTTATAATGTAAGTTGGTCTTACTACTTTCTCTACTTCTCAAAAGTCTTCCCATTTTGCTGTTCTTGGATCACAAGCTCTGATTTCATAGCCATTGCCATTTATCACCTTTCATTCTGATGTCCTCTGGCTAGATTAAAATCTAAGGGAGCTGCCATTTTTGTTGCTGTGTGTACCTTCTAAACTGAAAATGTCACCATCACGTAACTTTGATAAAGGTCAAAAAAGAAAGAGTGAGGTATTTTAATTTTGAAGGATGGTCTTTTGGTCTTAAATGCCACCAAAATAACCTCAATCCAACTAAGAAGTGATGGACTCGCTACCATTTCCACCACCTGGTCCTCTCTCAAAGAGCTGCTTTAAGATGAACAATGCAACGCCGCAATTCTAATAACCCAGAACTACAGAAAAAAGGCTGCATTCTTTCAAATGAAAAACACACAATGAAAAAGTAAAAATACAGAATGAATGCAAAATACAGGTAATTCTGACAGGATTACAAACATGACTGACACTGCACCCCTTCAGAGCAAGCGGCTGGACTCCACACTGAAGGAGATGTCTTCCCAATCCCAATTCAAGCACAGCACTCCTTGCAGGTGGTGCTGAAGTTATGTATTTTAGAAAAGGAACAGCAAGATACAGTGCTTAATATTTTTGTGTCGACCACATCTATAACTCCTGAGCAGTAACTGAGAATCACCTATCCTTTTTACATCTGCCTTTCAGCTACCAAAGATTAAAGTTTACAGTCTTATTTCTATCAGGAATAAAGGTGTCAGACTTGAGGCTATAATAGAACTACAGTTTACTACAAATTGAACTTGTGTTCTCTGCTAAGCAGATTATTTAACAACGGAAGTGGCTTTTTTTATGAATGAAAACTATTTTTAGCTCACTGTATAACAGTGAAAGGGAAACGCTTTAGCATTACTGTTATTTAAAATATTTATTTTGAATGTCCAGCTGGGAAATTAGGCTTTTTTGAGCTAGGATCTGTTTTGTATGAACTCTCCCATGCTAAGCATAACCAGGCTCAAGCACTAATCAGAATGCTGGGGGTTCTTCTGCACTGAAACTACATAGAACCTACTAATTTGCACAATATTGTACCTACAGACTCAGAGCGAGATTGGCCATACTAAATGTCATGCTGTGGAGATCAGTAATCCCTGCCCAAAAAAGCATACACTTAAACGCAGTTCTACAATGCAAATCTTTAAATGACTCAAAAGGCAAGTCTAAACACACATAGCAGAAGCAAACACTTTTATATTACGCTGATACTGTTTAGGCATTGAGAAAATGAAATCTAAGGAAGCCCTTTGTTCAGATTTCCAAAACAGCATTTTAGAAGAGTTAACGAAAAGACTTTGTTTCACAAGCTATTAAAGGAATGAAACCTCTTCCCTCCACACCAGCAACCATCCGGTTCATACCAGAGAGACATTTAACAAGGAAAGTGCTAGAACGGTTCTCCCTCATCTGCTGTTTAAGATGCTTAAGTGCACCACTCAAGCTCAGACATTTTTCACATCAGAAACAGTAATTCCTACAACAGACCTTGGACAAGCCAAGTCAAAGTAATCCACCAGTGGTACTTTGCAGAAATAAAGCAAACAGCATCTGAAGGCTTCCAGAAAAAGGAACAAGGGTGCAATGGTTAAGATGCTTGATGAAAACCTGGCCTTTCCATGTCAGTTCCCAGTCTGAGTACAGATTTCCTCTGGGACCTTGGCAACTCATTTGGTTTTACAATAAAAAGGTATTTTAATCCTGCAGAATAAATGGCATCTGTCTCCATACTACTGAAAATTGCTGTCTTGTTGACTGTTTTATACACCACAACGCAGACAGTGAGGACACTACTCCCCAAAGCAAACGAGAAAAAAATTAATCTGAGGGCTTCATGTCAATACAGATTTAATTTCTTTTTAAAAACAATTTATTAGGGCCACAGCAAAACAGCTTGTCTGAAGCGCCATGCCTGTCACATGGCACATGAGCAGAAGGTGGATGAATCACAAAGTTTCTCAACCATACTCAGCCATTGTGATGCAACTTCCCTCCCTCCTGGGCAGTCCCCACACTCCCCTGCCAGGCAGTGCAAACTGCAAGTTGCCTGACCGTGCAGCTAGGACCTTTCACCCCTCTCTCTCCAGGTAACGATGAATTTGTGCCCGCCCAAGTCATCAAGCCCTCCCTAGAGAAGAAAGGTATAAAACAAAAAAAAATAAAATACAGGAACAGACACTTGATTCTAGAAGACAGCTAACAAAAAAAAAAAATTAAGGGGTGAGAGCATAATGAGCTCAGAAAGCACTGACAGAAGACACCAAGAGAACACCTAGAACAGCACCACTGCTCCTGGGAGGCATTCAGGAAGGTGGCAGCTGCTGTCCAGCAGCTCTGCTGGACACAACATGTGCAGAATTGCTCAGATCCCTTTCGCTACTTTCTCCTCCTTGTGGCATGGACAGTCAGCTTTGGACAAAATCAGAGTTGAAAAGAAGATCTCTCTTACCCATTTTCTGGGGCACTTTAAAAGCTAAGTACTCTAGAGCACGTCTTCCCTAGGTGACCTAGGCACTCACATGGGAACACTCCATGCTGCCAGAAGCCAGTGTTTTTCCTCACAGGTGACTACACCAACTGTATAGAACATTTTTATTTCACCAAGCCTTCTTAGAAGTCAGGAGAGTTAAGCCAGTACCAATAAATTTTCAAGTCAATTGTAGAGTTCATCACTTACACAGTACATCTTCTTTAAACTTTGTGAAGGTGTATTTGTAAAAAGCCAACAAGAAAAAGCAGCCTACAAAACTAGCAGTACGTGGCCCTTACTGTCACACTACGTGCCACGACAATCGTGTCTTCTGTGTAAACGCACTCAAGATCTGCTGATGTCACCTATGACACAGCTACATGAACACTAAGTTGATGAGAACCTGGCTTACACCACAGAGCATACTTAAATAATGCCAAAAATGCCTGGTTCTCCACAGGTTCAAAAAAAAAAAAAAAATCGATATTCTACAGGAGATAACACGGTGTTGTACAAAAGTCAGTTTAATACAAGGTAAAAGGAGCAACCCGTTCAGATATGATGGAACTGATGGCAGAAAAATACAGCTAACCTGTCTGAAGAGCCAGTGTGTGGGCAAATCTCATACGTGCAACAGCCGAGTCACCTACCAAAAAAAAAAATAAAATACAGTTAGAGGGACAAATAGGCTAAATGAAGATTAATCTAAGTTGTCCCAGCTAAGAAAGTGTCGTCCAGTTCTAGTGAGCGTGTACAGCAGAGAAAAACTTGTTAACAAATTCTAAAACTGGAACAAAATTCTCAGAAGGCTCAGATGAAGAGGAAGCAGCCGGTCAGCGTGGCCAGACAACCACCAGCGCCCACGCTAGAGCAGTCCGGAGTTAACCATCTCCCGCTGCTGCGGGCTACGCTACCGCAGCTGTGGAGACGACAGCTTCTCGAAGGGCTCCCAAAGCCTCCTCCGGCCAGAGCACCTGCGGGGCGAGCCCGACCGCGGCGAGAGCCGGCGCGCTGCGGCAGCAGCGAGCTCCGAGGGCAGACACCGCAGGTACCGGAGATAAGAACCTGGGCGTCGACACCGTTTCCACTCTGCGTTAATTCACCGAGTTGCTCACCCCCGAGCAAGCACAACGGGGCCGCCTCTCCGGGCTGGAGCGGGGTTGTCAGAGGTGCTTCCAGCGGGAGACGGCCCCGCAGCTCCGCCGCGGGCGAAGTTCTCCACAACCTTTGTCACCAGCAGCACAGCGCTGAACCACGCGGGATGAGACGCGCCGCGTCCCCGCCGGGAAGTCTGTCCCC
>VZZY01002809.1:294908-324503 GCA_013400335.1 Eurystomus gularis
AAAAAAAAATCATGCAGGCAAACCTCAAATACAAGACTCTTGAGAAACCACCACTTTTACCTAGCAAAGTACAATGGGCAAAGGGCAAGTGTTAGTGCATTTATTATTTGGATGCAAGTAAGGAGACTGTGGAATGAATTTGCCTCTCGCTGCCCAGCACAGAGGACAGATTCAAGTTCTCTGGCAACCTTCCAAGCTGGAGAAGGAGATATCCTCTCCAGCTGAAGATGCACACACACCACTAATGAACCTCGCCATTTAGTGGCGTGATGTTTTGATTTCATATTAGAATTGCTTGAAGATATGTCCTTTAATATGCCTATTGTTGTATGTTTCTCCCTCAAAATATGTTTAAAGGACTTAATCAGGCTCATTTCCTTAATTTCAAGCATATCTCTGAAAACGTATTATCCCAGGCTGATGGCATCAAAGAGTGAATTAGGAATAAAGCCAAGTTAATAAAAACAAAGATATTTCCTTTCAGTTACTGTGCAGTCTTCACAGGCTGCAGAGCATTAGAGCTGTTGAAATACCACTGGCACATTCTTCAAGATTTGTGAATTGGTGCCGTGCTTTTATACCCTTGGCAGGAGGCAAGGGTTAATCCCTGTTACACTTAGCCCAACAAGGGCTGCGCCGTGATGAGCAGTGTTAGATTTACTGTACTGGAAAAATGTCTTTGAATTATTGCTGTTTGGGTTCCCAGTTTCTGAGACATATTTATCATAGCAAAGCTCCCCTATTGAACCAAAAACATACCTGGATGTGATTTTTATGGCACATGAAACACTTGCTTTCATCTTCTGTCCTTCGACATCAATTGCAGAGAAGCAGCAGCTCTTGCAGCCATACTGGCTGGACTGAAGGTCCACGCAGACCACCATCCCAGCCGTCTCTGATGGGAGCTGGCCTAGAGCAGGCAAGTGTGCAGTAAGGAGCCGCAGTGCACTGAAACCCCGGCTGAGGAGACAGCTTGTGTGCCCTCCCATCAGGGAATCAAACACAAATCTCCCTTTTACTGCCACGCCACTGGGGACTGCAACATGGGCAGGACAGGGGGCATTTGGCACCCACAGCTTCTCCAGGGTTCATCACAGATCTCAAATAAAGATGCCCCTGTCCTTCCAGGTTAAGGAACAACTCCTAACCACTGCTGTGCTTGGGGACAGGACACAATTTTAACAGCATGGTCCAAGGCAGAGCAAGCAGAGTTATTGCTGAAGTGACTTAATGCAAGCACCTCCTGGGAAACCACCCAGCAGACCAGTGGTAGGTGCTGTTACAACAACGCAGAGGGCTGAGAAGCCTTTCTTCTGCTTCATGCTCTCTGGAGGAAGGCTGGGCCATGTCTTCTTTCAGAGAGCACAGGGGGCCAGAGCGTGTGTGCATCTCCTCTCCTTGGTGCAGCACCTTGGAGAAGGAGGCTAGGCTGGTTACGCTTTCTGGTCATTTGGCCCGCTGTCAGTCATCCTCATTAATAACTTTTACACCTCTGTTATTTCAACTGAACAGGCAAAGTCCACATGTTTATTCCAGTCTGAGAAGCTATGTTCCTGCAATGCCCTCTGCCGCTGTGGTGACTCCCTGTCTGCCAGCCCGCGTGGCCCAGCACCAGCTGGAACAGAGCAGGTGCTGAACGTGCTGATGGGCAAAGAACAACTTGTGCAAGGGCCGGAGGAGATCAGCACACCCACAAGACACCGAAAGGCAGTTTCCAGGGTGGGCAGAAGGCCTCAGGAACACAAGCAGCACAGCCTGGTAACTGCAGCGTGACAAGAGGCAGGCGGCTCTGCACAGGGGATGCCTGCTGTTGGCCTTGGCGAGGTGTACCTGCACACTGGGCTGCTTGGCACAGCACCATACAAAGGCTCCTACTTGTTGAAAGGCTTGAGAAACCCAGGGCTACCTACTATGGAGCCCATGCCCAGGGGTCCTGTCTCCAGCTCTCATCCCTTCCTGAGCTCCCCAAGTGAGGCAGGGAAGTGTCCGCAGCATGGGAGCCCAGTTCTTCCACACTGGGGAGGCTGGGTTTGCTGGTGGGCAGCAGCACCCCAGAGCACTGGGCAGAGTGGGCAGTAGACAGAGCTGCACAGTCAGGGAGCCCCTGGGCTACAGCCAGCCCCACACACAAACATGCACGAACCAGCTTTACAAAACACGAGGTGAGATGACCTTTGTGGCTCTTTTTGCTTTTCTGAAACTACAGACTTCAGAAGTTACCTGCTTTTCCTTTGCCCCCTGCTTCCCAAGCCACACTGCTCAGGCTCCTGCCATCTCCCCAGCCTTTCCTCAGCAACAGCCAGGCCCGGAGACAGCGCTGCAAAGAAGCCAGGGGGGACAGTCACTTGCTGACAGGAGCCAGGATGTTCCATGCCCGATGGCAGCACTGTGACAGAGCTCTATCGGGCTGCAGCCCGATAGAATGGGCAGCTCTGGGCTTTCTCCTTCCCGCAGCCCATGCCAGAAGATAGTTTCCCCATGCTCTCCCTCCCACAGCTCAGCAGGGTACATACAGCTCCAAAGCGTCCAGCTAATGCTGAACAAGAAGCTGCTGGATCCTTTCCACCATGCCTTGCCTTCTGGAGTCATTTTTTGCATCTGTAAGGTATTAGCATAAGAATTGACTAATTACTTTTGCAGCTCCACCCTAGTGAAGCAAGTTCATCCGCCTCCTCAGGACAGGTCATGCCCTGACAACCATCTGGCTGCTTGATTGCTCCAGACACTTCTTGGGGCTCTGCAGAGGACACAGGCTCCAAGGCATGAGGAAACAAGTGGTTGCTGAGTAGCTACAGGGAGAAGCAGCTTTCAACCCCCTGCCCCAGGCTGAGCGAGAGGCAGCACGCTCTGGATGGCTGGAAACCCCAAGGGAAGACAGTGTAAGGGAGAGAGGTGCTTGCGTGATAGCGCATCCCACCTGCTCGCACATGCGTGCAAAGAAATGCACCCACGTGCATGTGGCCGTGCACCACGCTGGGGCCTCCTGCAGCCTTCCTGTGAGGTGGCATAGCATGTGCTGATGGGGACCTCCCCAAGTGTCCATGGAGAGGATGTTCTTGGGGCTCTGGAGGGCTTCATCCAAGACACCTGGCCACACTGCTCCAGCAGCTGTGCCTGACACCCAGGGACGTAGCTGGACTCTTCTTCCATCCTGTCCAGAGCTACAAAACCAGCAGAAATTAGTGCTTCCCTTCAACTCCAAAGCAGGTGAGCTCAAGTCACCTCATGGAGCAGAGGATGCCCAGCAAACATACTGAAACCTCAAGGTATGCCCAAACCCGCCCTGGTGCCAGCCCCATCCCTGGCCAGGCTGGTGATCTTGACTGAGCACAGCATCCCATGCAGTCTCTCGGGGAGGGGGAGCTGAGCAGATGCAGCTGTAGCCCCTTAGGAAAAGCCTCCTCCAAAGCTGCGCCCACTCAGTGCATTCCCACCCTGGCTATTGTTTTAGGAATGGCTGGAAAATGTCAGCAGGGCACTGGGTGCGGGTGGGGGGTCAGGAAAAAGGAAAAACAGATGATTTTTTTTTTTTAAATCAGCCAATAAATTATATTAACTTTTCCACTGACCTTTTGTCGGGTCACTTTATCAGACTGGTGAATGTGGTTCATGAAGATAGCATTATGCTCAGATTTCAAGCTGTGCAGAAAGTGCATCCCAAGCAATAAGCCAAAATGGGAACGTCAGCTCTGGCGGAGGGATGTGCTGCTCATTGCCCTCCTGAGGAAGGCCAGATGCAACACCTACAAATATTGTATATATTACTAAAGAGTTCTGGTTCCCAGGGATGCCGGGGATTTAATAAGGTTTGGCTTTACCAGTGGTGCCATTTACAGCTTCTTCATGAGCTTGTGGTGGCACTGGAGCTGCCTGCGGAGGGATGGGCTCACCACAGGCAGCTGAGATCGCCCTCCTGCCCATGCCTGGCCAGCAAGCCACGGCGCAGACAGCTGGGAACGGGCAGCTCCCACGGGCAGGGCACTAACATTGACCTTGCATCACGAGGCTGCCTTTAGGGTGGGATAGCGTTCAACGCATGGGAGGGAAGGGCGTGTGAGGGTGCAGCTACGTGCATTGGGTGCCTGCAAGGGTAAAGGGGAGCACTGATGATCCATCCTGGCTGTTCCAGCTTCAGGCAGGGTATACCATGTGTTGGCAGGACCGCAGCATTGTGCCACATCCTATCAGCTCTGCATCACGAAACCAGCAGCAATGTCCCCTTCTGCAGCCATGGCACCTTGCAGGAGCATCGGCAGGGAGCATGCCAGCCCGTGGGAGCCAGCGTGACCCTGCTGCCCCCGGGGCTGTCCTAGTCCTCAGGGCTCAGAGAGCTGCTCTGCCCCTTGGACTGCAGCCTCAGCACAGACAGAGGCCTCCTCTCACCCCCTGCCAGCCCAGCGAGGCCAAAATTAGCTTCCCCTACGTGAGTGCTGGGTAGAAGAGCCACAATTGTATTTCAGGAAAGCATTATTGTACTTCATAAGCCCTATCTTATCAGGGAAAGGAAAATGGGACTTTGACAAATGGCCTCTGTCGCAGCCGGGGTAAGCACATGATTTGCAGTAATCGCCCACCCTGGCCACAGCACTGCCAGGGCCACACCATTGTTCCCTGCCCCAGCGCTGCACCGTGTGGGTCCCAGAAGCCGCCACCCTCCCAAAGGCAAGAGAGCACGTGGGGCCCTGGCCACGCTCACTTTGGCTGCACCTCGTACGTTGTGTTTGCAGGTGGGGATGCAGTTGGAGTTAGGTTGATTCCTTTATCAGCAGCCTTCAAGTACTGATAAGGTGACATCACCCGCAGGACTCTTTTGCAAGGGGAGATGGTTATCAGTGGACTCTGGCAGGGCTGCGCTTGCTCTTCCGTCTGGCAGCTGGAAGCAGAGCCACCCTCTGAGCCTCTGACACGATAGAAAGGGTTTGTTTTGCTTTGCACAATGGCTGCTCAGCTCCTGTCCAACAGAGGTGCGGACAGGAGAGCAGTGCAGAGCACTTCAAAGGCACTCAGCTTCAGCTTGCCATGGCACAGGGACCCAGTGTGGCCAGTGGCCATCCTGCCCCTGGGACACTCAGCCTGACCCCAGGGACAGCTCAGTCCCTGAAACACCAATTGCAAAAGGAGGCACGTTGTTCCCTATTCCAGGGCAAAAAGCATCATCATCTGAAGAGCTTAGTCTCTCACTGAGATGTCCAGGAGCAGCCCATGAGCCCATCTCCACTTGCAGAGCATCCCCACAGAGAAGAGAGCAGCTCGCTCCTGCCATCTCTCCCATCATTGCTACTCTAAGACCACCTGAGGACACACCCCAGCAGGACAGGGATGGCTGAAAGAACCACTTGAGCGGGTCCAGATACCCCACAAACCAGATCCCCTTGCAGAGCAGGGAACAGCAGGCACTTGGCTCACCTGTGCTGCAAGCCACAGGACAGGAGAAGACCAAAAAGGCAACTGAGATGGCCATTGGGACAGCCAGCACAAGCCTGCAGTGATGTCCCATGGAGGACCCCTGCCTGGCCTGCTCGGTTTGCCCACTCAGGAGCTGTAAGAGCCCAGGGGGCCATGCTGAGTCCAGCCAACCTCATTGTGCGGCTGCTTACACAGCACGTGCTGCAGCAGGTCTGGCCTGGCAGCAGCGTGCTCTGCACTGGGAAGAGCTCTTCTGTGGTTGCTGGTGAGGTGATCTCCATCAGAGGTGCTGGTGCCAGCGGTAGCTCCCTAAATACCACAGAAGCAGACACTGAGGGCTACAGGGAGTGGGCAGAGAGGTTACAGCAAACGGCACTACACAGATATGCAATACCTGCTGCTGTTGCAGGGCTTTGTGCCCTTTTTTTGCTCTGCTGCCAGGTCCTGCTTCCCAAGGCAGGACAAAGACACAGACCACCAGATGCTCCAGCTATCACAACCGTCTGACCAAAGCTGCTGCTGTCCTGATTCCTGCACATCTCCCTATGCCTACAGCTCAGCCCTCCACATCCCAGAACTGGGCTGTCAGTGTAAAACCAAAAGGGAAATAAGCCAGGTGGACTGAAAACAAGACCTGAAAGGGCTGGGACCAGTGATCACCTCTCACTGCACCCCAGGGCACGAAGAAAGTGCAGCCACTGCAGAGCTGCAAGGGACAGTAAGGTGTGATGTGCCCGAGCCCCAGCATGATCCCACACAGCTCCTTCTTTTGCCCGGCTCCCTGCAGCCTGCAACATCCCTTCCCACAGCTTGAGCAGACACCATCGAACCCCTTCACATCTCCCAGTGATAGGACACCAAACCGTTCCTTGGAGCAGACCAGAGGCTCACCTCAGAGGCCACAGCTGAGCAGGGCGGGCAGAGTGACCTCCTGCAGCCACTCCCAGCGGCCACAGCCCGGGGGCTTCCTGAGCCCAAGGGGCAGCTCTGGTCTGCCTCCCTGAACTCCTCTCATCACTCATCCCAGTCCCAGTCTCACTGCCCAAAATAGCCCACAATGGTTTCCGCAGTTAATTTGGGCCTGCTCTGAGCCTGCAGGCTGTAATCTGAACTTGTCTCTGGCCAGCTTCATTTCAGACCTCCCTGTCCTGTGCTCTGAGATGCACCAGAGGCACTTGTTCTTTCCTTTCCCCTGCTGCCTCGATGGTGCCTACCCCATCACATCCCCTCTTTAGGACAGAAGACCTCTTCAGAGGCTCCATCCTTACTCAGATTCCATCCATACCCCTTGCTCCTCTTCCTACATGGCTCTGGGTGTTTGGGGGCTGCCCAGCATAGTGCACACACCAGCACGGCAGAGTCTCTTGCAGCCCTCGCAGCTCCCACACAGCACTGTGCTTACATGACCAGCCTCCTCTACGGCAGCAGCTAATCCTGCTCCCAGCCCTGCCCGTGTGGACACACTTTCTGTCCCCATCCCCACCACTCTGGCATGTAATATGACCTGTCACGCTGTCCTCCAGCCACTCAGCAGTGCCAGACCCTTTCCACACGTTCTGCAACCAGCTTTGGGATGTTCATACACCCAATAATTATCTATCACTAGCAAATGTCGCAGCACCACTTTTCTCAGCTCTTCCAGAGCATTTAGAGTAAGATGTACCTTGTCAGTGCATAAAGGAAGGACATGGGTAGTGCTGTGGGATGGAGCAGGAGCAGGCCAAGTTACCTGTTGCTTCAAGACCCACTGCAAACGCTGCTGCCCGCTGCGCACCCCTGCGACAGCCACGCGTGTCGGCTGCGCCCGCCGGGACATCCCGGCTTACGCAGACACCCTCCTGCGCTTTAGAAAGCGGCTGAGGTGCCCACCCCACCGTCTGCATCGGAGACTTTTGTTTCACTTTGGGTTATCTTATCGCCATAGGAAAGGCAATACAGCAGAAGAATTTCCTCTCCTTTATATTTCCAGCCTTTCCATTGTCTGGCGTCTGGATTTCTGAGCCTCGCCACTCAGCAGTTTGCTGGGGCCTTTGGAAACTTGAATGCAGGCACTTCTTATCAGCAGGAGCTCTGCAAAGGCTCCTTTGGCTGCTGCAGGCAAACCAGGCAGGGTCTGGCCACCCCAGGGCCCCATCCTCACCTGGCTAAGCCTCACTCTGTTAATGAGCTGTGCATTTCCGCTGCCCGAGGCAGCTCAGCCTTTCATCTGCAGGGATGGCCGTGCCAGGCAGCATGGCTTGATGAGATTTGACCATGGCATTGAACCATCATGTTCTCCTGTTTCTTTCTTCCAGTTTATTTAGCCAGAGCAGAGCCCAGCAGCCAGGGCAGGATGCCATTGGGAAGGAGGGACAGCTACAAGCCACTAGCACCTCAGAAAAGACTGCAGGAGACACCGTCAGCCCAGGACTGTAGCAAAGTCTGTTTCCCTGATATGGTCCTTCTAGGAGCTAGCACCACCCCTCCCGGGGCAAAGAGCTGAGCTCTGGATGCAGGGAGCAAACTGGCCCCAGTTGTGCTCAGTAACAGAAAGGAGCAAGAGAGCAGCCAGGCAGGTCCCCAGGTCCCCATCCTGGATCCTCTTGCTCCAGTTGAGTGTCCAGGCCACGCAGGGCTTCCCCATCAGCAACCTGGGACTGGACAGCAGGGAACAGCCCACGGGTTTGAAAGATACAGACAAGGTTTGAGACAAAGCAGCACTTCATATGTGACCTCAGCATCGGCTGCGGGGTCCTGGGGATACCCACACTGCAGCTGTGTGGGGCAAAAAGTTCTCCTCCACTGCACAGGAATAGGCAGTGCTCTCTTTCATGGCAGCCAGCACCTGCCAGGCAGAGGATGAACCCACATCTCCTAAGACATATATAACCTTCCAGGTGCGTTTCTGTCTCGCTAGTCCCTGGCTGATGGTACTCATGTTCAGCAGTCAGGGACGGCCAGAAAGTGTGGCAGCCACTAGTGGGAAACCACAGTGAGGACTGTCCTTATCTCCTGCCTGGCTGGGCAGAGCACCAGGATTCAATTCCAGAGTCTGCAGAGCGTGACTGGGCAGGGCTTGTAACCCCCAATGCTGGGGAAAACACCAGTCCAACCAAGAGAGAAGACTGCTGGGTTTAAACGAGCAGTGCAGCCATGAGGCTGCATCTCTCCTGCAGCCCCACTTCCAGTGAGTGCAGCCAACAGAGAAGAGGGACCCTCACACCCATTTGTAGCAAGAGAAGGAGATGCTGGAAGCTGTCATTGCTCCACCCAGGCAGTGCTCCAGGCACAGCATGGCAGGGAAGCCTGTGATGGCAGCCCAGAGCTTATTACCTCTCCCAGGTGAGCCCCAAGGAAGCACCTTCAACTGCTTACTGCTTGTTCAGCTGGGGGGTGGGGGCTCAGGGTGTCTTGGAGGGGATGCAGGTTGTCCAAAGGTTCCTGGGCACAGCACAGAGCAAGGCTGAGCAGCACGGCTGGGCTGGGTCCACTGCACCATCACAGCTTCAAAGTCCTACAGTGAGGAGAAAGGAGCAATGGGTGACATGGCTGGGTGCAAGGGAGCCCGGGACAGCCCTGCCCCCCGGGCAGCACTGTTCTCCAGGCAGCACAGGGCCTGCACCACCCTCCTTCCAGAAAGGGGAATGGACTATGTTTTAAAATAGAAAGTATTTGGTTCTCCCTTTCTCCTCAGCAACACAAGCAAAGCTCAAAGCAGAACAATGCTGGTTTTCATTTTTCTCACGTGTCTCCCTCCCTGCCCAGGCAACATAAGGAGAGGGCTCAGGAGCACGTGGGGTGGTGACCAAGCAAGACATGGAGTGTGTCAAGACAGGGAGAACTCTTTTTCCCTGGGACCTCCCACAGCAACAGTTTCTGAGCATCTCCCAGTGCTGCCATGAACACAGCCAGGTCTGACCACCACCAAGTAGAGACATTTCCTGCTAAAAACTCTGTGAAGCCCCAAATGAAGCTCAGGCTGGTTCAACAGCAGCAGCCAACACAAAGGAGCTCTGCGGAGGCCTGCAGTTTCCCTTTGCTCTGTGCAGGCAGCAAAAGCTTGGCTGGTTTGTGAGAACTTCCCGTCAGGGAGATGACGATGTTACTTGGAAGTGCAAGCAGTTGAAGAAGAGAAACTGCTGGGGATCAGAGGAGGACATTTCCAAGAAGGCGAGCCCAAGTCTGCTCCACCCAGCATCTGCAACCCTCCTGCCCTGACACCACCCAGGGGACAGACCCTTTACCCTCAACTGCGGCAAGAAAAAACACTGGGGCAGAGTTCCTCTGACTCAGAAGTAGTTTCTTTTTTCTCTTATCTTCACTATGACCTCTCTTCATGTCCCAGGATGTTTTGGGAGCCTCAGCCCTGAAAGATTACGCTCTGAGGTGTCCTGCCTTTCTCCTAGCAGCCCAGTGATATTTTTCCCCAATGTTTTTACTGGAAAAAGAACCCAAACAAACTCAGAAAAAAAGCAGGACTAGAGCTGCCACGCAGGGCGGGTGACAGAGCACAACACTGCTCCTCACAGGCAGGTGGGGTAGAAGAACCTGCTGGGGCCTGGCAGTGGGACTACTGTGAGGGTGACAGAGCACTGGGACAGGCTGCCCAGAGAGGTTGTGGAGTCTCCTTCTCTGGAGACTTTCAAAACCCACCTGGACACGTTCCTGTGTAACCTGCTCTAGGTGAACCTGCTTTCGCAGGGGGGTTGGACTAGATGATCTCCAGAGGTCCCTTCCAACCTCTACCATGCTGTGATTCTGTGATAAAGCTCATTGAAGCAGGGAAGGAACTGTGAGCAGAGAGGGGAAAGAAAAAGAAAAAAAAACAAACAAAAAAACAACAAACTGCTTCTTACTTTAAGGCAATGATATTTCAGGACAACCAGGAAAGAGCTGCTTAACTCAGCAGAAACAACCTGAGACGCCCTGGACCCAGCTCCTCGCTTGCCAGAGCAAGGGCCACTTTTCCCACTATGGTCCTCTTGACCCCCTTCCTGCATAGGCCGGCTGGGAACAGCTAGTTCGTGTGCCACTCTGTGGCGGGTGCGTGTGGGGACAGCCCCTGGGGACCTGCACCTCTGCTGTGACCCCCAACCGCAACAGGACCCACCAGTGCTGCCCTGAGGTTGCTCTCCCTCTGCCTTGGAAAGGCCGGCCCCTAACGGCAGGAGAGCAGGATTTCATCTCCTCCAGGGAAGCATTTGGACCGGGCAATGACTGCAAAAAGCTGGAGATGCACACATGGCAGCCTCTTGCTGCGGGACTCCCTGGTGCAAGAGTCATCATCCTACCGATCCTTTAGCTGAGGTGTCAGGAGAAGATCAGAGCCACCTAACCCTGGCAGCCACATGGCATGGTCTGCAGCAAGGTGACAGGCAAAGGACTTTTTGTGTAGTGCTGGCTCTGCCAAGCTGAGGGGAGTGAGGCTCATACACCACCTGCCATGGACACAGTGTTGGAAGAGCCACAGCAGCGCTGCTCGGGGATTTGCAGTTGGTGAGTGCATCCTGGCATCACCCTCACGTGCTCACCCACAATGCTTCCATTTTCAGGGATAGAATAAAAAACCCTGCTCTCCTCCAAAAAACCCTGCTCTCCTCCAAAACAGACTTTGCAAAGCACATTTTCTAGTAGATGGGTGGCCTTGACAGCAGCTCTGACATGCAATGGCAAGTCTTGTGTGTGAAGGACAGCCCCAGCCTTCTGGACCTCCAGGGCAGAGCTGGGGCCAGTGTTGCACCAGGGCAACCTGCACTGAATCTCTCTTACAGCGGCAGCCGGAATAGAAAAAGCCCTTAAGAGAAACTAAGCAAGACTACCGGGAGGTAGCAGGGAAGCTCTAGAAAGGTACAAGTCTTGTCCCTCTCCTGACAATAAAACCCCACTATTAAGCAGACAAAAGAGAGAAGGGAGAACATAGAAGACTGTAACACCACCAAGAGGAGCCCTGTGAAACCCCCTCATTTCACAACAGCTTCTCTGCAGGACCACATTAGCTACAGCTCAAAGGACCTTAGAGTGAGCCTAGGACAGCCTGGAGCTCACCCTGGCTCCAGCCTTTTCAGGAGCAGCCATGGACAGGAAGTCCCCAGACAGGTAGGCAAGGCTGGCACACTTGTGTGAGGGGATGCAGAGATGCTGTGGTGGTTCACCCACGCCTTGACAGAACAGGCTGGTCTCCATGCTCCTTTCCTGAGCTCTGCAGAGCCTTAGCTGTATCCTGGGCATTGCTCTGGGAGGGACCTGTCCAAACAGGGCTCTAGACTTGTCCCTGGCACCAGGGCTGCCACCATACAGGGTGAATGCCTTGATGTACACGCTGCAGCAGGGCAGAGCCCCAAAGGAGAAGAAACAACATCTAAAGAGCCAGGAGCAGGCACTGACCTTGAGCTCCGAGTTGAGAGAGGTGGCATCAGAGGAGCTGGATGAGGTGCGCCCAGCGTGCAGGGCTGGGAGCGGGGGGCAGGCAGGGGGGGTGCAGTGGCGCAGGACCTCCTGTGCCCATCTGTGCATCCCCCGGCAGCCTCGCCATGCCGGTACCAGTCTGATAGGTGACAAAAAGCAGGAGGAGGAGGACATTAAAGGGAGACATCACTGGGGAGAGCACCCAAACCCAGCAGCCCAAGTACCTGCACAGCACCTCAGGCCTCGCACTGCAACGGCATCTACAAGCTGCTGGCCTCTCCATGCTGTGCAGGACAGCAAGGCAGGTGCATCTACTTCCCACCACAAATCTGGGCACGCCCCACAGCCACCAGCAGAGAGCCCATTCTTTGCCAGAGAGGTGACAGTATCCCTGATCCCCCCAGATCTTGCCCCAGCCCCGAGGGCTGCACCACCTGACAGCCTCTCACCTGCTGCACCAGCCTGATCATCAGGTCTAAGCAGTGGCTGGTTGCCACCATCCTGGGCCCAGACCTGGGTTTTGGAAACATCAGCTGCAACCAGGAGAGCTGTGCCAGCACCAAGGGGCACAGCACCCGTTCCCATCCACTGTCACTCCAGCCACACCACAAACTGGGGACCTGGGTGGGTGCTGGACAGTGCAGAGCTGACCCATCCGGATCCTGCAGCCAGGCCCACCCCATCTCCCAGAGCGAGCAGGGGGTTGAGGGACCGCCACCAGCCTCCTCCCTTGGAGCAGTCCCTGGGGCCAGGGAGCACCTGGGAGCTGCACACTGGTGCTAAGCTGCTCCCAGGCCAGCACAGCACGTGGCCCTGTGATGAGGGTGACATTCCCAGTGCTAGCGGTGCCCTACAGCATGCTGACCTTCCATAGCCCTCCTCCACGGGGCCCTGGCTCCCAGCATCCCTCCACCCTCCCCTGGGTAGGCAGAGCAGTAAGGCTGCTGAGCAGAGCAGCTCTCCTTTCCACCCTTCAACCAGAGAAAAAAACCCTCTTCTTCCTCTGCTTATCCAGCATCGTCCTCTCTCTCTCCAGCCAGGAAGGCCCAGGCATCAGGAACGTCTGGTACAAGCCTGTCTGGCTCTTGGCCCCTGTTAAGGTTATTATTGGAGTGACAGCGGAGCCCTCTCCCCATGCCAGTCCCACAGGCCGGGAACAAGGGCCAGGAGAGGAGCCATGCCCCATCCTCCTCTGTGTCCCAGCCGGGTGCCTAGGAGAGGAGCTGGGAAAGGATACGGCCATGTCCAGCACAGCCGAGCCCAGGGCAACCAGGAGCCAGGGCAGGGCTCTCAGGATGGGTGATGGCTGTTGGTCATGGATGACAATTGCTGCTGCGTAGAGGATGCCAGCTGTGGCCAAGCAGAGGGTGGCCCACAGCCACCTCCACGGGCACAGCTTCCCCTGCACTGAGCCAGCCAGAGCCTGCTTTGGAGCCACAGACCCTGTCCTCAGCCAGGGATGTTGCCACAGCTGGCATGAGGACCCCGCATCCTGCTGGGAAGGGAGCTGCTGCACTGAACCCTGCAGGTGCCCCAGGGACCGAAGAGCCAGGAGGGGCTGTGCCCCCACGAGCACCCCACTTCCCCACAAGGCTTTTGCAAAGGGATGCCGGAGTCACTGTCATAGCTGGGGAGCCCTGCCTGGGACTGGGGGGGCATAAGGGCAGCCATGCCAGGCAGCCACTGCTCTGAAGAGTGCAGAGATCCTTGCCGTGAGGGCAACCAGGGCAGAGAGCAGCCCCAGGACAAAGCCCAGTGCTTCCCTGCTGTCCTGAGCGAGGGAAAAGGAACAGAGGAAGCAGGGGAGCACCTCCATCACAGCCTGCCCAGAGACGGGGTCTGGAGAGAGCCCAGCGCACATCTCCCGGCTGGATCCCTGTCCTCACCACCCCTGCCAGCTGCTCGAGGCTCCCCAGTATCCCAGAGACTTCACCCCTCCTGCCAGACCAGAAGTGCCACAGTTGTGCAGGGACTGCCTCTCATGGCCCCCACCCCCTGAGGTATCCAGGCTGGGGTGGGTCTGGCAGACCAAAGAGCACCCCTGGACCAGCCTTGGACACCCCAGGAGCATGAAGACTTAGCAAACCGAGACACCAGCTTGGGTAGTGCCACGGGTGGTAATGGGGAAAATGCAACTGAAGCAAACCCTGTGCTTGCCCAGGCTCTGCCTGCTGCCCGCCTGGCACTGGGGGAATGAGGAGGGGGCAGCTCACCTCGAACACTGCCCCAAGCAGCCCCTGCCAGGCTCCCTTGAGCCAATGCCAGGAGGGCTGGGGGCCAGGCACCAGCAGAGACCTGACAGCACCCACGGAGAGGGGCAGGGCAAGCAGATGACCCCACAGCTGCTGACTCTTCCTCCACTGGTGGTAGGGGTGAACCTGCACTGGACACTGACTCACTTTCAGGGCATCATCCTTGAGGACAGGTTTTGTCCCCTCCCATCCTCACTGGCTGCACTGGGTCCCCATGTCCCAGGGGCCACCAAGCCATCCCCTGCTTGCCCAGGTGCGACATTGCTACCCCAGGTGCTGCTGTCCCCAAGGTGCCCACACCAAGGTGCCCAGCCAGGGCACACAGTGCTCCCCAAAGCCCCCAGCTCAGAGCAGACTGCTGCAACCCTGCGCCAAGGGCAAGGAGGGCGATCCCCACATGAACCTGCTGTCTTCTGGGACTCAGGCGGGCATGGGGGAAAGAGGGTGGAGCAAGAAGTGGATGATGTCAGCCATGGCCATGTAGGCACCTGTGAGGATCTGGGGAGAGACAACACCCCAGGGAAGCTGAGCCTTCCCAATATGCAAAATCTCAGGCAGCAGCTCACAGCCCTCCACATGAGGAGCTGCGTTTGCCCTGCCATCTTGAGCCAAGCTGCCAAAATCTGCCCCCCTCCAGGCCCAGCACCCCAGGGCAGCACCTCCAGCAGGCACATGTGTGTAACACAGCCATGGCTGGGCAGGGGGTCCCTCTACCCTGTCACACGAAGCCTTGCCCAGCTGGATGCCCAGACTGCTAGCGAGCAGCAGCCCAAATGTACTGCAGATGTGGCCCAGGAAGCCCTACAGGAGACAGAGGACAGACACCTGCCACCAGCCCTGCGCCAGGCACCTGCAGGACAGCCCAGGGCAGAGGGACAGGCTGCACCAGCCACGCTCGGTGCTGCGAGATGTCAGAGCAGTCCCACAGCCTCCTGCAGCACAGCCCCGGGGAGTTACAGTGACCAGGCAGCGTCCAGAGCCCCCAGGACACAGCCCAGCTCCCGGGCCAGGCAGCAGAGCCACTGTGCCCCGCAGCCAGCATCCCCTGCACGGCTGGCTCTGAGCATCCCCGGGCAGGATGTGCCACCATGGGCTGCCAGCACCGCCACGCAGGCGCAGCACCCAGCACCACCCTCCACCCATGGGACAGCGCCCAGCAGCTCCCCTGGGGTAGAAGGCAACACACGCTACTCGGAGCGGACTCAGCAGGACTAGGGCTCCCTAAACTGGGCAGAAGAGACCTGGAGGGGAACGGCAGCTCCAGCTCCTGCCTCGCACAGAGAATTGTAGATGGTGATGCAAGTGCAAGATATGGTAAAAGGGCAGTTCAGCTTCAAACTACATTCCCAAACTAGCTCTGTGTTTCTGCTGCAGGTATCAGTGACATCAGCCAGGAAAACAAACAGCCTGCATTACAAAGCAAAGCCCCCTTGAAGGGGAGGCAGACCCCTGGGGTGATGGAGGTGCTGCAGATCCCAAAGAACAGACTAGAGCTGGCTGCAGGCTGCACACTCCCTCTCCAAGCACAAGGCACTTGAAGAAAACCACTCAAAAATGGAAACTTGGCTTCTGGGTAAAGCAATCAGAGCAGCCGAGAGAGGCTCATTCAGCAGGTGGCCAGGGTGAAGCACAACATCTCCTTTGTGCAGGCTCCTGACAACAGCGCAGCCCCCACATTGCCTCACGCCTGCCAGCTGCTCGTGTGTGCTGTATTGAGCTGTCAACACGGCCCGGCCCATGTTCCCCAGCAAGGGCAGGGCAGATGTGGTTCAGCAAGAGACCAAATCACCACAGGAAAGCATTAATGTAACCACAATCCTCGCCTATTACCCAGTTTGCCCGCTGTTCAGTAGCAGCATAAAATATTAACAGCCTTTAGGTCCACAACTCTTGCTCACGGTCCTCCTTCTATTGAGGCAGAAGTCCTCTACACACAGCAAGGAGCAGTTTGCATTTAACAAACCTGAGCAAACACTATTTGCTCAGTCGTGTTTACCTTATCCTCCATTCACTCACACAAACACTGCAAGTGGTTTGTCAAGTGGTTCATCAGGTCTTAGGGCCAAAGATTTCTGTGAGCAACAAGTAGAGTCATCCCAAGCCTCAGGCCCTGGGAACTTCTGCTACTCACTATGTTTAGAGGGATCTACACCAGGACACAGTCTGTCCAGAAAGGAGGCTCATGGAGACCCATCTGGCAAGAAAGGGCTGAGAATGCAAAAGAAGAAAACTCAGGTATGTGCAACATGAGCCAAGAATTTAAAATGCTTTGAAACAAGAGACACAGAATAGAAAAAAAATATTTTTTAAAGGATACCCCAACTCCAGCTGACAGGTCGTTTGACAGATAATAGCTTCACGCAAGACAGGATAAAAAGAAGTGAGCATTTCTGAGCAATCGGGTCCCTAAAGTACTGTAAGGGACTAAAGCAGAAATCATCCCTCCAAGAAAGGTGAAGAAGTCTGATCAGAGACTGATTTGGCTAAGGCACAATCTCTTCAGGAAACAAAGGCAAAAATCACCTTCTCCAGGAGAAACAGATTAGTCTCTCCTGAGAATCTAGTTTCCACTATGGTACACTGACTTAAAATACCACTGACCATACTCATGCAGTACAATTATGCTTTAGCTTTACAGGTAGCAGGGAAATACCTTCCCTCCAGTGATGTAAGTAGGAACTTGAGAGCAGGGACTCCAGGGGAAGCAGGAGCTGAGGTGAGAGCTCTGCTGTCAGGGGACCCTCTGCATGCCCAGTGCAAACTGGCTTTACAGGACTAGCACACAAAGGTTCACAAAGCCAAAACGAGCTTGGTTGCATGCCCCACATCTGCTGTGGCTTTGCATCCACACTTCAGGCCTGGAAAGCAGAAAATTACAAGGCAGCAATCCCTTTTTTAGTATCAGAGACCAGCATCATCTCTTACTCTGCTTCACCACCTAAAGACAAAGCACAAATGCCTTCATGAGCCTTTCCAGTCCTATAACTACTTGCAGTGCTGGACTAGGAATGAAGAGCCCTGACCAAGCACACAAACGGTTGCCCTGCTGAGAAACTAAGGAGTAAATCTCACGTAAGTCTGACCCCAAAGAAGTATGGTCTTTTTAGCATTAGATACTAACGTACCCATTAAAATCTGCTATTAGGACACTTCTGTGACTAGGTCAATGCCCGACAGGTCAGTGAAACAGAGCATGATACCATAACAGGAAGTAAAATCTCAAATATATTTAAGAACAAATTAGCACCAGATTTTTGGCCAGTCACATGGAGCTTATGTTTTAAAATAGCAATGGGAAGTCACACAGAAAAACAACTGATACCAGCTCAGTGCAAAGGACATAAAAGCATCATTTTCCTTGCAGGGTGTGCTGCGCTCTGCTCTGCTTTAAACTGGGAAATAGAGAGTGGTTTCAGTACTGGATTCTGCAGAACATGGCAGGAAGAGGGCAATAAAGATCCTCTTACCTCATTTTTCAACACCCTAAAGCGTTCTGTCAAATCAGCAAGACTATCTCAAAATGTAACAAACATCTCTAAACAGTTGAACTTCAATGAGTGATTTTAGTCAGTTTTACAGGGCTTGCTTTGATCTCAACAGCTATAAAGTACATCCTTTATGGAAGGAAAAAACATTCCCACATGGCTCCATCTGCTCCCATTGAAAGGATGTTTCAGCAGCAGTCAAATGTCTGGGCTGGCTTCCAGATAACATGAACAGCCAGGTCTCTTTTGTTCTCAGAAGGGATGAGCTCCAACTCTCAGAGCCCACACTTATACCCTGCTCAGGCCAATCCACAGCACGGAGCTCCCAGGTGAGCTAGCGATGCCCACTCTTTTTTCCTCTCAGTTCACGCCTGCAGGACAGTGCAGTCCCTGGCCTGGAAAGGCCAGATACTGGTGCCACCCCTAAGCCTCCAAATGCTTTGTGATCCTGCGAATTTTCTCCTTCTTGTTCCTGTTTCCATGTTTTTTCCAGGGCTTTCCTACCACATTTCCAGGATTCGGTGTAGTCACAGGCACGAGGCCACAGCCAGGCCGATATCCCATCGCAGCTCGGACCCCTTTCATCAGGGCACGAACATTCTCCTGGGAGAAGAGACATAATCACCAGTGACTGACTAGAAGACATTTAACCACAAGGAACCGTGATACACTAATAAAACAAGACACAGGCAAGCTCAAACCCATCAAGACCTGCTCAGCCCCCAGCTCCAGAGCTGCAGGAAAGGTCACGTCGTGCAGCTGAGTCAAAGCCTGCCAGCACGCTCCAGTTCTGTCTGCAGCCATGCCTCGCTGCGCCAGGTCCTCAGCGTCTACCGCTGCAAGCAGAGGCAGAGCACTGACGAGACACTGCACTCCAACAGACATTAGCTATGGCGCTAGGACTGATCCACACAGTCTCTGCTTTGCACACAACAAATTGTCTTTGCAAATAAATCTGGTGTCTGTGAAAGCCAGAACTAAAATAACTTGCTCAAGTCTGGAGCGTGGGTAGCACTGCCGGGGCTCACAGCTCGTGCCAGCACTTTGGGCAGCCAAAGGAAGAATCTGGTAATCCCAAAAATTCTTTTCAGGTCATAGTTTCCCGAAACAGCTCACTGTTTTTTGAAAGGAGTCTGAGTTCTTGTTTTCAAAATGCATTACTATCTTGAGCTGTGCCGGAACAAATACTGTTCACATCCAGCTAACCAAGCAGGATGGATCGCACCATCTGTGACCTGTCCACTTCATTGCTAAACACCCTGTTCTGATCCTTGTCAGGTATGCAGACTTAATCAGAGATGGATTTCAAATCTCATTATGAGTCA
Organism: Eurystomus gularis; assembly: GCA_013400335.1. Taxonomy (NCBI): domain Eukaryota; kingdom Metazoa; phylum Chordata; class Aves; order Coraciiformes; family Coraciidae; genus Eurystomus; species Eurystomus gularis. The sequence goes on from VZZY01002809.1 coordinate 313,761, forward strand.
TTAATAGAAGTTTTCAGTACTGTAGGGACAAAACAGATCCCTGTGGGACCTAACAAGGACCATACAAATTAAGAAAAATTACTAGTTTCCACTTAATTTCGAGATTTTTCAATTAGATTTTACAACAGTTCATTTTGCCTGAGTTAAGGTTCCAAATCAAAACAACCACGTAGTACTAAATCAGTTGTCTTAAAGAAGTTTATCAAGTCCCGTAAATACGTCATCTCAAGAAATGGAAGTTACTTTGAAGGACCTGTTAGTCCAAAACAGCGTTCCTGGTCACTTGCTGTGTCACACCACCCTCCTTCCTTGACTTTCTTCCCAGTCACTCTCCCGTTTGCTCCGGATTGATGTCAGGCCCCTAATGACAAGGTCACCCTGCCAACCTTTTAAAAATCAACTGTATGCACCTCATTAGCTATCTTTCAGTCATCTATGCTATTCCCAGTGATTTAGGAGATAGTAAAAGGAACTGAGAGCTCTCGGGTAGAAATTACATGCAGGTGCCGATAGCATTTAACACCAGTAACTCAACTCAGCACCCCTCCATCCTCAAAGCTATCTTTTCCTGGTGTGTATCTATGACACACCAGTGCTGCTGTGAAAACTAGAATAAGTCTCCTCCAGAATTTACCTGGTGGAAAAATGTTTTGTCCACCACATTTTCTATTTGGTTTGCTTTGGTGTTCTTCTCAGGCTTCACCTGTCCACTGGCCTGCACAGTTCTTCTCTCTGGGCATCTTTGATGCTGGTGCTGAAAATCATTTGAGTCAATGCCAGGAGGTGGATGGCAATATAAGAGCTTCCCCTGGGAAAGCAATGGGACATGGTCATTAAAAAAACAACTAAACAACCAAACAAAAAAACCAAACTCAAAACTCAGAGAGACACCCAGAGAGGAAAGAAAATTACTCCAAAGCTATGAAGATCCTTAAAAATCCAGGACTCACACTGACAGACTCTCAGTCCACTTGATTTCTCCTCCCAGTCAACAACTGGCTTGACTTCTAAGTTAAAGCACCGTTTCCAGCCACAAACAATACAGTGCAAAACTCTCAGGAGGATTCTATTACGAAATACTCAACAATAGGTTGCCAGAGGTGCTGTAGAAGCACGCAGTATTACACCACTCAGACCTACAGTTGTTAGCACCAAATACTGGTCCAACTATACAATACGAGTTTATTTCCTGACTATCTGCTGCCCATTTAGGGAGATGATAATTTATTTAGCTAACACCTTATTTTTAAGCAATCATATTAAGAGTAAGCAGCTTGAGAAATTCCATTTATTATTTTAAAACAAAGTAGCCCAATTTAAAGAGTATTTTAATATATGCGATTTTATCCAGAGAAATGGAATGGACTTTACTGTACTCCTTCGTGCTCCAGTGAAACCTTCAGTTGACCTCCTAGCAGGAAAGGAAACCCAGACTTAACTACAACTTACACTAACATAATCTTTTAACACATATCGAGCTGATCTCGGCTGGTCTGGCTGTCCATGTGCTGTCATAAAGCCTCTCATATCTGGAAGACAAATCCAAAATACATTCTGTGTCAGTACAACAAGAGAATTACCACATTCTTCTCTGATGCCTAGCTGCACATTTGTATTCTTTCTCCAAAAAAATTCCCTTAGAAAAAGGCTCCCGTTGGGGAAAGCAGGGAAAAAAAGGGAACATTGCTGACTGCAGAAGCATCCTAACCCAAAAGGAATACTGAGAGCTGACACCTCCCCACCACCAGAAAACCTGCTGGTTTGTTATTTTTGTTTTAAGGCCAGAACAGATTAACTGCATCAGAGAATCAGACAAGGGGGATAAACCTTCGCTGCACTCTTCAGAGTCTAAATCACAACACAGCTGATTGGAGGTGTCTACAAGAGCATCACCCCACCCTATAGAGACTTGCAGGGCATTTCACCAACACCCTCGATACCATCACTACATCTGCCGGAAAAAATCAGCACAGCGCCGCTGCAACAAACACATGAGAGGAGCTGTTAACCTTTCCTGAGAGGAGGGTAAGTCCTAATGGGGAGGTTCAACGCATGACAGACCTGAGCTTGGCCTAACTTTAAAAAAGTTCTCCTAGGGTTGTGTTCAGGACCATGCACTCAGCACAGGCAACAGGTTTTAAAGGGATCATCACTCACATCCATATGCTGTTAGCAGCTCTTCAGCTGTTGGCTTTCGATCTGGATCCTCATCTTCCCTTGGCCTTATGATGTTTATTCCATAGGTTGCTTCCAAAATGTTTCGTGGGATATGCTGGCAAACATAAGCTAGTGAAGGAAACCACGTGGTGATTTTCAGCTGCACAAGTCATCTTGCCCGAGTCACTCCAGGAGCACACATTAAGAATGACTTTTGGATTTTGTCGCAAACCAGAAAAACAATGCCAGTCTGACAGGACAAATTTGAAATGAGATGGGGAAAGACCAATATGACAGGGCTGTTTTAACCAACACGTGTCCCCACAGCCCTTAACACCCAAGCACACATGCCCCTAGCAGGGCTGGAGCATGCCACACTGTGTACACCAGATCCAACACTTGCAGACACCCTCACAAACCTCATGCAAAGGATATTAAAGAAATGGGTGGGACATGGTCCCTCATCTGGTCTATAGGCAGAATTCCAGAACAAATCATTTCTGCCTTGGTAGAGATGAAAGATGGCATCACTAGACCAGGGCAATCACACAGGCACAGGCCAGGCTCCACATACAGGGTCTACACAATAAATAACCGATGAGTTCATCAAGGCAAGTCAGTGTCCATGGAGGCAAAAAGAACAAAAAAAATCAAATGCATAGAGGAAACATGGATGCAAATGAGAACAAGCAGAAATTCTACTAACACAGACATCTGCCCTGCTTGCCCCAGCCAATAAATTAAGGAAATCTGATGTGGATGACAGCAGTACTTCCAAGGTTCATAAATAAGGTGTCCAGATGGGGGCAGCAAGATCTTCAGCTCTCCAAATCTGATGGGAGAGGGGAAAGCACTCCAGAAACCTTTAACTGTATTGCACCTTTTGAAACAGGTAAGAGATTGCACAAGAACAAATCCCACAATGCTCATTATAGCATTGGAGCTGCTACCTCGAAATTAAGAGCTTGATCAATATGAAAACAGCAGCATAACTAGACTTACTCACAGCAATGACTGTGGACAAGAAAGATGGCTCGAAAGCTTGACCTTAAGCTATTTAGAGGAACACTCACTTTTCAGAGGTTCTCTCCTCTTGGCTGCTGTGGAAGAAAGAACTGCCAAGCTACCAAACTAAAATCAGGAGATGGAAAATACCTCCCATTGCACAGCAGCTCTCATGAGTGACTCAACCTGTAGCAAGAGTTTGGAACCAAGTACTATAGTTCCAAAGTTCTATACACCAAGCCCACTCCTCTCCAACCTACTCTGCTGGGCAGAATTCAGGTTGGCAGAGTTGTCAGTGAGTCCACGTGGTTGCAACTAGTTCATAATGAAGCTCTCTACCACTGGGGAAAAAGAAACAATAAAAAGATCGATGTTCTTTGTTAGGAATACCTGAAAGTGTTTCGTACGGCCTGGTGTGGCGGACACTGACACCTTCTTATTTCCAAGGATTGTGTTGATGGTTGAACTTTTCCCAACGTTAGGGTAACCCACCTAGATGACGAAGAAGCAGAATGGTAATGGTGATATCAGGCAGGGCAATGCCAGAAGACTGGCAGAGCTCTCACACAGAAGTATTTTAACAAAACACATTAAAAAAAATTAAGGCAAGCAGTGGGGAATGCTGACCTCCATGAACTTCAGAATTAATCTTTGCACAAGCCCTTCTGTGATTTGTGCTTGCTAGGTTTTTTTAGCCTTAAAAGGAAGCCAGGCTACAGGATGAATTTTTCCCATGGAATGCACATGGAATTAAAGTTTAGATTAAATAAGTTCTATTTAAGCACAAAGTCCAACTCACCAGCCCAACGTTTACTTCTCCATCCTTCACCCTTGGTCCCTTGTGCATAGTTTTGAATATCTCCAGCAGCTCATTTCTCTGTACCAGGTGGCTGAAGTTCCTGATGTTCCTGTTCTGCTCCTGCACTACATGCTGTACTGCAGCACCATCGGTCCTGCTTTCTGTCCTCTCTTGGGCAATAGCGTTTACTTTGTCCACATCTTCATCTTCAGAACAGGTTTGCCAGGCCTCCTCTTCATCACCTTCACAGTCTTCATATTCATCACTGCTGTCATCATCACTAACCAGAACTTGGTTTACCGTTCGCAAAGCACTGCCTGTGGATGTGCTTTCTGCACTATCTTGTGCTGTGTCGTCATCTTGATTGGAGCTTTCATCCTCAGAATCACTCAGGTCCTCTGCTACATCTTCAGTGCCTAGTTCCTGTGTGAACAGTATTTCACAGGTGACGTGCAAAGATGAGTCTTGCTGTTGACTGCAGTTGCTGCAGTGTAGTCAACTGCTTTCACCAGCCAGACACCAAGGACTGACAATTCACTGCTTGCATCACGCAGGTTTTTTTAGGGGTCTTAAGTAGGATGTAGAAACAACTAGCCCATTTTAGGAGAATGGCAAAAATACGCCAAGAGGGACTGTTAGCTTCATTGTGAAATCATTAGGGGTGTCTCTCCAAAGCACAACTCTGAATGCACGTATACCCACAGTATCCTTACACACAGCACCAAAGCCCAGCAAATTTATTTTTCTTTAAATTATCAAGTGTTCCTAGTAATAGGAATAAACATAAGTTTTTCAAAATGTTCAGAACGTTCAAAGCCATTTTGTTTCAGGTCTAAACATTTCACTAAAATAATTTCAAACTGTCTCATTTTCAGTCCAGCTCTTTACTTTTCTTCCCTGCAAACAGTTCACATTCCAAATGAGTAGCCCTTTTCATAACAACAGTATTTTGACCCTTCTTTCTAAAAAATAAAACAGAACTAACATTTTCAGTCTCACATTTAAATCAATCTGTAAAAACATTTTGTCCAAGAACTGTAAACCAGCTGAATGGACTGGGTGTTTCTGGAAGGAGATATGGGATATTCCACAACTGAACAGCAATAGCTCTAACAGTAAAACCTGGAAGTGGCATCTATCGGTAACACGTAACTTGGGGCAGTAGCACGACAGTTTGTTCCTCTCAGCAAAGAAAGGCTCTCAGGTACTTTAGGTTCTCTAAGAAACACCTTCCCTCCCTGGGAGAGAAAAATCCTCTGTACAGAAAACCATGTCCCTCACAGCACAGGGATGCTGTGAAATGCTTGGAAAGGATTCCAGTTCTGTCAGTGAGTTAAGAGTCTGCCAACAGACCTACAAGGGCTGTTAATGTAGCTATTCATCAGTAGCCTTAAGGAACAGATTTACACTCTAGTTCGGTATTATTTATCATGTCATTAACCTTGAGAGAGAAATTGCAAGCACTACAAACAGCACCAAACAACGTACCACTTAGTGCACCATTTGGCTCTCCTCACTTTTGTGTCTGAATCAATCACTAAAATGCTGTTTTACAGTCACACAGGTTCTTAGAACAATCATTCCTTGAGACAAGAACCGTGCCTTTCCTGGAAAGGGGCTCAGGTATACCACCAGCATAACTACAAAGGAAGTTACTAGAGGCAGCCAGCACATACCCATTTGGAACTGGTCATCGACAGTACCTTTGGTTCTCCAGACAGCCTTCTGCACTCTGCCAAAGCTGACCAGAACACCACCTTGATGCCCTCTTTCTCGAAGAACTGTGCCCAAGCAGCCCGCTGCTCCTCACTCAACAAATCTGCTTTGTTTATCAGGATCATGTTCTCCTTGTCATTGCTGACTTCCTTAACATAACTTTCCTGATGAAAACAAGGGAAGGTCAGTTTGTACTCTGGTTTGGACTCTTCCTCCCTGCGAGGTGATAGAAGAGCAGCAAGACAAGTTACCCCATCCAGTTCCACAAGAGTGTAGCTAAGCCTACCATCCCCTGGGCTAGATGGAATCAGTGTTTAGCAGACAGCTACAAGAACAAACCGGAGCACGCAACTACTGCAATACAGGTTGGTTTTGGCCCCATGTGCAATACTTCATCTCCTTAGAGCTACAACAAGAGATTAACCAGCACCTCACAGCAGGAACTCCAAATGTCAAGTATTTGAGCAATTTCATATCTCACTGATACAGCGTTCCATAGTCAATCATCACAAAGTTGTCACTTTAATAATTCTTGAGGCTTCACTTGCAGCACAGGAATCCTCACCCATTTTTATTCCACAATGCTTTGAAACAGAACAATTCCTTTAAGTGCAGATACTTCTAGTAGGTAATGAGGAGCAATATGATATCTGCAACACAGCATCTGCAGAACTGCCTCTAAATCCACAACAACGTGAAATATCGAAAAACCCTGAAGAAAGATAATTTGATGCCAGAACACTTGCATAAATAAGAAATCCAGTTAGGCACAACAGTAGAACAGCTTCAAGGTGTCTGAACGTGTTAAACAAAAAACAAATCACATCAGCTCTAAGAGATGAAGCGAAGGCAACATTCAAGAAAGTGGTTTACTTACCAGATCTTGGCATCTAAACAGAAGAGGGTTTCTAGCATCTACTATCTGGACTACAATATCACTGCAAAAGCAAAAGAAAGCCCTGTGAAGTACTCTTTCTTACCTTGCCTCAAAGCAAGCAGCAAGGCGCAGTACATTATTCACTTTTAGGTCTTCCTTGGAATTTCCATGATTTTAACTGTATTATCCTACTAAGTATCTTTACTGAATTAACAAAGCATCTCAGCATCCCACGTGCCCCAACTGAACCATGCTTACGCCGCAAGCCAATACTGCTGTACATGATTTCTGCCTCACTTGGCAAATGCTCCTGTACAGCCAGCAAGAGGAAAGGAAGCGTGTGAGTTTTGCCAATCCATCCACCCTTCAGAAACACTCAGCAGGCAAGAATCAGAGCAGTGGTATTCTACCCTTTAGAATGTTACTAAAAACTGTGATAACTTTATTCCTGTCTATTCTCATCCCCAAACTGCTATGGAGAGGAAGAAGAGGTGGTTTTCCTACACAGTGAGGTATTCCAGAACACTGTTGTCCCCTTTGTGTGAAACAAGATGTACAAAGTCTCCCACAAATTACCTGCAAATTCTAAGCATTTGCTACCAGGCATTTTCAGAATTTCCTTTGTGCTCCTCTTGTCAGAAAAAACATAGAACAGTGAAAGAATAGTCTTGGACTTCAGTAAAGTATGTTTCTCCCCCAATGCAATCAAGGCCTTGCAAGCGTGCTTTTAGAAAGTGCCTTCCAAATCCAGACACCAGGTTGCCACTACATATATGAACAAGACTCTTCACTTCCACACACAAATTAAACACACTGGCTTCAGATACCAGAGGCATCCACACTTCTTTTTCCAAAAGAAGAGAGAAAGTTTAGCTACAGCCTCTTACACTAGAACTTCTCCAGGCGAGTAATTTAAAATAGTGGTTGCCATGTGCTGATTCCATTTGTTCAACAAGAATTTAAGTTAACTTAGGACAGCTTCAGAACACCATGGGTTGCATGGAAGAATTTCAAGCCTCACTAGGCAGTTGGCTACATACAGGAAAAAAAATGTAAAAAAAGAAAATCAATAAACCCCCAAGGGAGTCATCTAGTAAACTGGCTGGGTACAAAGACATACTGAACAGTTACAGAAACTCAAAGATCAATATGAGAGAAAGCTGATACTATGGCACAGGGATGGGATAGTCAAGTTACTGAATCAGACCGCTGCGAGCTAGCTTGAAGCAAACACAAGAAAAAGCTGACAACAGATCAAATTATTTGGCAAGGTAAGGGGCTGGACAACTTTCCCACTCGATTCTGAGACAGCATCCTCACTCTATGTGAAATAAAAAGCTCCAATAAGAGCAGAAGGGCATTAGTAACACGTTATAGCCACCTGAAAACACAATACACTCACATTGCACATCACGATACCCTACAGTGGATGCTCCCATCCCAGCTCTCTCCCAGCCAAGGACCCAGCAGGACCCAGGACAAAGCCACTTCTGTGAAAGGACCAGCTCACCATGACCTCACTGGTGAAGTATTTTTCAATTTTAGGAAAATCAGACGAGATGATCTCAAACTTAATTATTAGTGAAATTAGATGCCCCAGTTAGATTAACGTAGCAGATAGCACTCCTATTGTATCACAGCTCGGCAGAGCAAACAAAGCCATTTCTGTGATGTGACAGGCTCTTGTCTTTTGTGCACTGCTGCAATTTCTCCGCATGGCAGGAGGCCAAGGACCAAGAGACTCTTTCTTTCCCAACGTTATTTAGTTGGTCTCACTTGTCTCCTGCCCCTGAAGATCAGGCCACAGCTGTGTGGCTGAGAAAGAAGGGAAAGGGTTAATCCTGGCAAAAGACCTGAGAGAGACATTCTCAAAAGTGGTGTCCCACAAAAAGCTACTGGAAGAGGCCAAGACCAGCAGCATCTGAAGAATCATCAGAGACTCAAAGCGAACCACCTGCAAAATCGCAGTGCTGGAGAGCAAGCGTGCACCACTGAGTGCTGCCCTTCTTCACATCACACTTTGATCACTTCAAACCAAAATCACTTCAAACCAAAATCACTTCAGTGCTGATATTAAAACATTACTCACTGTAACTGCCCTTTCTGTGATCAGACACTTGAAGCTTGACTCAAAAGCTTCAATTTAAGAAAACATATTAAATGTTTTAAAAAGCATATAGTGATATACTTTACCTTCTCTCAATGACCCTCCAAAGCTGGCGCCAAAATTCCAAGTTTCGTTCAAATGGGGTTAGAATTAACTTTTTTTCTTCCTCAAGGCTAAGACAAAACAGAAAAAAATACAGTAATATCTGGCCCATGTCTGGCAGCAAGCACACTACCCATTCTTCCTTAGATTCAACAGTCTTCAGTTTCCGAGAGAGCTATTAAATCTGACTCATACAGTAGGTACTATTTCTGCTAGCTTTGCAGACAGATCAAGTGCCTGGGTAAACTGGTGCTAGTGGCGCTGGTTCAGCAGTGACACAACGGCTCCTGATCATGCCAATGGAGAAGTGGTAAATGATGGAAAGAGCAAAACCTCATCAAAAGGCTGCCTGTGAAATTTCAGAGCCATAATAATACATTAGAGAAGTTATTCCAAATGCCAGCAGTTATTACTCAATCAAGTACCACCTAGGAAAAAAAATAATGAATTTGAGGATGGTACCTGAAATGGCTCTATACAACCTTTGATGCACTGTTACCGCTGCCTGAATAACTTTACTCAGGGCAAGCACGGGTTCGCAGGATGTGAGCAGATACCACCTAGTTCTCCAGGCCAGCAGACACAGTGCTGGAGCAGCCCAAGCTGCCGTATGCAGGCTGGCAGCACTGCTTGCTGTTCAGAACTGCTGTTCTTGGAAGACATTCACCACCCCTCCACTTCACAGGCAAGAGCAGAACATCGCACCCCATCCTGAAGAGTTTTAACTGTAAACAAGTACAAGAACACGCACACACAAGAAAGCTTTGCAAAGCCCACCACAAAGACGTGCCTGGACTGGGGCTGGAATGTCCAGCCTTCCAAGCACAGGGAGCTACTGACAAGATACTAATTTTTTAAGTCCAGCAAGGATAAACACAACCCACTGCTTCCCGTGTCTCCAAACACCACCAGCTACTTTCCAAGACACGAGTGGCATACTCACTGGGCAAGCTGTCGCCTCCATTCGAGAAAGCTCTCTCTCTCAGCTTGCTTCAAGTCCTCAGCGCTGGTTGTCCTATCCCAATGTGGCCTGTAAGGAGCACATTCTGGAGTGAGTGGGCAGAAGCAGCAGTTAAATGAGTTACGTTACTGCAACAGACACCTACAAAGAAAACAGGCACCACATATTCAGCTACACTGCGATAGTCCAGATGTGCGCGCACCTGTTTTCAGCAGCTTTGAGTACGCCTTTTTCCCTTGTTCCTTCTACACTCCGCTAGCTGGGAGGACACTATCTTATACACACTAGAGCTCACAAAGCTGCTTTCTCAAGCTACGATTTGTAGGGCATTTAAGACTGGGAATTTGTCTCTCTGTCTACGTAGCACTGAGCTCTCGAAAGGCTTACTAGGTGGCCTGGATGCACCAGCAGTGCCAGGCTTTGAGAAGAAACCCCATACAATCAGGGCAGGTGGGCTGGGGCTGGCAGCACCCATGTGGCAGGCAGGCAGGCAGGCACCTGTGCTGCAGGTTACAGCACGCTTGTGCAGGCCAGGTAGGGGCTTCCCCCAAAACAGGGCATGGACAAATCAGAGGGTCTGTCCCCAGGCCTGCAGCCACCGAGGGGCAGAGGTGACCCTGCCCCAGCCCCGCAGGACTCACCTCCGTGGGATGCGCAGGAGCTGCCGGTTCTCGTCGTGCAGCTGCCGGACGCGCTGGGCCTCCTGGGCCGTGAGCAGGCCAGTGCGGCTCTGGGCAGACACGATCTGGATGTTCAGACGCTCTGCGGGCAGAGCGCGACAGTCACCCAGACAGCCAACTGTCCCTGCCTGCCGCCACCCCTGCTGACCCCCGCCCCTGGCTCAGGACCTCGTCCCGTTCCCATGTCCCCTGCCTGGCCAACCCCATTGCCAGCCTCACTCCCCCATTCCAGAACCAGCCCTGGCCCGCGGCCTAGGGCCCCAGCCCCGGGATCTCTCCCCCTGGCCCCGAGGCCTCCCGCCGTCCCTCTCCGGGCCCCTTCCCGGGCCCAGCCGCAGC
>VZZY01002809.1:335483-421046 GCA_013400335.1 Eurystomus gularis
AGCGGCCGCCCTTCGCGGTGCCGGTGGCCGCTGGAGCCGGGCCCCAGCCCGCCGTGCCCCGAAGAGGGGAGGCGGCCGCGGGCTGTTTACCTCCGGCTCGGCCCTTGAAGATCTGCCAAATTCCTGGAATAGCTTTCCCCGGGGAGGGCGGCGGGAGGGAGGTGTTGCGCCTTGTTTACAGTCCGAAATCTCACATCCGAGGGCCCCCCCGCCGTTTTCTCCATTAAAGTCACTCCATCGTGCTGTCGTGTCCGAGAGGTTTGCACTGTTGTGAATTTTTTTTTTTAATTATTATTTTTAAGTTAGACTCTTTTTTGGGCCCCGGTCCTGTCCCCGGTCTCAAGGCTCCAGGTCTTTTGCTGTGCAAAAGAAGACTCTACTCGTGGCTGTTCACTTGTACATAGGGAAATGTATGCAAATACATTTTGTTATTTTTAAGAACACCACCATTACGATCTCCTCTGTTTGCACATATGTGAAGAAAATAAAGATGACAGTAATTTAAAAGAAGCTGGGGTCGCTGTGGTGGTTTGGCCGCTCTGTGTGTGCGTTCCTGTGAGGAGATGGCGCCGGGAGAGATCCCCTGGGCCATGTTGTAGGTGCAGGAGGGCACCGCACACAAAGGCCCCCGGAACCGAGCGCGATTCCTGGGCCAGTTGGACGTCTCACACCGCGGGGAGATGCACCGGGCACTTACGGTCTCTTACAAGACACCGGGATGAGGTTTTCTCTCTCTCTGCAGTCTCTAATGGCGGGCAGGAACGTGCAAGAAGCCTCATGCCAGCACTCTGGCTGGATTGTAGGCTTGAGAAACCTGACTGGAGCTCCAAGGCTGCCGTGGGGCTCAGGTGTGGGGCTCGCAGCTCCTTGCCTGGCAGCGTGTTCGTGGGGCTGGGAGCCCCGTGCAGCCCGCGCTGGGTTTGCGTTTGGCCGCCGCCGCTGCGGCTCGTCCCTCGTCGTGCCAGCCCGAGACAATTTCGTAACCACCCAGGGTAAGCACCGAAGTTGATTAGCCACGGGACTGCGGTGGTATTTTTAGCTGTAAATCTGTTTGTAAGTGGCAGGCTCCCAGGGCAGTGGAGATGTTCCGGTTTCATTCGTCTCCAAGTGGAGGTATCAATTAAGAGATAATTAATCTGGCGTTTCTGATGTCTAAACGTTTTCCACCCTGCCTGTGCTGCAATCAGGCGAGTTGCAGGAATGCCCATGAAAAGCCCAACCAGCTGCTGGGGCCAGGCCGCACGCCTTGTGCAAGGAGCCGGCCGCCGAACTTGTAAATACCTCATTAAAACAGATTGCAAAATCTGCCACCGCATCGGTGCGAAGCTTTTACCATTGCCTCAGCGTGAGTCAGTCTGAGGAGGGAGGCGGTTTGCATGGGAAGGGGTAATGGCGGGAGGGGAGAGACCCCCTCAGAACGAGCACCTTGTGCCCAGGCCCCGCTCGGCCCGTGGTGGGCAGCGAGACGCAGCCGGCGGCAGCGGCCGCCGCAGGGTTTGAGCGCGCTCAGGCCGACACTGCTGAGACACAGCTCGCGAAAGATAAACTGCGTCTTGCTGCTCTTCTCTGGCAAAGCCGCCTTTGCCTTTCCCAGGGAGGGAAGGGGCCGGCGATGAGGGGGAAAGGAAAGGGGGCAAGCTTACCTGCAGCGCTTCCCCAGCGTGGGGCTGCGAGGCTGCCTTGCCCGCAGAGCGGGACCTCCAGCGCCCTGCAGATCAGGAGCGCCCCAGGCCTCGGCCCAGGGCCCTGTCACTGCCTGCTCTCCCCTGGGGTGCAGGGAGCGCGGGGAGCAGGGCAGCTGTAGGGCACAGAGAGCCGGGCACGCCGGGCAGCTCGGGCTGGCTGCAGCTCGCCCTGGCTGAACGGCCGCCCGGGCCGTGTTTGCTCTGCATCCCATCCCCTGTGTGTGCTACCAGCAGTGAGCGGCGTTCAGTGCTTTCCTCTCTCTGGGAGAGCCGTCATGTCTGCAACAGCGAGGAAAGGTTTTTATCGAGTGCTGGAGCTTAAAGCACAATTCCCCCGGCAGCAGCCAGGGCCCGGAGCATTTCCCCTTGAAGCCACCAGCAGGGCTACCGTGCGGTTTCCTTAGAGGCCTGTACAGATCATGAGCTGTAAATGTAGGGTCCAAATCCCTTTGTGCCTGGGATATTTTGGTACTAGAACCACTGAAAAAATAAATCATAGCGATGTCTGCACTGTGAGGTTATTCATGTGTGCTTAACTGCGGTGCCCTCCCCGTAGCAGCACGCATGGGCCTGCAAATGAGAGCAAGTGCATGTGAGGAGAAAAAGGTCATTTTCTGCACAGCAAGTTTGAAGAAGCCTCTCCCTAGGATGAGAGGAGGAGAGAGCGAGACATCCTCTGCAGTAGGTTCTAGTAAAGGGCTAAGATGCTGATGATTTTCCTTTGAAACAAGTAGCTTCTTGCCGAGCTGAAAAGCCTACTGGCTGCTGATGGGGAGGCAGCCCAGGAGAAGCGCAGGGCTTTGGGAAAGGCCTTGGTGGGACACTCAGGCTCCTCTGATTGCCATGAGGCCGTTTCTGTCCCGGGTACTGCTCCCTTCCATAGAAGACAAACTGTTCTGTGGTCTCTGCTCAGCGCTGGGGCTGATGCCAGCCCCTGTGCCAGGGCAGCTCCCTGCAGATGAGGTGCAGTGTCCCACTGAGTGTGGCCCGACCCCTGCTCAGGCTGTTGGTAGAGACACGCGTTCCCCCAGAGAGCGGGCTCCATGGATCAGTGCTCTACAGCTGGGGATGGCGAATCAGCCCCTGCCACAGCTGAGACGTGTGGAGCAGCACAGCCGCTGAATTGCTGCTCCCCACCAGCCCCGTCCCACCGCTGCTTTCCCAGGGACGGGCCTGCAAAGGGAGGGTAAAGGCAGCCTGACTGCTCTGCCAGGAGGTTTGGACTGTGTGGGCAGAAGTCAAGTATGGGAACAGATGGTTTTAGAATTACAAGTCAAGCATTGCTATCTGCCACTGGTGCAAATCACTTGCCCTGCTCACCGACATATCAGCAAGGGCTTGCTAGGCCATGCTCCTGCCTGGGCTTGGGCAGCCCATGGAGGTTTCCAGTACAGCAAGGCTGAATGCTGAGATCCATGCAGCACTGAGCTAGCAGAGAGCATGTGAAGGATTGGCCAGAAAATACCCATAACACAGGATACAAGACCAGGAAGGATGGTGATCCTGCTCCAAAGGCTTCAGCTGCTGGTCTGAATCCAGCACATGGTGTTGATGCTTTGGCAAGTCAGCTTAGGTACTGCACCTGGTGCCTGAGATTTCCAGGGCATGTTATGGTTAAACAGAGCATGTGGTTATTCCAGGCAACAACAGTTCCCTGAATGTGAGGAGATTAAGGGAAAAAGAGCCCGTCCTGTTAATACTGTTTGTTGACTTTGTGTATTTGCTGGTGTACTACAGGCTGACTCCTACATATAGGTAAGGAGGCTGACAGGGATTACACAAATGTGGAAGTGTTTGCAGGATCCCACATGCCTCTTCTTGTTTTTCTCTGCTCTTCTCCCATCCTTAGGTCTTCCTTATCCACAACAGGAAGAACTATTTACAACCAGAAAAATCAGCCAGTGCTCCACTGGAGTGAGCCAGGTCCTAAAATTACTTTTAGACCAGACTGCAGTACTGGTTTAGATCCAGAATTATTTGCAGTTTGGTTTGGTGAACTGCAAATGCCCCTAGACAGGGCATATCCTGTTTGCCTGGCCAGGGGTGATGCTGTGAGGACTGCTGGCTGAGGGACTGCTTTAGATTCCCAGGTGTGAGGTCTGGTTGCATGTCACCAGGTCAGTGGTGAACACCTCTGGCTTTTTGGGGTCTACAGGCAACACCCAGTACTGAGTACAGCTCCAGCCCCTGGGACAGTTCCAACTCACCTTCAGCAACACATGCTGCAACTCTCCTACTTCCTCATGGAAGCAGGAAGGCGTCAGGATTTCCTCCTTGGTAGTGTGTTGGAGAAGACCAGCTGACCTGTCCCACTGCTGTTAGTCATACCCAAGATACCACAACTGACCCATTGCCCAGTTCTTGGCCATCACACCAAACCCCTCCCTTACTTAGTGGGGAAACCCCCCAAATTTCACCCTGCAAAGTAGGCGTAGGGCAGGTCTCCTACAATCAAACCATCCAAGGGGGTGTGGGTGACAGCAGCCCTGGTTTTTGTGGGAGAGGGTGGCCAGGTCCATCAGTGATGGAAAAAACCTGCAGTGCTGCAAGCACCAGCTGGTTGTGCCTCACCTCCTGCTTCTCCTGGATCCAGGAGGTAAAAATCCGCTGCATTTCCAAGGCCAGCAGCAGCTCCAGCTCCTAACGAGCTCATGTGCCATGAAGGTGGCTCCCCCTCCTCACCCCAGCCTCTGGTAGCAGCGGGGGCTGTTTCCCCAGCAGCTGGAGGCAGATGATGTTTGGGGACAGGAATGCGAGGGCAGGCAGCCAGGGCAGGGCATGGACAGCGTGGGGTCCCAGAGGCCAGGCCAGGTCAGTTCATCTGCGGGGCTCTTCAAGGCCCCTGGATGAACCGACCTGAGCTGGCCCCCGGGGCCCTGCTTCTCCCCACACCTTCATCACTCACTCCAGGCAAGGTGACACCTCCAGATTGCTGGCTGGTGGCTTGTAGGGGGCTGCATCTGCGTTAGTGCCCTGCAAGGTGCATGAGCTGGGAGGGTGCAATTGGCTGATGCTACAACCTGGCATGGAATCAAAGCTATGCATTCGAAAAAACATGTCAGTGGGGGCTCTTCGCGGCGGGAGTGCTGAGTGCTATGAAAACACTCAGAGAAACAGTTATATAATGAAGGATGTGGGCCCAATCCTGCTTGACATGGTGGCTTTGCAAGGAGCTGAGCTCCAGGCTGCAGCTGCTCAGCACTCTCCAGGATCTGGCCTTGGTCACTATGCTCCATGCTACTGCGGAGGGGAGGTGGAAGAAAGGCTGCAAAATGCTTTTTCCCAAGCCAGGAGATGGTCTGTGTGCTCAGCTTCGGTAAGCCAGAGCCCAGCTCCCATCTGTGGGCTTAAACCAAGCCCTTTGATGGCAGGAGCCGGATGTCTGAAACGTCCTAGCACAGGACTGCCGAGGAGCAGGGGCTGCTTGCTGCAGGCATCGGGGCTTGCTGCAGGTATCTGAATTTCCCTTCAGCTCTGTCCAAGGTGCCCTGGACCCACTGGTGGCACATCATGGCACACATCGTCTGTCCCTGTGCCCCAAACGTCCTCAGCTCTGTGGGAAGGATGTGATCCCTGCAGAACTGGCCTCAGCAAAAGGCTGTGTCTGTAGAGCTCCTCCCATGCTCTCCCACTCCAAAATGGGGGCAGCTGGGCAGCCTGCTTCCTGCAGCTGGTCCTGTTGCCACCCCACACAGGGGGATGACGTGCTTGGCATCACGTCCAGACCTGGAAATCCGTGCTGCTTCAGCACAGGCACTCTGCAGACCCCAGGGGATGCAAGGAAAAGGCTCCGGAATGGGATTCATTGCTCTTCCCACGGCACTGTGAAGTTGCATGCAGTCTGCTTGGATGCATGAGCAAGCTAAACTGTGAGATTAATTAGAGCTGACAGTGTTCCTGGAGGGAGCCAGCAGAGCAACAGCACCAAAGCCACTGCTGCTGGGTCTGTGCACAGAGCTGGGCTTTGCAGCAGCAGCCTGGTCTGGGCATGCCATGGCCTTCAGTCCTGCTACGCTGGGCTCCATGCTCTCTCCAGCTTCAAAAATCATAGTGGCAGGTACACCCTCAGCCCTGAGGGGAAGGAGTTGCTGAGCCTGAATCCAGGCCTGGAGCCACCTCCTGCCAAACATCTTCCCAGCATTGCTGTGCCCTTTCTATCCAGTCCTGCACGCTCCCCTCCGGCTCTCCCCTCTTGCTGTGGCTCCTGGCCCCCAGAGCGCTCCAGCCCTCAGAGCCGCTGGCTCTCACACGGCTCTTTCTCCCATCCCTGTTTCATGCTGAGTAAGAGCTGCCGCTTGCTGCTGTTTCAGCGAGTGCTGGCGAGGATTGCCTGTGCTGGCACACGGTGCGGGCAGCCCGGAGCGGTGCAGGCTCCTCCTCCTCTGGGCAGGGAATGGTTAAGGGAATTAGGATGAAAAGTTGACATAAATAATTTGGTAGCTCCTGTAGGAAAATTGCGATTTAGCTTAATTATCATAATTACATTTTCAATCTCTCTGCTAATAATTGTGGAACAATAGAGGCAAAGTGAATGCAGCTGCCAGCTTTCCCTACTAGCAACTTCTCATTCTGCCACTTGAAACAGGTCCACAGGGACAGCAAGGCAGCTGGCAGGGGTGGCAGGTAGGGATGTGGTGTTTCCCCAGTACCTTGTTCTGGACATTAGGAAGCCTCATTCCCCTCTGCCTGGCAGTCCAGCTGTAGGATCAGCAATGGGATCATCTGAGAGTAACCTGCTTTGGTGTAAAACCATCTTCTCTTCTCCTGGAAGCGGAGGAGAACAATCTGGAAATACTTGTTTCTGAGCAGGGAGACCTGTGCTTTCTCTGCCCATGCACTCTGTGGTTGCTGACCCCCAGGGCCAGCTCCATCCATGTCCATGGTGGCCCAGGAGATGAGACGGGTGCAAAGAGGGAGCCGGCCCCAGCCAGGAACATTCATCAGCAATAGCTAATTAAAGCTGAGCGTTAGCGATGATGACTTCTGAACACAGACAGGACCATGTTTGCCTTGCAGCCTGCTTCTACCTTCACCCACCTGGGAGCAAATGGAGGCTTCCTAGCAGCAGGGGCAGGTCCTGGGGTCTGTGCCCTGCCCACCACCTTGTCTGGGCATCCCGAATACCTCTGCACATCCAGCTGTGTTCAGGGCAGGGCTGGGGCAGGCCTGTGAGCTCAGACTCTCCAGGGGCAGTCTGCCACTGTCCCTGCAGGTGACACTGTGTCCCGACCTGCTCCCACCTGCCACATTGCTCCAGCAAGCTGCTGGATGGGAACTGAGCTGCCTATCTTTAGTACTGCTCTGATCTAATTTTACTTTCTTAAGCAATGTCCAGGCTTTAGAGAGCACCTCATAATGCAAAGGCTCCTCATGGCAAGGAGGGGAGTCCCTGCACCAGTACAGCAGTTATCTCCACCACACTGCTACACAAGACTTTGCTGCAAAACACTTCTGGCTCCAGTGCTGGCTGGGGTGAGGTCTCAGCAGATTTCTAGCAGAGCATACAGCTGTGCAGGAGACCCTAAGGTCCTCCAGGACCTGCTGGAGCTGGTGGCCATTGTTAGGAAAGGCTACCAAAAGATCTGCCTTCTCCCTTTTTGGGACTCCCAGCTCAATCCCATAGAGACCATTTGATCACTGCTGCTTGGAAGTGAGCTCGACCTGCTGCCTCTGCCTGGCTTTCACTGCTGTTACTGAAGAGAGAAATTCCAAGGAGACCAGACCCTCCAGGCTACCACCTGTGTGCGAGGCAGAAGAATGAGAACTGCTGCAGACACAGGGTATTGCACAGTGGTAGAAAGAGTGAGAGTTCTTACTGCATGTCTGGGCTATCCCAGACTTGGGGTTCATCAGCCAGGCCACAGTCATTAGTTCTGCTCCCTAGTTTGGGCAGCTAGGACTCAAGACATGACCTGAGCTCAGGTGCTCTCCGTGGCCACACAGCATCCCAGTGCCTGTGAAAGTGGCTCTGTGGACACTTACACCCACGCTTCTCCATGGCACCTTTGTGAGTGGTACTGTGTGGAAAGCTATTTCAGGACCCAACATGACTCTCCCTGATGTCAGGTCCAATTAGTTATATCCTGCAAGTGAAAAAAGTCCCCTAAAGCCAGCTCTGGTGAGACAATGACATTAAGATGTCCAGGTGCTCATCTGGGTTCCTCAAGCAAACCAGGAGCTAAACATAGCCCTGGGAAAGTGGCAGGAGGAGGTGGCTGTGGTCCTCTGCACCAAGATCTCCTGGGGAGGTCTGTTCCTGCACTGGCCATCCCTTCTCTTTCATGACCTGACCTTCCTCTGATCCACCCCTGAACAGGCAGCGGCCAGGATTCATCTATCTGCAGTAGGGCTAAAGTGGGGATCAGTCTGGGCTCATCTTGTGGGACTTCACTCACACTTTGCCCCCCAACCAGGGCCCATCAAATCTCACTGTAGTTTTCCAAGGGAATACCCATCTGAAGAAAAAAAATTAGTCAAAATAGTGAGAGACAGAGAATGTTAGGCATTTAATATTCTCATTGTCCTCCCCCACAATGGCATTATCCTTCCCTAAATAGACGCTGAGCTGAAGACATAACAACACCCTACTTCCCCCAAATAGCTTGAGTGAAACAAATGCAGGAAGTTTGGAGTGGCTGGAGCAGAGCTACGGCCAGCCAGGAGCCTGGGCACCCATGTGGGCTCCTCGGGGCCACTGGGGCTTCGAGGGGCCGGCAGCTGATCTGCAGCGAGCCAAGATCCAGGGTCCCGCCCTCCACAAAATGGAGATGCTGCCCTTGCACTGCAAAAGAGCCAATATGGGGAGTCTTGGTCCTCAGTTCCCATGCCTAGCCCCAGTGCTGGGGAGTCCCATCCCTGGGGAAGCACCAGTGGGGCAGCCCTGAAGCACGGGAAAAGCAGCAGCAGAGACACAGACCCCACACTCGGGCACAGCTTGGTCCTAAAAGCTGCTGGTGGTGTGCTGGCCTGCCTGCTCCTGGCACAGTGGCAACCCACCCTGAGCAGCCCTGGTGCCAGCTCCTGCGTGGGGCAATGGGGAGGAAACTGGTGTCCCTGGTTTGGTGCAGCCAAGCTTCGCCACTGGCATTGGTGCCTGCTCTGATGTGGGGAGCTGTGCTGCCTGCACCAGGCATGGGTGATGGGGATGCCCTGGACTGTGAGTAGCCACCGCAGGGAGTTGCTTCATAGGGAGGCTTGTGGTTCCCTCATAACGGCTGTGTGGTACAGGGACAGCCCCCTCCTTGCACTCTGCCCCAAAGCAGGGGTGGCGTTCCCCCTCCTGGACTGACGCCAAGCCCCCACCAAGCACTTGGGGCTGTGCTGGGCCCCCAGTTTGGAGCCGTTTCTTTGGGACCAGGCCTGCGTGAGGGCAGAGCCCCCACACTGAGACAGGCAGACAGGGCTTGACTCCTGGCAGAGGCAGCTGAAAGCTGCCGAGCTGGTGCCTGAGGTGAGGCCATGCAGGACCCTCTGTCCAGTATCTGCCTGCAATTCCAGCGAGCCTCGTCCGGGTTTGGCTCTAGTGCAAGGCACAGAAAAGCTGCTGCCAGCAGTTACGGCACTTAAGCATCTTTTCACAATCTTCTATAATGGCAGAACCAGCATTTAGTCACTCGGAGGTGCAGTTAAACTTTCCCTCCCCAAGGAATACTGTTAACTGAAACCCAAGCGCAGAGGCAGGGAAATTGCTCGATGAAGTGGTTTGGTAATTGTGAAAAAGAAGAACTTGTTTTCTTTGTCTTGCAACAGCAAATTGCACAACATGATGTGCAGCAGCTTCAGCTCGGCAGGTTTTCAGGAGGAGGCTGTGGGGTGATTTGAAATTCAGACTGTAATGATTCCAGTTGATTCCCCGTCTGTTATGGACCATATGGTATCCATAAGGAACGTAGCAGTGAATGATTGAGATAGCAGTGATTGTGCTTGCTTTGCTACCCAGGTGCCCTACACAGGCATGGGTGAGCCCTCCTCTCCTGTTTGGGGGTCAGCTCAGAGAGGTCAGCTCAGCCCCAGGGCTTGCCCATGCTCCCAGGGGTAAGGTAATGCATCTCTCCCATGCAGGGGAGATGCATTATGCAAGAGAAGCTTTCAAGAGCTCAGTTTGCTGGGTTGCCGTAAGAACCATTATGGTGATTATGACTTTTAGCCATTTAACATAAAAATACTCTTTGGCAAGGTGAAAAGATGCTCTGCAGGTCAAGTCAGGGTGCAAGGAGAACAAAAGCCACACGGCCAGCTTGATTAAGATTGATTGCTTGGCTTGGTGTCACTCCTATCTACCCCAGGCCCAGACATGAGCTGGATGTGCTAGGTGCAGGAAAAAATAATAAGAAAAAAATCGTAGCGCTGAGAGGAGCTGGCAGCAGAGACCAGGAAGCTCTGGCCTGGAGAGCAAGCCCAAGCTGAATTGCCTCTCCTCCACTTCTTCTGCTTCCTTTCCTCCCCAGGTGCTGCTGCCCTGCCCCAATGTGAATGCTCCAGTGTGAGGCAAAGGCCACAGACACCATATATTTAATTTAACTCAAAAAAGGCTACTGGGTGTTAAAAGAAAAAGAAAACACAACCCACAAAAACCTTCCAGCTCTGTTTTGTCCCAGTTTTACATGGTAAAATCTGTACTTTGTTCTCAGCCATTGTTGAAAAATTGAACCACTTTGAGCCTCTCACCTTACTTAACCACGGGCTACCTTCATGCAGAGCTGCTGAGTGCAGCACAGAATCAAAGCTCTCACTTGGCCTAGAAACCTGAAGTGTGTGAACATTGCTAAAACGTACATAAGGAGCCTGGGCTTTGAAGTGGAGTGAAGGGAAAAGCTAGTGAGCCCCTGGAGGACAGCTGTTGTGTGCTGCTCCCAAGCTGATGAGTGCACCTCCAGCTGAAGAGACACACTGTGCCTCACAGCCCCATAATGCCTTCCCAATAACCCCATGGCCTACAAATACCTTGGTGCTAGACAGGGCTCTCAGGAGGCTGGTGGTTGTTGCTGACCTTCTGCAGCAGCCCAGCAGCTGGCTCCCACCCAGCCACATTGCTCCTCATCTCACCAACACTGAGGGCCTGGCTTGAGGACTGCAGCACCCATGTCTGATGAATGTTGAGCTTTGCTTGGCTGGCCAGGCGAGCAGCTCCTCTCCTGGGACAGAGGGAAAGCATCTCTGGTCCTGCAAATGTTGCAGGTGCATTGGTCTCCCTAGGGTCTCTGCCTCTGTGAGCAAGTCCAGCATGCAGACCTACCAGGATAGCGTTTCCATTTTTTGTTGGAGACGTGGCCCTGGGAGGGTACTGAGCTCCAGCAACTCCTCCAGCTGGGAAAATACCAATGCTCAGCAGGATAATCCCAGCAGTGCCAGCTGGTGCCCTCCTGGTGTCACTGGGTCCTGCTCAGCCTTGGGCTGTATACCCCACTGGGCTCTGCAAGGCCAGGGATGAGACTCAAGGCCACTGCAGCCCCGTTCCCAGCCCTCCACATACCTTCTTCGCTGCTGCCATCCCTCTGAGCTGGCTGTGGGGCGGCTGCTCCCTGAGCTCCCCCTCCCAGTCCTCCTCCACCCAGCACTGGGTGGCTGCTGGAGAAGCCCTGACCCCTGCCAGTAGTGGGCTGATTGCTCAGCCTGGATGGAGGACAGTGAAGGCAATTGCAATCTGCTGCCTGAGTCCCTCCCACCACCCCAGCCAGCTGCAGCTGAACGCTGCTGTGCAGGACCGCTATGCAAAACCGAATGGCCACTGCACTTCATTTCCTGAGCAGCCACTATTTATCAATGGACAAAGCGAGTCCTTGCCCCCATGGGCACCATTTACAAGTATTTCTGCATGGAGCAAGGAACCAGCAGCACTGGAGGGTCAAAATCATCCATCCATCCATCCATCCATCCATCCATCCATCCATCCGTCATCTCTCTGCAGAGAAGGCAGAGATGCTTCTGTTGTCAGCAGGTAAGGTTTGGAGGATAATTCACTTATCAAGTCATTTAGTGCAATTCTTAGTTATTAATACTGTGCTTTCTGTTTCTTTTAGGTTTTGTGTAGTCTCTCCCCTGCTCTGACTCATGCTAATCCCAGAGTCAGAGCTGTGCACTGCGTCAGCCCCATTGTGAGATGCGTGAGGTCCTTAGCCAGTGGCAGCCTGGCTAAAGGGACCCTCTCCCCTTCTTCCTTCAGCACCAGCCCCGGTCTGTCCCCTGCAGTGCAGCAGGAACAGCTAGACCTCTGCCACCTGCCACAGGTCATGGCCCAGAGCTCCAGCAGCAGCACTGATTCATCTGCAGCCACTCTACAGGGGAAGCAAAAAGCTCCCCAGCATCTGTTTTATCTGCAGCCATCTTAACACTGGAGAAAGGTGTTATCTGAGCTCAGCAGAAGGGCAATTTTTTTTTTTTTTGACATGATTGAAACTAGAGTTATACGTGCAAAGCCATAAACAGTGTCTGGCACCCATCTGCTCTTGTTCATCCACAGTACAGGTTCTCAGATCAGTACCATGGGGACCTGATTGGCACCCACAGATGCCTGGAAAGCCCAGAATAGGCTCTGGGTGCTTTCACCCTCCATGGTTTGCTACCCACAGGCCCACAACATTGCTCCCAGAGGCCGGGGAGGTGAAGGCTGCATGTGAGCAGCCTGGCTTCTGAGCCAGGCTCCAGCCCGGGCTCCCTGCCTCAGCCTCCCCTTTGGGGAGTTAATTGAGTTGCCACTATCTGATCCCTCCCTCCCAGACACCGTGTCTTGCTGATCTGCAGCTCTCATTGCTTCATTACAAATGATGTATCTTCTATCGGGAGGGATGTTATTTACACAACAGCTCTCATCGTCTGACATCTGTAATGAGATGGCAGCGTTTCCATAGAGCACAGCATGGTGTGTTTGGATCACCACTGGTGCTGCCTCAGCTTCCTGTCTTGGCAGCTGAGCCAGGAGCACCCATGTCCCCCCGTGCTCCCTCCATGGCAGTACAGCAAAGACCCCGCCACTCATGCGCTTTCCCTTAGGTTCCTGGGCCCGGTCGCTCTGTCTGTGGGCAGGGAACCATGAACCACACCAGCCACCATGGGCAGAGCCAGCAGGACTTGTAGGGCTGTGCACAGAGGAACCGGTGGCAAGGCCAATGCCACCCTGCACTGCCACCCTCTGCCAGCCCTCTCCTTGGCAGGGCCTGGAGGCAGGGGATGCGCTGCCTGGGGCAACCTGCCCAGAGCTGGCATGCTGTGGTGGCTGGAGCTGCTTTAGGTAGCTGGCCACGGGCTGTGCTGGGCAACCAGGGTTCATGAGTTATTTATAAACCACGGGAGGGAAGCGGCGATAAATAATACATTGGCACTCTCACATTCTGCATGCGTGTGTCTATAGATAAATATTTCATTCTCCAGAAATACGCATAGACGCTTGTTGATAAATAAAAATTGGAAAATGTTGCATTGGATGATTTTAAATGTGACTCTCAACTTGCATCCGAAGAACAGTGTGTACCTTGTGTACAGCACAAAGATGCTAATTTCCCTCAGCAGAGGCTGCCTTAAATGTATCACTGCAGCATATCGGGCACAGTGCCTAGTGTAGCACGCACACCCCGGAAACATACAGTCCCAGCTTTTCCTTCCACGCCATTATTTTAACATCACTTTTATAACAACACTATTCAAGCAGCTTTTCTAATTATACCTTGTACTGACTGGCCTTGGAACACATCTGCCAGCCTTCTAAATATTAGCAGAGACAACACATCTCCTCTTCAAAGTCCCATTGGAGTTTGCAGTGTGCTCAGGCATGGCTGGCGATGCCAGGCTCATTACTGCCGTCTAATTAGGCAGGTGGTTTGTCCCATTTGAAAAGCATGAGATACTGCATGGGATGTGAGCAAATCCATGGGTTCCACCAGCCCCCACCGACATGGAGCTGCCATGTACTGCCACCTACCCCAGCCTCAGGGACCTCTGAGGATTCACGGGCCTTCTGGGCTCGAAGGCAGCCCACAGGGCAATGCAGCCCTCTCCCTGGGGAGCATGGGGAGAGCCTGCCCTTGGTGCTTGCTGCCTGGGGAGCACGTGAGCCAGGGCCGGCACCCGCACTGTGGCATCAGCCTCCACCAGCAGTGAGGGCAGGTGAAGAGGTCATTTTTCCAAAAAAAATGGAAGGATTGGGTTTCTAGAGCAGATCGCTCTTGGCTGCCTACAAACGCGGTGCTGGAAGTGGAATGCTTTAGCGGGGTCATTGTTTTCCTTGGCTTTCACTGCTATGGCCGAGCTGCACCACACCGATGCCCCTGCAGCACCTGCAACCCGGCTGGGTGCGCACTGAGGCAGCAGCCTCGGCAAGCGGCACGTGCCAGCAAACAACCAAGTGCCGGTCGCGCTGTTCTGGCCTGGGAGATGCCGATGTAATGTACTGACATATTTGGACTTTTTCCAGTGGCTGGGTTTGGCTGCACTGGTGTGTAATTTTTCTGAGTAACTGTTTTTCTGCTCCATGCCCAGTTGTCAGTAGGTGGGTGCTGTGCCACGCTGGCTCTGGGCCCAGTGTCATTCAGGCAGATCCCAGCACTTACTACGCCATGCTTTGTGCCCCCACCCAGAGCAACACCAAGGGATTTCCCACCTGGAAACTCCAGGGACTGGGCCAGGCTGCAGCAGCAGAGCTCAGCAGGGAGACTTTGATTGTTGGCCAGGACTTGTCCCCATCAGCGGTCCCAAGCGGTGGAGTGCTGCACATCAAAGGGCAAAGAGAAATAATTCCTGCTGAGCACAGCAAGGCTCAGTGCCAGGAGAGACTGCAACAGGCTCCCAGGAAGGGCAAGGCACAGGGAGCCACTGCCCCAGGACGGGGAGGCTCCAAGCAGCTCTGAGGAGCTGCAGGGTAGATCCAGGCTCAAGGAGAAAAAACAGGGAAGAGGGCCCAGGAAGGGGGGTGAAGTGTGGAGGCAGTGGTGGGAAAGCCTGGCAGGAGGCTGGCAATGTGTCTCCAAGAGCATGTCTTGTGCTTCTTCAGCCATGAGACACCAAGACACTGGGGCTTCTCCTCAGCGGCCCTTCTCCTCATCCTCATCCTCATCCTCACTCTCTTCCTTATCTTCATCCTCTGCTTGGCTCCCTCACCAATAAGGCACCCCTGCAGTTGGTGATGGAATTGTAGCCACATTTCTCCTTCAATGTGCCCTGCTGGGCATTTTGCTGCGGGCTCCCCCCAGGAAACTGCCTGCCTGGTGCCTTCAGGCGAAGAAGGTAGAAAACATGAGACTCCCCAGTGAGCAGGGAAGCCCTGGGGGGGGGCAGGACTATTCCAAGAGTGGCTGCAAGCCCCAGGTTTTGGAAACTGCACTGCCAAGGGGACACGCCTGGCAGCATGCTGGGGGATGCACCCCAGAACCTGCCCAGATCATGTGAATGTGGTGGTGCAGGATCACACCGTGCACAACATGACTTGGCAGGTAGTGAGGAGCAGTGCTTTGACGTTGTGTCAGCCAGATGGAAAGGCAGCCTCCTTGTCTCTTCCTTGAGGGGAGATCTACATGACTGGGAGGAGGCCCTGAGACAGGAGGGCATCAGGTAGACGCCGCTGGCCTGCTCACTGGGCATGCACTGCCACCCTGCTCGAGCTGCACCTTCATCCCCAGCACCTTCACCCACTGACTGCAAGGCACCACTGCCGTCTGCCAGGAGAGGTTCATTTTCCTTCTCCTCCTCCTCAGCAAAGCTATTTGTGCGGCAGCACCTTTTTCTGTTTCCCCCAACCTGGCACTTGCATGAAGCACTCAGGAAGATATTACTTTGTTAAGCCTAAGAAGTCTGAAACCACTGTACGTGTATCTCTAACATAAGAAATGAGGGAATTTTATTTGTAGTCTGATCTAATCCTGCAGGTCCCCACTTCTTCCAGCCCCATTAGGAAATGTCTAGGCTGTATTATATAGCAAGGACTAGGTTCAGAGGGAAGATGCATCACCCCTATGCCTCATCTCCTTCTTTCATACTGGTTTATCACCCTGAATAAACTGGAGTAATTGTGCAGAAAATCATTCCACCCACATCGTGCCCATGAGGAATGTCTGCTCTGAGTAACTGGCTGTCACCAGTGGCCAGATCCACCACTGATGCTGTTCCCTGGGAACATCAGGCAGTGTAAGGGTGCTGTGAGGGCCAGGGGCTTTACTCCCCAGGGCAGGACAGCAGGACCTCACAGTGGGCCCATCCCGCCACCCTGGAGCAGGGCACTAGGGGCAACCCCATGGTTGAGGTCAAGGTGGGAAGCCCACCTGCAGGTCTGAACCAGCAGGGCCCATGGCCAGGCATGCACAGCATATTGGTGCTGTCCTGCTCCCTGCCACTCTGGGGAGTGATGTGATCATAGAGGTGGAATGGGGCAAAACCACTGTGTCCCCAGAAATACACGGCTCCTCAGGCTGGTGTCTGCAGGCTGGGCAGGTAGGGCAGGCTTTGAGGGGTGTCCAAGCCCAGGACGTTGTTCCCCACAGGACACTGACACTATGCCCTGTCCCTGCTGGTCCTGGTGTGCTGAGCTGGTGAGGACAGGCACAAGGAGGGCACGAGGACAAGTGGCTGAAATGTCCTACATAACAGAGCAGGGGAGGAGAGCCTCCACCCCAAGGACTTTTGTGCTGCTTGTGACAACCAGAAAGGGAATAAAAATAGTGCCTATTGTAGTGTGCAGGTAGCAAGCTGCAGCAGGTTGTGTAACGGTGCCAGCCAGTGCAGGCTGGCTCCCCCGGGGATGGTGGGGCTGCGCCGGGGAGGTGGGTCACCCGGGCACAGCCCAACAAGGGGCCGGGCAGCAGCAGTCCCTGGGAGAGAGGAGGGGAGTCCCAGCTGCTCTCCTAATGCCCAGCTGGACCCTCCCAAGCCCCAGTCTGGGGCTGCTGCCCCTTGCTGCCCAGCTGCCAGGAGCAGCTGGCTCCATCCTCCACCACCTGCCTGCAGTGAGAACCGGTGGCTGCACCTGCATCCCCCAAGCCTGCCCTTCCTCCGGCCTGCCCAGCTCCCACAGCCTCTCCTCCCCATGCTCCAGCCTGACCAGCTCTTCTCTGGATGCTTTGCAGTTCCTCTGCCTTCTCCTGAGCCAGAGAACCCAAAGCTGGCCAGGAGTGGCCTCACCGGTGCCCAGGAGAGAAGACACTGAGTCCCCAACTGTGCCCTGCTCCACACACGGACATTTTCTTCTAATGCTTCTCCATAAAACGGTGAGATTAAGAAGGGAAGGACCATTGACTACTTTCCAGCAGCCACATGGCATCAGCAGGAGCTGGGCAGGCTGGACCTGTGGCTGTGCCAGGGCAGCCATGCTTATGTCCTTGCCCAACGAGCTGTCAATGTGCGTGATTTGGCAGCTGGTGCTTTGCAAATTGCTGTCTGATACCATGGTCCTGTCAAGAGTTTTAGCAAAACCTGGGCTCTGCCTTTTTATGGATTAAACATAGGTCTGTTGGCACCAGCCAGAGCTGGTCTCTGGCAAGACGTGCGGCTGCAGAGTAAGTGGGTCAGGGAAGTGGCTTTTGCAGACATCAGCCAGCGCTCAACGCTGCATGCCTGCGAGAGAGAGCGCCCAGCTCTCTGCTTTCCTTGCAGAGAGACTCAGAAATCACTTGCAAATGTGGCTCAGCACAGACAAGCACCAACCACTCAGGTATTTGTGGTTTTCAATGTACCACTATGTCTTAACCTGGCCACAAACCCACTGGTGTCAGTGGGCCTTGGTGGGAGCCACGCAAGGGTCCTAAAAAGGGTGCAAAGTGGGTTGGCGTGACCGTCACACCCAGTGAGCACCAGCCTAACCTGCACTAGGGATGCAGGAGAGGAGAACACACACATCTGCAAGGTGAGAGGGTCAGAACAGCTTGACCTGATCTCTCATCTGGCTCCTCTGCTCTCCTTAGTGTTGGCAGAATGCAAAAAGCTCAGGTAATAAAGGCATAGACACTGGTACCTGCCTGCCCAGAGCATCTGAACCATAGCCCAGCCTGTGGCAAAGTCAAGGGCAGCCACCGGCAGGGTCATGCTTTGCTCTTGTTCCCTCCTTTGCTAAAAGGGGTGGCTCAGACCAGTATTTAAGACATTTACCCCATCAGCAGCCCCCATCTTGCTGCTCCATGACAGCGCTGGGCACAACTTCTCTTATAAAGCACCAGGAGAGCATCTTGCTGTAAATCCTCACTGCCCCCACCAGCACTTGAAGTTTGTTCCTACTTAATGCCTGTGTGGCTCTTGCCCTCCTTCAGGGAGCATACAAATAACTTTAGAGCTGATAAGTCTTTTCTATGTCAACTTTCAGGTTTATTTATACAGCAAAATGTCACTTCATTATAATGCAAATGGAGGAGTCCCTGGGAAGCAATCAAAGCAAGCAGAGATGTTTGTTCACACCATTTCATGTCAGACAAGCCGGGATGAAAGGGCCGGCTGGCAGGAACCGCTGCCTACAAATGCCACCGCACTTTTGCCGCTTCTGCGCTGATTGTGCTGATGCGGGCGCAGGGCTGGGGTGAGCCGGGGCTCTTCTCCACGCTGGCTCTGGAAGATAACCTGCCTTCCCCTTCGCCTGGCTCCTGGCCGGCTGTCTGCTCTGTCGGTACCACCGGAACGGATTCCCATGAACTGCAGGACTTTCTGCAGCAGACGTCAGTGCGTGTGTGCTGCCCAGCCGGCTGCGGGCACTGCCTGGGCACTCTGCAACCCTGTGCCCAGCAGCCACCCAGCCCACTGCCCAGTGCCCAGTCCTGCCCCACAGCCTCACAGTCTGGCCTGTCTCCTCATCCTGCTCCGGCATCTTTGTTGCCAATAAAAGCGCAAAGCCAGCTGAGTAGCTCATTGCAGCACCCACCAGATGAATAAGCATGAGTGGCTGGGCAACAGGTCCCCGGAGGGGAAGGGCTGGGGGCTGTTGGTCCCTGCCCATGCATGCAGCAGACAGGGGCAGCAGGAGCAGCACCTCCAGGGAAAGAGCTGGCACGGGAGGGCATGATGCATGCCAAGTGGCCACCACAGCAGCATGCCACTGCCTGTCCCCGGGGGAAATGACGGGAACCATGGCCACCACTCTCCAGCGTGGGAGTGCCCAGCTGCCCTCTCGGTGCCTACAAGAGCGTGCTGGGGCATGGGGACAGCTCCCCCTCCCCAGAGGCACTGCCATCGCCAGTACACCCTGAAAGGCCAGAGGTGCTAGCTGGTGTTGGTAAAGCAGGTTAACCAGTAACACAGGTTAGCTGGTTCCAGCTGGTAAAGCCGGACACTTGGGCACGGGTAGGTAGGCAGAACTGTGCCCACAGCCCCTGGCCAGGAGCATGCAGAGCACCAGGGAAAGAAGGACTTTGCCTCCACATGGCCACCCTCTTCATGAGCAGGGAGATGGGCAAGATCCGTGGAAAAGGAGAGGCTGCTGGAGGCTCACAAGCCGCAGACCTCGTGTGCCATTTGAGGGCTGGGTATTTGCAGTCTAAGAGGACTGGCACAGCTTAATCCAGCTGAAGCAATTGTGCTTAGATAAAGCCACTAGGCACAAATGGCCCATAATGAGGGACTTTAGCTGGATGAGTATTTCTGGAGTAATTGCAGCTTTGCCTGATAACACAGGCAGCCTAAATGGGTTTGCACTATTCCATTATACAGAGAGCAGAGAGCTCAGTGTCTGGTGACAGTGCTCCTGGCCCAGCTCTCAGGGGGTGCCCAGTTTCTACCCCAAGACAAAAAGAGCTGATTTTCCCCAGAATCCTGCTGTCGCTGCTAGGGTGCCTACCACAGGAGTACCAGCCAGGTCATCTGGCATGGGCAAGGCATCTTACGTGGGCAGCATCAAATATTTAGCTGGAAAGGGTCCTGAGACGCTGGGCCATGTGTCCTGCCTGCCCTGAGGGGGCTGCACTCCCCTGGCATGAGCTTGACCTGCTCCAAAGGCCTCCCCATGGGAAGATACTGACATCCCAGAAATAATCAGGCCATTTTTAAAGGTTAGGAAGGCTCCTAGCAAATCCTCTCCTGGGTTTCCTTCCCCTGAGCTTTTTCTCACCATCTGCCTCTCCCCTGAGATAGAAATCAATGATACCACAGGTTTAATTAATGTTTTTGACTTCCAGCACAGGGATATGGTTTCTCCTCTGTGCTTTTGCCAGAAGTTGTCTTATCCTGCCAAGTGGGCAGGTAATCTGGGCAGGCAAGACTGGCTTCATACCTGCAGCTGCTAACAAGGCAAGTGGCTGTGCCTTCGGGATCCATGGCAGTGCTGGCAAGGCAGCCATTGCTGGAAAAGCTGTGAGTTGGGGCAGAGCCAGGACCTCTGCTGGGAGAGAAAGAAGAGGGACCTCCCAGCTCAGGGGCAGATGGGCTGGGTTTCTCCCAGAGGATGCCCTGGTGCAGGGAGGACAGCGAGCAGGACGCTGGCCTCGGGAAGGGGCACAGAGACCAGGATGTTTAACCAGATAATCCTCTTTTTTAAGCAGCAGCAGCAGCACTTGACCCTGGCTGCTGCACCGCAAGCCTCAAGTTTGAAAAGCCCTGGCAGTGACTTCTCCCAACAGCAAAGAGGGACAAGGTGCTCCCCCAAGACCCCAGTCCACTGCCCCAGCCTGTCTCCCTGCAGCCTCTCGGCACCCCCGTCGGCTCTGCTGCCGTGCGGCACTGGCATGGGCTGCAGCACCAGGGAACACACGTAGCACTGATAACAGCTGGCACGTTGCTGTCATCCAGGGCTCTTCTGGGGCCTTTCCAGTTTTGACCAAGATGCTCAGACAATGTAAAATTAGATTTAACCTTATTGCTAAAAAGAAATGCTAATAACATTCAAGCCAAGGGCTAAAGATGGAGCCATGTCTATTAATACACTGGCGTCTTCGCTGTCCAGAGTGGGATTTCCAAGCCAGCCTGCCCCAGCACAGAGAGGGCTTGCCGTTGCTCAAGAGCTGACTTTAGCCATGACTCCCTTTTATGCAGGGTGGCAAAAGCACGCAATGCAGGTGGCTACTTCTAATTACAAGGAGGGATTTTTCCCCCCAGGGTGTTTAATTAGTGCTGATCTGCAGAAATGTGCCATTAGAGCCAAAGCAATCTCTGTAGATCAGCACGGTCTGGAAGGTGGTCAGGCAGCCCTAGGGACAAGGCAGCGGTGGAAGCAGGAGGAGTGAGCGATCTTTTCTGAGAGATCCTCACTCACTGTGGGTGCACTCAGCAGGCACAGGCTGGTCCAGGGGCAATGGGGGCTTCAGGTCCTCAGGGACATCAGTGGCAAGCTGGGAAGGCAATCTGTGCTGGCCGCAGCAGGGAAGGGTCCAGATGATGTGCCGTGCCACAAGTCTCCTTTCTTCATGTAATTCATGTCCAGATGCAAAAGGGAAAGCTCAGACCGGCTTCCCTCCCAGTGGCACCCGCCCTGTCCCGGGTGGAGCAGGGAAACGCAGGGAAAGAGGAGGTGGTGATCCTGTTTACCCCGGTCCTACCTGCATTCCCCTGTTACTGCACTTCTGAGAGCCCCAGAAACCCCTCACAAGGACCACAGGATTTTGTTAAGCCTATTATCAGTTATGAAACTAAATTTGGGAGTTTAAAGCTTCCCAGAAAGTTGCTGACTGCACTCAAAGTAAAGGTGTCCAGCTCGTGTGTGGCTGAACAGGAGTGCCTGTGGGCGAACTTATCCCTTGCAGTGAAACAGAAAGCCACGGGTGGATAATGTATCCTGGGAGAAGAGCCTTGCCACTTCACAAACATACATTGCCCATGAGCAGCCTGCAATGTTCTCTGTTGAACTTGTTATCTCCATGATGTGTGAAGCTCCCTCAAAACCCACTCCTGGCTCTGCCAGATGTGTGAGTACTGCTCCGGGGGGATGAGCAGGCTGTGCCCTGCCTCTCTATTTTATTGCCAAAATCCCCGGGGTCCTTAGATTGTTGCACCCTCATGAAGCAAAGGATCAGCTAAACACCAGGGTGCCTCCATGCAGAGGCCATTGCTTGTTCTGCCCCAAAGCATGTCCCACAAATGTGACAAACACCTTATGCCCTTGTGACAACCACACTTCTTCCCACTGACCCTCCACTACCACAATGCCTGCAAAAGTCCCATCTCATATAGCCCTCAGCTGCCTCCTGCCCCCCAAACCCTGGGCGGGGGGGGGGGCTGCTGGTGCCCTGGGCAGTCCATGCATGGTGGGTGAATGCCAGGCTCCTGCTGGGCACAGGGACCTTCATGAGGTGCCTACTTCTGCTTGCCTCTGGGCCCCCAAAGTGAAACATGCCAGTAGACATCCTTGGAAGGTGAGATGACCAGGTAAGCACCCATGCTTGCATGACTCTTGTTTTCTTGGGAAACCAAGACAACAGCAGCCCTATTTCCACCCAAAGAGATGAAAGTAGGGACAAGGCTTGCTGGAGGAGATGGGGAACGGTGCTGGCAGCAGTCTCCCAGTCCGGCTGGGAGAGGACAGCCCTGCAATGGCTGCGGCAGCAGAGTCATGCTCTGCAGGCTCGCACAGGCCAGGCTCAGTCCCTGCAAACACAGCTGGCGGCTGGCTGTGCTGCACCACAACCCCTGCCTGCAAGGAAGGAGCTGGTAGCTCTTCCCAGAAGTGTCCGGAGCCGCCAACGCTGGGTTGTGCCCACAGCTCTGCTGCTCATTTACCCATCCTCAGAGTGCTGCTGGTGGCTGCGGCAGTAATTGGAAGTGCCAAGCACAGCGTGTGCTGCTCATCGGCCGGCTTTACACCTCTGCTGAGTGAAGGGCAGGAGGGACAGAGGGTTTCTCTGTCCTGCTGCTGGCCCATGGCCACGCCACACATGCCTGGGCTGCTGGGAACCATCAGCTGCTGGGCAGCTGCTGCAGGGGCTGGAGGGTGGCAGGGAGGAATTTGTTAAATGCTTGCCATGAAACGCCGTGGTTTCTGTGAAACTCCCGGCAGAGACCTGCTCACTTCCAGGCACGCCTACTTGGGCAATCGATGCACACCAGCCTGGCTGCTCAGGAGGCTTTTTGATCGGTGAGCTCAGCCCTGGCTCTGGCTGTTTCCTATCAGCTACTTAACTGTTTCCCTGGCAGAGGGGATGCAGTGTTAGCAAGGGCACTGCTGGAGCTACAGGCAGCAAAGATGGAGTTCGGGACACCAGGGGCTGTGTAGTCCCTGGGCTGGGTGCCTGCTGTACCACAGCAGACCAGCCACGTCAGGCCAATGCAAACCTTCAGGAGCGTCCTTGGCCCTTGCCCTGGTGGTATCTGGGTCTTCTTGGGGACCTTCTTGTACCCTAAAGGTGAGCTGACAGGTAGCATCATCCACCTCCCTTGCTCTCTAGCCATCATCGGGTGGCCATGCCAGGGGTGTCCTGGGGGTGACCTGCTCCAGCCTCCTCTCCCAGGCTGGGCAGGGAGACAGCAGAGTCGTGCCACTGAGCACAAATCCTGTTAAACGCTCCACGGCACTGAGCGGCAGTTCCAAGCCCTGAGCCTCCCCAGGGACGTAAGGCTGCTTAGGACATCCTAAGCTCTTCATGCAGATGAACACTTGAGGCCGTTAAAGAGGTCTTAAAAGCTTAAGGCAGGTAAATGTTTAAACTGCTTTAAGTCCTCACAGTGTCACAGCTGGGCCAGAGGGAAGTCGCCAGCTCAAAGCCATCCCTGCATGGTTGCCCTCTGCCCCAACACAGCAGCCTTCCAGGGCCATCAAGCCCCTGCATCTTCAGCTGTGGTTCTCACCCCGGCCAGTCCATCTGTCCTCACCATCCTCCTTAGACCACATCCACATGGCAAAGAGTCGGGCTGCCGTGTCCCTCCCAGCACCATATTTATTTTCTGTATAGACACTGGTGGATTTGATATGCAGCTCTCCAAACCCCAGCCATGGCTTCTGCTCCCTTTCATCAGGAGAGCAATAAAATGGATGTTTTTTGTGGGCAGTGAAATGCTTAATTCAAGCTCTACCCACTGAAAAGCCTGAATGAAATTTCACAGAGCTCAGCTGGTGCCCCAGGAGTGTTCTCATAAATAAATCTGGAGGTTTCAGTGGGATCTTTAATACACACTAAATAGGAGTCTGTCACAAACGTGTCCTCTTGCTAAGAGACAGCAGAAGATATCTCGTCCACAATGGCAGATCAATCCACAGAGATATTCCTCAAGTGGTTTCTCAGTGTCACTAATGACTCGTTCCTTCTGGTTGCAAAGAACTGTATTTGCAGTAACAGGATACCGCAAATTACTTCACTTGCTTCCAAGATGCTGAAGCTGCCCTTAAGCTTAATACTG
Source organism: Eurystomus gularis (assembly GCA_013400335.1). Classification (NCBI taxonomy): domain Eukaryota; kingdom Metazoa; phylum Chordata; class Aves; order Coraciiformes; family Coraciidae; genus Eurystomus; species Eurystomus gularis. Next base: position 359,390 of record VZZY01002809.1, read on the forward strand.
CAAGTTATTGCAGGTATCTGCTCTTCTCTCCTCTGAGGTACCATGAGAAAAGCTTTGCTGCCTGTCTCCCTCCCAGATTTTCTGTTCCTACATGTTTACTTTTGGTGTGGGAACAAACCGAGCTCTCCAGTTTGGGCCGTGCATCTGCCATGGAGAGGACCCTGGGCGCAGGATGCTCACCAGCTGAGCTGCAGCCCTGCACCCACAGGCTCCATTAACTCAGCGAGTGCCTCCAGAGCAGCGTTTCTAGACATAATCCCACAGGGCAGGAACACTGTGTCCCTTCCCTGCCTGCCTTGGAGCAGGGCTTGCTTTCAGACTCCCTCTTGCTTTTAGGAATATTTATTCCTACAGTATCAACCTTCAGTTTGCTACTGAACTTTGCTGGGATACACACCACCTGAAGCACACAGGCATTGCAAAGTCAAAGCAAAATAAATTAATGTTCTATTTCAACACAAGATAAATACAGTCAAGTGACTTGACACATGGATGCATCCTTTTCAGCATCCTCTCCAGCCCAAGCCACCTTCCCACCATAGCACCCCAACCAGTGCACAGCGTTGCTGCTGCTTCTGCGGCCAATCTGGTCCCATCCAAAATGACCCCATAAAAGACATCTTATGATATTCCCTTCTTTTGCAGGATGACACAACTACCACTTGTGACCAGTTCCCTCTGAAGTTCAGCCTGGAAAGTGCCCCAGCAGCCACATCCCCAGCACTGCGCCATGGGAGGGAGGGATGGTCGGCATGTGATGGATCACCACTTTTAGCCCTGTGACAAGCATGAGAATCTACTGCTGGGTCTTTCATAGGTTTTATCTCGATGCGGAGCCATAGAGAAAGTGGAAAAGGCAGTCAAACACTTTGATGTGGATCAGCACATGGAGTTCCCAGCATTCAGGCAGCCACCTCAGACTCCCCAGGTCACCAGAGGATGTTTGCTTCTTCTAGCTAAGGGCCCAGACCTCTGAGAAAACCTTACTCCAGCCCAGGAATTTGCTATGGATGAAAAAGTAATTGGGGGGTGGGGAGGATTTCCATATGAAAGAAGGAATTGACTTGGGAAGAAATAAGAAGAGTGCAGCCTGATGCTAACATGAAAAGCACACTCATGAATATGGACTTGGTAGGAGAGGCTATAAACACTCATTTCCACACTTTGCAAGCGCAGATCTATTTTGCATGGAGGACCAATGCTTGCGTGTCCCAGCTCAGTACCATGCTGCCAGAGGGGCTCCAGGCCCTTCCAGCAGAAACCTGCAGCAGGATGCTCAGGATGCCATTCTGCTGCTGCCTTGAGACTTGGACCCTGTGGATGGGGATGCACCTGCAGGTCTCACCCCAAAAAGTGCTGCTTCCCATGACTTCCACTGCTGGAGTAGGAGCAAGGGGTCTTCAGCATATCGCTCACAACACCATATATTCCTCTTCTTCCTCTGTATGTGACCCCAACTCCGTAACTCACAGTCACAGTCTGGGAGGCCCCGGGACCCCAGCACAGCAAATACCGGGAGACGCAGTTCCCTACGGCTGAGGTACATTTTGTGTTGAAAGATTCTCACATGTATTTCTGTTTCTTTAAACAAAATCCAAGCCCAGACCAGTGAATTGAAACCTTAACCATGGTGCTCAATTTCATACAAATTTTTAAACCTAAAGCCAGGAATTGATTATGACTCTATAACCATGCAATTACATCATGAGAGACAGGAAAATAGTGAGAGAATTTATAAAAAAAGAAGCCAGGCTTACTCAGCTTTTAATGTAGCACGAAGTGTTCACTCAGGCATCCTTGGAATGAGAATTTTGAATTAAGGTTGATGATAGCCTGAAATAACTACCTCCCTTCAGTCTACAAGGCTTTTATTCTATTAACTCCTGCATCTTGAGCAGGGTGATAAATTCACTCACTAGCGGTCAATTAGCACTTTTTCTTACAGCTTGTATTTTCTGCAGATCCTGTCTCTGCAGTCCAGCCTGTGCCAGTGCCAAGAGCACCTGCAAAAAGTCTTTCTATTCAACTGACTCTTAATGATGGAGAAGCTTTGCTGCTGGGGAAGTTTTGATCCCTAGAATGAAAATAAATGGGACATGCCTTTATGCCTTGCTACTCTGTGCTTTGCCAATTCTTTTTTGTACGGAAATATCACCCAAGTCCCCAGGACATGGACCATCACATTCATAAACCCAGCCCTCGGGCCCTCTGTGACCTCTCTGGGTTCATACCCCCTCTCATCTTTTAGGAATATCTTGCTCTCCTGAACTGTCATTTATACCGCAAACCTGGTCTGTCACTTCATTTGTGCCAGGATCACTGCAAGTGTGACAAGGACACGTGCTAACAAGTGAGGCTACTGAGAGCAGGCACCACGAGATCTTGCTTCATTGCACAGTCACCAGCATCCTGAGGACCCTCCTCTGTCTGGGACCCTTGGAAGCGACTATGAAAAAAACAAAACAAAACAAAAAAAGAGAGAATGACTCACTGCTGTGAAGTACAATGAAATAAAAAATACTTAGCCGAGGAGCAACTGCTCTGGGTCACAGCAAGGGGCTACCTTGCTCGGGATCCCATCTCACCCAGCATTGCAGCCTCAGCTTGGCACACAGCAGACTCCCAGACTGGGGTGCAAGACGAGGGTAAGTTTAATGGTGTGTCCCAGGATGTGCCACTGGTCGTTATGAATTTGTGGAGACTTCCTGAACCAGGTGATATCTTGTCTTTATAGCCTCCAGTGGATAGCAGTGTCAGCTGCCTGCCTCTGACATTCAGCCCCAGTGAGGGACACCAACCATGTTCTTTTTGCTCACAAAGTGTCTTCTGAAAATGGCAAAGTTCCCCTGGGAATGCAATCCCCATGTGTCCTGGTTTGGCCAGGACAGGGTTAATTTTAGTGGAGCCAGGTTATTCTACACCATGCTGACGTCATGCCCCGGGGCCAGTTCCGGTGGGGGGGCAGTTCATGTTTGGCTGTTGTCTGGGTGAGCTCGCTCCCTTGCTGCTCTCTGTTATCAATCTTTTTGTATTGTTCCTTTATTACTGCTACTGCTGGGTTTCTTTGTTAACTGCAAAAAAATGCTTTTTATATGTTGTTTTCTTATATAAATATGTATATATTAAACCTTCCTTATCTCAACTCAAAAAGGCACTTTTAAACCTTTTTTTTCCTTGTTCGCGACCCGCGGCAGAGGGAGGGGGCGGGGAACCACGTGGCTCGGCCACCCTCTTACTAAACCAATACACCATGCAGTGAGACACTGAGAGGCTGAAGAAGGCAGACAGACAAGAAGGCAGACAGACATGTTTTTGGATGAGCTCTGGATGGGAGTTAAGCACAGCATGGACCTCCACCCAAGCACACCAGTTGCTTTCCCACAGCAGTGCATCTGCTTCCAGTGCTCCCAGGATGCTTCTCCAGCCCCATGTGTTGATCTGGGAAATGATCTGTCTGGGAAAACACAAAGGTCTCATCTTCAGCTCATCTGCACCAGGGAGAACCACTCTCTCCCAGAAGAGGTGCAAGGGGAGATGTAGCAGAGGGACCCTATGGGGATTGAGAATTGTCTTAGTGGTGATCTCTTGAAAGACCAGGGCCACAGGAGATAGATAATAGGTGAGAAGAAGCAGAAAGCCACTGTCCTTTGTGCCTGTGGCATGCCATGGAGAGGAGGAACAGGGTAGACTGGTCCCTGGCACTGCTGTGGGAATGCAGAGGTGACTTGAACAAGGCCTCTCCCAAATACTGTATCCTCTGTATGGACAAGGCAGGCAGCAGCAAAGAGTTTCTCTAATTTTTACTCAGGACACAGGTACAATAAGCAATTTGGTAAATAAAATGAAATGCCAGCTGGGAAAGGCTCAGGCTGCCAGACATTTTTCCCCTTAGGAAGAGCGGATTCTTCACAAATCTGACATTTAAAGTGTTCTAAATTCCTTAAACTGAACTCATAACTGGAAAATGCAATAGTGGCAATCACCTCTGTAGTGACAGAGGGGAAAATTCAAGTCCTGATTCCCTCAGCCCCTTCCCCTGCCTGGTATTTTTCCATGGCCTGGTTACCCTTTGGACACATCCCAAGTTCCTTCCTGCGGTGGTCTCCGAAATTCATTTAAATCAGGAAATTACCCTGCCTGTTTTTCTCCATAGACTACATGTGTCCAGGCTGACAAATCACGGCAGGACTCTATGTCAACCATGACTTAACTCTTCACATCCAGAGCTAGGCCTTTTTGAAGGACACCTGCCCTCTCAGCAAAATGTGTGCCAAGACCAAGCTTCTAGGAGAGGCTCATTTTTGTTACCCTTTGCTGGATCCTCCCTGACTCCATCATCCTTGAGACTGCTCACAGCACTTGAGATGTGGGCACATGGTGGTTTTATGCAGATACATGCTTTACTGCATGGTGGCAGCTGATGCACAAAGCAACACGTGGAAGCCATCGGCGTGCAGGAGGCTGAAGATAGTCCTAGGGAGACCAATAACACTGCTGCTGCAATCTGGAGCAGGGCAGGACATCTGTCAGTGTGAGCAAAGAGGCTTCAAGAAGCAGAGCCACAGGGCTGTGCAGAGCTATTTCTCAAAGAGATCAGAAATATTGCAGGTGTTGCTACAGGATGGGACATGGCGGGGGCTGTTCTGCAGCCAACAAGCTTATGGAGACTGGAAAGATCTCATCTCCTCAAAGTACAACTGAGCCACAAGTGCCTTCAGTAATTAACATCAGTTTCTTACAGATACATCAGCCTTTCTGGTGCATCAGCTCCAGGGGGACTTGTCCAAGTCTGGAGCACTCCTGGCACAGATGCATCTGCAGCATCCAAGCAGAGGTGCCACATGAGCTCTTGCTGTGACCACTGGCAGCTGTGGAGGCCTTGCCTGCTTAACAAGGGAAGGATGGGCACTTCTGCTTTTTAAAAGACCTTCCCAATCCCCATGTGGGAGCAGATCACACCCATGGTGGGGCATGGCAGCTGTCGCAGATAGCTAGGTACAGATTTGGGGTTGACTGTAGCCTTTAAACTCTCATTGGGAATGATTTGGAGAGAGCCTAGGTCCTCTGTGATAATACATTTGGCAAGCTTGTGCACATGGGAAACCTTCTAACCTAGAAGCACATTACAAGCACAGCAAATGCCTGGTGCTCACTCCTACCACCAGCAAATTGCCCAGAGCAGTGCCACCTATCCTGCTTGGCAGGGTTTTCTGCAGAAGACCAGGGTCAGGAGGAGGGAGCTTGAAGAGAAGGGCTAGACCAAGGCTAAGCCCAGCCGAGATTCCCATATCCTCCAGCTCAAACAGCCAAGCCAAGCCTGCTGCTAGAAGACAAGAAGAGTTGGAAAAGATGATTAATGGAGGCTTGGAAACAAAGCTGGCTTGATGTCTTTTGAAATGGAGAACAGTTCCTCAGACAGCAGCTGGCATGGGCCTGCATGGCTTCTAGTGGGAAGGAAGATAAACCTTTGCCTGGATGCAGTCCAACCCAGTGTGAAAGGAGACACATTAAGGAAGCGAGTAGTTCACAAAACAAACCCATGGCTCTTAGTCCCAAAGTACCGAGATGGGCTCATAGGACCCCAGCTTGGGCAAGGCCCATCCCAGAGCACACCACCCCTTGCTTTTACACCTGGATGCTGTGCAAGGCACCATGTCATGGTCACAGCCATATCCTGCCCCCTGCATGAGGCAGAGCAGAGGCCAGCAGGAGACAGACCCTTCCAGCAAAGCCATCTGGGCCAGGAGATGCTGGGAGCTGGTTTGCAGCCTCTGGTAGAAGCTCTAGGAACTGTGACAGGAGCCAGGGTGGAGAGCAGACCTGCTGGTTGTTTCAAAGTCTACACTGCAGCAGCCCTATAAATCAAATGGGGAGATGTAGTAAACTCATCACAGTGGGATTACATGGATTTCTCACAGGTATTATGCCAATGCCATGGAGCCTTGCTTCATCTCACACTCATTTCCAGGGGCTTTAAATAAAAGCTTCTTCCCTGCACTGTTTGTGATGTAGGTAAACAAAGCACCAAGGCCTGGCCAGAGGGGTGAGAAAGGCAGCACCAAGCATTTGTGCTACACACCAGCTTCTGGGAAATGGGGAAGGGACCAGGGTGAGCTACTCCAAACCAGCATGGGAGGGGAGCTCCGGCCCCCCTCACCCTGAGAAAGACCTGGCAGACTGCACCAGACTGCTCTGGCTTGTAGCTGTGGCTGGCAGTCCAGCCACAAACCACACCAGCTATAGCATCGATTCTTTTAATTAGAAACAAGCCTCATCTATTAAATAGCCTGCAACACTTAGAGGGCTGTTTGTAAAGAAAATGTTTTATTTCCAGGGAGATGGCTCACTTATGACAGCTGTAAAACCCCACTAATGAGCGGATAAGAGCTCTAGAGCTGTTATGAAATCCACTGGTTCATTTCTTGCCTTTAGTGCAGCTTACAATTCAATTTGTGCTCAGGATCATTAGTACAGCAAAGGCAAGCTGACTGCATCTGGCACTCCTTCGGTCCCAAGGCACAACCACGTGCTGCCAAAAGCCCGTCTGCAGGACCACAGGGGTGGCTGTGACCCCTGGCCAGGTCGGGGCCAGTGCACAGCCTCTCCCCACTACAAGCACGGGTGCACACCATCCCAGACACTGCTTGCTGGGCCCTCAGCAGCTCCCCTGGCTCACACCAGGCAGCTGCCTCTCTGCAGCCCACCTCCACCCAGGGGTGCTCATAGGTTCCTTGGGCAGTTCTGCAGAGTCCCAGCAAAATTTTGAGGGTTTTACCGCTGTATCTCCACAGTGCTTGGAGCACCTTGCAATAACCAGCCCATGTGGCCAGATCCCTCCTTTGCAGCTCCTCTCTTGGACAGGGAGCAGTCTGGGCTATGGTACGACAGCACTGGTGGTGGAAAGAGTGAGGCAGCACCCTAGCCTAGTCCTAGTCCCTCTCCCACAAGGACAACAAAAAAAGTACATCTACTCCCATAGGAACACCACTCAGCTTTGCACATTGAATGGAGAGTCATTTAAACCAGACAGCCTCTTCTGGACCTTATTCTGTATAGTATAATTGAATGCTACCAACAGCTCCACACACCCATCTCCAACAGGGAGGCAGAAAAACCCTGCTGCAAAAGCTCTAGCACAAAGTTACACCAGGGCAGAGATGCAGACCCAAGCAGGCAGGAAACGTCTGGGGCAGAAGGGCTGCTGGTACCACCAGTCTCCAGGACCTCCTGCCATCAATGCCTTCACGGCGCTGAGATACGAGTGCAGCTCATACTGACTGTTGCACTGAATTGCAGTGCACTGTCTCCATTTATTTGATTTGTATTGCCTGAAGGAAAATGCTTCTGCCGTCTTCATGCACTCTAAGCATTTGGCTTCAAAATAAAAGCTCTGGAGGCTTGTCATCACATGCCTTCCTTCCTTTAAAGGAAGGGCAAAATCCAGTCTTTTTGAACTGAATTATAGAAAAGTGCTCAAGCCCTCTGCTGCTGCTTCACCTTGCTCTGAGATGACCTCTCAAAGGTTGTTTTAGAAAGCAGCTGTCTCCTCTTGCTGCAGTTTTACATTAGAGCTGTCACGTCCTGACTTCCCTGCTTTACCTGGAGGACTTTGATAGCCTTTGGAGGAGTCAGAAAGGCAGCAGGATGGCTCAGGCTCCTCCACGCTGAACTAAAGCTCTCTGGACTTGCTCAGGCATACCCACACACATGAGTGGCCCTGCTCTGCTGCTGGCATCACACGGGTGCTCACGTGCGTGGGGCAGCCCGGGGTGCCTCTGCGGGACGGGAACAGGTCACGTTTGCTGGGGTCTGGGTCATTCTCCTCTGTGTCCGGTGAGTTCTGGCAGGATTTCCTCTTCTCCAAGAGGGCCATGGGGGAGGTATGTGATGGTGTGTGCGCTGTGCTCAGCCCTGCTCCTCCAGCCCCAAGCGCATAGGCGTAAGGCAGCCTGCAGCTCCCAGGGACGGTGGCTGGGATGTGAATGATCTGGGTGAGCCCAAAAGAACAACACAGGGCAGAGCTGCTGGGAAAGAGTCTGTCTCTGCTCTCGGGAATAAGGAGTGAAGATTCAGTTCCCCAGTTTCTCCCAGTGCAGGTACTGGTTCCTTTCTCACCTCACACCAGTTACCTCACTGTAGTGCAATGCACTTTCTGTGGGCCATAACCCAGATGCCCATCCAGAAACACATGGAGGGGGGGTATCACTGCCTGCAGGGACACCGGGCAGCTGCAGTGTGCCCTGGGCTCCACTTGCTTCCAGACACCTTCACACAGCTAGCTGGCACCTCTGCAGCCATGCACCCCCTGGCACCCACCCCCAGGGGCACAGCCTCCCTGCCAGCCCATCACCAGAGCCAGCACCAGCCAGAGAGCTCATTCCTTACTCTTAGAGGAAGAAAAAGAAATATTTGAATTATTTACTTTGCAACTGACTCCAGTCCCACATATCAAGATAATCAGAAGGGCAAATAAAAAAAAAGCTTCCCTAATTATGCATTACTCCAAAGCACTATTTTGCTCTAAAATATTTAGCTTGCTCCAACAACACTGTTAGTGTTGTACCAGAGCTCACTCCTCCTGTCTCTCACTTTCTCTTTGCCTCTCCTCCCCCCACTCCTGTTTTTCCCATCTGTGTTTGGGGCAGAGGAAGCCAAGATGAAACACAGGCTGCTGGCTCTTCCTGCAGGCTCTGAATCGCTCAAACCAGTCGACTCAGTTCAGTGTCTGCATTTCTTCGCCCACTTCTGACAACCTCTGCAAAGATCACGGTGTATTTACTCTTCCCCCAGTGCAGTGAGGAAGATGAAACATGAATGCTTAGTGTGTTGTTACAGGAACTGTGAAGAGAGGCTCTGAAAATGTGACAGTCAGAGGATCCAAAAAGTCTCTGACCCGACCCGGCGCAGGGGCCTGGTGGAATGATTTACGGAGGGCTGCCAAGGGGCTGTCCAAGCATCATGCGAGGCAGCCTGCTGCTGCCTGCAGAAATTACCTGCTTATTCCATTTGTTAGCAGTTCGGGTTTTTTTTCCCCCTGCTGCCTCTGAAGGAAAAAAAAAAGGGGTCTTGAAAGCTCCCACCAATTCTGCAGTGAACTGTGGCACTAGGGATGCAGAGGGAGGTGACCCCCCCAGATGACAGTTCATTCAGCAGCAGCCTGTGGGTGTTGCTCACCCGGAGAGCGGAGCCATCCCTGGCAGCTCCCTGCCCTACTTCTCTTTCAGAAATGCATAATTGTGACATTGTGTTATGTAATTTATAATGTTACATCAAGATTGGGGCCGTCCTTGTACAGTTTATTCCTCTGGGTGTTCAGGCTGCCAGGGAGGAGAGATGAGAAATGCTTGCAAGGGGTTTCTTGATTGGAAGATTGATTGTGGGAGGCCTTGTTCAGTGGCCCTGCAAACAGCCACTACTTTAGATGTTGGAGTTCAGAAGAGAGTCTGAGGGATCCTAACCCATAGCAAACAAGCTAAATGAGTCACACAGAGACCAAGGTCTGAGTTCAGACTGGACCTTGGTTTGGCACAGGCGTGCAGGGATGGCATCCCCTGCCTGCCCCCTGCACGTGCCAGACCTTGCACAGCTCCCTGGCACACTGCTCTGGCCACGGGGTGCCAGAAAGGATCCCAGTACATCAGCAGAATCTTCCCCAGAGAGCCTGCTGCTTTTCCAGTGCTCCTTTACGTGCTGACCAAGGACACAAAAAAGGGGCAGCCACCAATGGGTGAAGTCCTCCCCGCTGCTGCCTGCTCCACCTGCGGTGCCTGTGGCCAAGGGACAGGCTGCAGAGCCTGGCAGGCCAGCGTTTGCTGGACTGGCGTCCTCCCAAGGAAGGGCCACCCTCTCACAGCCACAGGCAGAGTAACCAGCCAGAAAAATCTGTGCGGAGCAGCCGGAGTTATGGTGCAAGGGCATGTTTCCCAGAGGGCCCTCAATGCCAGCACCCCCACAGTACCTCCACATCTCCCATGGGACAAGCTGCACACGCGCCGGTCCCACCTGCTTCACCGCCTGGGAGGACAAGGCTCAGGCTGTCCCAGGACACATGCCGCCTGGTCCTGGCTCAGACCCAGCCTGGAGCCCTGCCCTGTACTCCCAGCTGCAGCTCCCTGTTCTTGGCACATGAGATTTCACTGGGATCTGATGTCTCCGCTCATCCCATGGGCCAGCAATCTCATCCCAGCAGTGGCAGGATGGCCAGGCCCAGCCTGCATCCTCCCCGTGCCCAGGCAGATGGTGTCTCTTGCCTCTCCCCCAGCCCACGGGGTGATGAGTTTTGCAGACGCAGCAGGACTTCCTGCATAAACCCACTCAGCTGTTTAACCTGGAAATGAGTCCATCAGCACCAGAAACGACCAGGCTGCCCCAGCCTTCACCCAAGCAAAGCATGTCCAGCTACAGGACCATCAGGGAGGGGAAGCCCAGCTGCGCCTGGGGCAGGGCAGAGGCACTGCGCTGCTGACAATCATCGCTCATGCCACTTCTCCCAACGCCACAGCAGTGGCCCCAGTGTGCACACACCATCAGTGAGAGCCAGCACACCTTTGGAACCACTGCCTAGCCCCAGACCTCCTCACGAGACAAAGATGCTCCACCAGGAACCATCGGTAGACAGCAAACAGTCCTTGCTGTCCCTGGAGGGAACTTGCCTCTCCAATTAATATTTTTAATTGATTGCCACTGATTTTTGCTGTGTTGAATCCTGTACAATGGAGGAGCCAATGCAGCGTGGTACCCAGGAGCTGCAGAAGGATGGCTGCAGTCCCAGCACCAGGCAGAGCCTGGGGCCTTGGCTTGGAGAGGGACCGGGCAAGGAACACCCCAGTGCCACCAATTCCCCCCTCATAGCCAAACGACCAAGGCATCAAGGCACAAGGCAGTGTTCAAACACAGTTAGGCACTGTATACACCTGCCAGCATGGTTCTTGCAAGAGATTTGCAAAACAGAGCTGTTGTCCATGGTTTTTTTGGAGAAGACTACAGCCCTGCCCAACAAACTGGGCTGCTTGTAATCCAGTTTCCTCGAGTTTTTTAATGCCACCTGACATTCCGAGCAAAAACATCGTGTGCAAACAGATGCTCTGACCGAATTTGAAGTGCAAGAGAGAATTAGAGCTGCCATTTGGCTGTTATGAGCAGCTCCTAGGGGATCAGCTCCTGGTGTTGCATAATTTAATACTTTAACCAATTAACTAAATGACTAGAAAAATCTTTCCTGGTAAGACAAGCAGATGACACAGGCTGATGGAGCCATAAACAGCAAGGAGCACATGCTGCTAGTGCCAGTGATCTGAATCACCCAGGGAACAGCCACTGCCCCAAATACACCTTGAAACCATGAACACAAGGTCTGGCTGGGACCTGAGGGCACAGGTACTATGGAGATTGAGAGACTCAGTACAGGGAAGCAATGGCTAAGAATGTGACCTAGGGACCACAGCTGATGAAAGCAACCAGGCAGTCCTGTGATAGTGAGACCACTGATGAATCACTGTCTGTGCTGGACACAGCATCCAGAGAAAAATAAAATACAGGTTAGAAGGGATTTCTGGAGGTCTCTGGTCCAACTTCCTGCTTTCAGCAGGACTACTGCAAGCACTGGACAAAGACATTTGAGTTTTGGAGGCTTCCAGGAACAGAGACCCCTCACAGCCACTTCTCTAGTGACCTAGTCCAACCCCACACCAGCCTCCTGACACAAAATGATGGGGGAAAGCTGTGTGAGAGCAAAACAGCAAGTGGTATGAAGAGCAAGACTATACAGGTACAGTTGGTGGACACAAACATGAGGGAAGGAGAACTGAGCCCTCCATCAATGCAAAGGGAGGCCAAACAGCATCTCAGGGCTAAAATGTGGCACTCAACAAAAGCCACCACAAAACCACTAGCAGTTTTTCTACAGAGAGATAGATCAAACACTGACCAGCTTACTGTGAGCTGGGGGAACCAACTGCTACCGCAGGTCTTGAGCACAAGGAAGAACAAGCCCTCCTCCATGAGCAGGGGAACCCTTGTACCTCCTTGCATCACCTAAGTAGCCTGACCAGGACCAGCTGGGGTGCACAGAGCCAGTGGATGGCCAATAAAAAAAGCAAGTGAGGGCAACACACCGGTGTGTTGTGCTATGGGATTGGGTTGGGTGCAAGGAGAGCTGTCAATCTTACCCAGTTGTCAGAGCCCTTCCAAGGTTGCTGCTGACCTGTAGCTGTGAGAAGCCCCTGTACCAGGTAGATCAGCCTGCCATCATACCTCTGTTAGGCTTTTTGTTCTGCTCATGCCTACAGGCATCTGTCATCACAGCTTCCTGGGGTGTGGGTGTGCAGGGCTTTGGCTGGGGAGCAGCGCCCTGTGCTCTGGAATGCTGCCCTTCCCGGGGACATCTTCCTATTTCCTTCCCCCTTCTTATGACTGAGTCAGTCCCTGCACAAGCCCCGTGTGATGACAGCAAAACAGGCACACAATCTGTTGCATGGGGCCTGCAGGCCTGTGGGAAGTGCCTTGGGGCTGGGATGGGTGGCAAGCCTTTTTAGGGCATGAGGGAGCAAGCTGGGAAACAAGTGATGCTGGGTGCACAGCCTGGGGGCTGCTGTGGTTTGGTCCCCGCTGTGGATGGGCAGCCCATGGGTTGCACCAGACTCTGCTTCTGCAGGTGGCTCTGCTCAGGGAGGTCGAAAGAGGCATTTGGAATGCAGAGCAACCCATGCCTTTGTCGGGGTGAAGGTGGCCAAGGCAGGAGTGAGGGGCTGGAGCAGGGTGCAGCCCAGGGGTACTGCCATTTAGCCTGGCTAGAGAGCTTGCCCTTCCCCAACCACTAAAAATAGCTGCCACACAGTTCTTTGGTGATCCACCGACAGAAATATGTTCCAGCCACACAGTGTACAATTAAAAAAAAGCAAGTTTGTGCTTTGGTAATTTGTAGAGAAGAAATTAATTGCTACCTGTGTCTTGCCTTGGTCTGCCTGCTGTGATGACTGGTGCAGATGGCAGGTCAGGAGCTCCTAGAGAAGGGTAATTACCAAGGGAGGGAAACGAAGGAGCCCAGCATGGCGAGGAGAGATGCTGATCACCCCAGCTGATCAACCAGATAAAAAAGCATAAGTTTATGACAAACTGCGTGTACGTCAGGAGCCCGCAAGATTGATGAAAGCAGCAGTGAGCACAAGGAGAAATCTCTGCCTGGCCCAAAAAGGCAGAGAGTGACAAATCATGCAGGCAGCAACCCAGAAAAGGAGAGTTATTTGATAAATATTTCTGTTCAGCATTTGGGAGGCAAAAGCCAAACAATGCAGCGTGTTATAAAATAAAATATAATAGTTATAAAACACTTTCCATCCCATGAAGGCTTCAGGAAGATGTTAAACAATAGCTACTGGGGTTCGATTTTTGAATCAGCAGGTCTGACATGTTGGCAAGTTAAAGAAGCTGGGTAAGGAGCCATCTAATTAGCACCTGTGGGTCTCTGGGACTTCCCCCAGGGTCCCAGCACTGGCCTGCTGCCCGTACTTCCACGGAGTAAACAGGATGTCCCAGGCCTGTCCAGCTGACCTCAGTCCTGTGCTGAGGGGTGAAATGGCCACAACGGGTTCGATGGATAAAGGCTTGAAGCAGGGAAATATCATTAGTGTCAATTAGCAGCATTTTATGGAAAAGAGTTCTTGGCACATCTACGGTCTTGAGATTGCCCCTATCAGTCAAACTTGTGACGGCGCTGATGTAAGAAGCTTGCGTAAGACGCTTGGCACTTCTGGCTGCTTGGAGCAAGCACCGGAGTTAGTGCATTGGAAATCCAGATGCTCCAGATGTCTCAGAGCCTTGCTGCAAACACAGCACTGCGGCTCAGCCGGGTGTTTCCAGGGGCCTCCGGCAGGGATTAATTCTCATCTCTCCATTATTTAACACCTTCTTGGTTTTTCAGCGAAGGCAGAAGGTGCCCATGGTCTGGTGAAGTGATCCTGGCCCAGACCCAGCTCCGGGAGCAGGCTGCACTGCTAGCACTGCATCCAAAACCTGGGAGAGGTGGGGGCTGCATCCAGGGAGGCTGGGGAACCCCCCCCAAGAAAATGCCTCCCCTGAGAAGGGACCAAACACAGCTGCTCAGGAGGGGTTTGCAGCCCCCCTGCAGAGCTTTGCCCAGTGCAGGGCCAACATTTCAGGAGAAGGCAGGGTAACTGGATAAAGCCCAAAGAGGAAGCTGAGGAGCAACAGGGGGATGGGAAGACAGACTTTTCCTGGAGAGAAATTCCCAGGACACTATCCGCATGGGCCAGAAAAAGAGGTTAAAGGGCTAACTTGAACCCAGCTTATTAAAGCTCTTTCTGATGGGATTAAATCTTTGGCAGTGCTTCTGTTTGGCAGACAAGAATGAAAGAAGGCTATGGTTGGAAATAAGGTATGGATTTCAATGCATTAAGCTGACTGACCCCTGAAACACTCTGTCAAAGCCTGCAGTGGGTTCCCCATCCCTGGCAATGCTGTAACCAAGGCTTGGGAAGGCCTAGCCTGCATGCTCCTGAACTGGCTTGTCTCTGAAGCTGCACGAGGTCCCTACTCATGAGATCCCTACTCATGTTACTGAGAGACATCAGAAATGTGTTCTGGAGAAATCAGGAGTGGGTCCATTTCTACCTCAGGGAGAGCCTGCAGTGCCTGAACAACCCCAATCCTCAGGGGATGTCCCACCCAGCCACACTCAGGCATCACAGCTTGGGCAGAAACTCTGGCCTGTCATTGTGCCACCAGCGATGGAGCTGTTTCCTTACGGATGGGGACACACAGCTTCTGTGTGCCAGGAGATGGAGGGCACGCAGCCAGAGAGCAGGTTCAAGGCTGAAGTGGGTGCAGCCACCAACAACCAGGCACCCTGTGAAGGTCGTGGTGAAGCAATCAGATGCACACAGTGATGATCTCCTGGAGACATGCCCCACCCCTGCACCACAGTGGCCCCCCACATGACCACCTTCATTGGTCTGAGCTTAGGTTGAACTGGGATGAACATGTTTCAGGCAGGGCAAGGAGTGTGACACAGCCCTGCAGCTCCACTATGGACAAAATCCATAATTACAGATCAGCTCCCTTCTATGGGGCTCGCCCCTGTGCCAGCCTTCCTTGGCAGGGTGCAGCAGGGCTGCAGGCAGATAGAGAAGCTGTTGATGGGCTTTCATAAATATTGGCATAAAGACAGCCTCAGGGAAGGATCTGTATTTATGGCTGGCCCCTGCCTGCCTGGCTGAGCCCCATCCTTCATCGTTTACCTGGAGCAACAAATCATGGTCCCTGTGGGCTTGTCACTTGCTGGGTTTTGATGGATGCCTCTCCTAGGCAAACCCAGGTGAAGACACCTGGTTGCACCTTTTTTAGAAGACAGTTTGCTGCTGACAAAAAGCAATAAAGGAAACTTGGCTGATTAATATACTGTCTTCTTTGGCATGCATGCTAGAAATAAAGGAGTGGATAAAAAGGTGATGATAAGCAGCATGATTAGAGACCCACAAGGGGAAATGAACATGTACTTCAAATTGGAGGCAGCAGAGCACAACACCTGAGCCACGATTAAAGACGAATCCTGCAACCTGTCCTCGTGTGGAGGCCACCGGCTTCTCTGTAATTCGGCGTGTAATTGGAGTAATTACTCAGAGCTCACCCGAAGGAGCGTGGCGGAACATCGTGTCAGGTTGTTTCTCTCTCTGGTGATGTGGCAGCTCTTTGTAAATTGCTCTGAAGTACCTGGGTGTGATGCCGAAGGAGCTGGCTTCAGGCAGGGCAGCTCTGTGCCACTGTCGTCATGCACCGGGGCCACAGCTGAGCAGGGCTGTGCTGGCTCCTGCACCCAGCCTGTGGGAATGGAGCAAGAGTCCCTCAGCCCAGCACACTTGGCAAGCAGAGGTAGTGCCCAGAAATTAATTGCCCGGCAATCATTTAATTCATGCTCCTCTTTTCCTCTCAGTCCTCCACATCAGCACCGCCTGGCAGGCTGGGCTGCCCGTAATCCCTGCTCTGCAATCAGAGCTGCACCTAATCCCTTCCAGCAGGCAGCTGCCCTTCCTGCTCATTTCCCTCTGCTTCAGCCTCCACACATTCCTCCCAAATAGCCCTCTGCCACCAGCAGCCTCTTCCCTGCAGCTTGGAGACATGCCTCGGTGGTGTGCTGCCAGTCAGAGGCAAAGCACCCATCAGTGGTGCAGTGATGCCCGCTCATTTAAATGAAGGCATAAGGAGCCTGCCATGGCATGATCATCATGGCAATCCCAGATACTGGTTCATGGGCTACTGCCCTGGGGTTCCAGGTGGTGGCCAGTCCCCAGATGAGGTCTATGAGTGTGCTGAGCCTGCAGCATCCCCTGCCTCCCTGCCCAGCCAGCGGCTGGGCGCTCCTGGCCGGCAAATCTCCCCACTGGCGAACCTCCCCATTGAGCGTGCCAGCAGCTCCCAGGCGTGAGCCACAGGGTGGCTGGGCAAAGAGCCACAGCCACAACGACCATCCTAACACAGTGGGTGAAGCCATATGCCAGCCAAGGGAACGCGAGGACATTTATTTGCCACCTTGGGAACATTAGCTGAGGCGCATGTTTTGCAGAGGACACTGGGCAGCTCACAGCTCTGACCACCAGCAGCACAGGGAACATAGCAGCTGGAAGGGATGTTTCTGCCCTGCCCATAGCGACTGCTGCCAGGGCTTTTCCCACACCATTAAGCCGGTGAGATGGAGAAGCTGGCAAAGGGACCTAGCCCAGCTCTGCTCACCCCTGCTCAGCACAAGCCAAGGGCTGCACTCACAGGTGCGAAGATGTGGGAGATCCCGGAGGGACAGGAGAGTGCTGTGTCTATTTTGAAACTCAAAGTGCAGAAGACTTTGCGCTCCATGAGCATCAGGGCACAGACTGGCCCACAGCCCAATTTCAGTGGCTCTCTTCCCAAAGGAGGAGCTCAGCAGTGCTGGAAATCAGACTGTGGCATTATGCAAGTCCTGTACATGGCTGCATATCACTTCTCAGAAGCCAAGTAGCAATACTGCTTCCTGTGCCCCAGAGCATAACCTGCTTTTTCAGGCACGTGAGGTGCAAACCAGAAGGGCTTTCCTCCCCATGGCTGGTGCTCTCAGGGGCCCTGGGACATCACCCTCCATCAGGCAGGGAGCCTGCTCTGCCAGGTGCCAACTTGGCTGGAGCTCACGGTGCTTCCCAGCACCAGCTCAAGTGCACAGTCCATTTTCCGGGCTGTGGCAGGTCTCTGCTGGGAGGTGTTGATTAGCTTGCCTGGTTGCTAATTTCCAGGAAGAGCCCGATATGGAGGTTGGCTCCGGGAACAGAGAGGTCAGGGCAGCCTCCACATGGGACCAGCTCACTTAAACCGGAGAGCCTTAGACCCTGCTTGAGGAGAAGGGGTCTCACCAGTGTCAGGGCCAGAAAAAGTCTGCTGCTGAAGGGTGGTTCCCTTTTAAACTTCATGGATTGACATCAGTTTTGAAAAAACACAGCCAAACCCTTCAGAATTTCCATCTGTGACTCACCTCACATTTACATTTCACACACTGGAGTAAAACAAAGACCACAGCATCCCACAAGCTCCTCCCAGGTGCATTGAGACAGCAGGGCAACAACTGCGCAATGAGCTGCTGCTTGCCCCTGTGTTTAACAGCAACTGGCACCTCCCTCCTTCCCTTACCAGTTTTAACTTTTTTTTTTTTCCCCAAATCACCTGCGGCTCTGCCCTGAGGCTCCTGCCTCAGCTTCCCCCAGAAGAACACAAGTGTGCATGTGCAAACACCCTCGCTCCTGTCCTGCAACGTGGCCACTCGTGCCCATGTGCCAGGAAAAGCACCATCCCACCCTCTGGCAGAACACAGGATATTAGGAAGAAATTCTTTACTGAGAGAGCAGTTGGGCACTGGAACAGACTGCCCAGGGAGCTGGGGGAGTCACCACCCCTGGAGGTGTTTTAAAAACCAGTAGATGTAGCACTCGAGGCTATGGTCTTGTTGCTAGAGAGATGTTAGGATGAAGGTTGCGCTTGGTGATCCTGGTGGCCCTTTCCAACCAGAATGATTCTATGATTCTATGACACTGCCCAGGCTTTAAAGCCTGGATAGAGTGAGATGAAAACCTTCACATGACCATGCACAAAGGCACACCCATGTGTGCTCTCCCTCCCTCAGACAGTTGTTGCCCTTGGCCAAATGTCCCACAGTGCAGACAAAAGAGACACCCTGCATTTTGGGCTAGGTGTTGGATGAAGCTGGTCTATGAGAGACGGTGAGAGTGTTTAAAGTCTTTTGCTTATGATGTCTAATAACGATAGGCCTCCTAAAAAGATGAAAGATGCACTTTGGAGGCAAGAATAAGGCAGGAAGAGACGCCAGCCTTAAATTACTGTGAAAGCTGACACTACCTGTTAACATTTAATGTGCAAAAAGCCCGTGTCCCACCACACGTTGAAAGAAGCCTCTTGCATTATAAGTGTGACCGATAACAACGGGAGATAATTCATGCCTCCTCCTGGCAGGTGCAAAAGCTGCCAGCAGATATTGTCTTTCCTGCTATCATTTTTCCCTCTGGAGGTGTAGGTTCACAAGATGCGAACATAAATCCATTCAGAAAGCCTAGCTGATGTTCTGCCTAATGCAAAATACACGGTGGAGAACTGAAGTCCCAGCTATGGCCTGGCCTGGGAGCAAGGAATGGCCGATGTTTGGGGCTTTCACCTAAACAGGCAAAACAGAGCACCACATCTTGATTTATTTTGCTTTTTGATTTACAGCCAAAGACTCCTGATGCAAAGCCTCCCAAGTGACACACATGGGAAGTGTTTCTTCAGGGCTGAAATTGTTTACTGGACTTAATCAGCAGCAGACTTTTACTTTCCTCTCAAGCTCTCAAGGCTTTACAGGTGACACTGTTGGCAGGTATTTTCACCTAGCATCGTTCTGAAGGGAGAAAAATAGCTGGGTACTCCGGGATCAACTGCCCTTGCTGTGAGAAACATTCATCACCATTCGTACAGCTCTCCTCAATCTTTATTTCTATCAAACAGCTGTGACCAAAGATCTTTGCCCTATCTGAAAACATTTCTTCCCCATCAAACGCAGATCGTTCAATGCTCCCACGTGCATACAAATTTCATGTTGCTAGAAAATTACAGTTTCCAGATCGGCTGGGCAAGGAGTTTTGCTGGTCCAGTAGACTCTGTGGGACACATTGTGCTATTCCTAGAGGAGAGGCTGAAGCAAAGGGAGGACGCGGGGCTGCTGAGGGGTGATGCCTCTGTCCTCCTCTGGAGAGCCCTGAGGAGTGCAGCTCCAGGAGAAGTCAGGCTCTCAGCCTGGGTTTGCAGCACTCCCAGCAAGAGTCACTGCACGGGCCAGGAGGGTGTCATGGGCCTTCCCACGAGATGCTCCGGGGTAACAGGAGCCAACCAGCTCCCTTTTCTAACAGCGGTGCTCAGAGCAGCTCCCATGGGCTGAGCATTGGTGCTGAACACCAAATTTCTCCTAAACCAGTAAAACACCCACTGCTTGTTCACAAGGGATGGCTGTGGCTGACCTCTCTGCCCTGCAGTGGGCTGCTGTGGAGGGAAGGGAAGCAGCTGCACAGCTGTTCCCATGCCATGCTGGCTGTGGGCAACAGGCTGAAAAAGTGGGGGGACACTTTCCTAAAAATACCCCTCTTGTACGACTTGCTTTGTTTGAACAAGGAGAAAACTGCGCAAGCAGAGGAGCCACTGGAGAGCAGTCCCGAACTGCACTAGGGGACCTCGTGCTTGGCAGAGGAGTCAGGCTGGAAACCCAAACCCTGGCACACAAGCCCAACACAAACCCTGGCAGCAGTTTTCCTTCTGCTTTGTCCTAACACCACCCTGAGCTGCTCTCCACAGGGAGAGCCCACACCAAAATGTCACGCTCAGGACTGGGCTTACCCAGTGAAGTTACCCCAGGTTTGTGCTCCTCACGCTGCCAATCCAGAGAGGGAAATGGCAGGGAAAAGATTTATATTTATTAATAACTATGAAAAAGCATATATCTGCTCCTAAAATGTCCTCTTTTATTGCAGAGATCTACCAAAGGGCTGGAAGGCAAAGGCAAGCCAGGCAAGCAGTGTTGGGCATGGCTTCTGGTGTCTCGAAGCTGCTGCACAGGTTGTAGGAGACACCAGAGATGAGCAGCAGACAGAAGTTGTGTGCATTGGATACAATGCCTTTGTTCTTCTTTCATCTGGAAAATAAACTATTAAAGATTTGTTTGAAAGGGGCATTTTCTCTGACTGCCCTTGATACTTTCAGCTGTAGAAGTATCAGAGTATTTCCAACAGCTGTTTGTTATGGCAGTTTGAAAAAAGAAACCGTCATCGGATTATTTCCAAGGCAGCAATGAAACTGAATTAACAATATTTGAAAATATAAAAAAGTAAACTACAAGCAAATGGTTTGAATTTTAACAATATTTGCAGCTGATAATGGTAATGTTCAACTGGTGAGACACTACCCTAATGACACACTCACGGAAAATGAAGGAGGAATATTTGCTTCCAGCTAATTGCTGAGCCTGCATGCCATGTAATTCCACAAAGTGCATTCTAAATAAATCATCATTTGATCTTGAAGGTTGTGCAACAAAATTTTCAATTGCCTTTTCTCATAATCAAAAGAATTCAGGGATTGTAGGGGAGATTTCCTTTTTTCGTCTCTGAGTGCATGGAAATGCAGAGGCAAGCCTTGACAAGCCAGTTATCTTTACACTTTGCCTTCTGCGATGGTCTTGAGATGTTTCCCAGCTCAGACACTTCCTCATGCAAGAACTGAGGGCTACTGAGCAGCACCGTCCAGGGTAGGGGTGGTGGGAACCAGGAAAAGAAGCTGCCAATGCCTGGAATCGTCCCCTGAGCGGCCTCCCAGCCAGCACTGCGCTGGAGCCCCTGCGATGGGCACACTCGCAGAGACCAGGCAGCAGGAAGCAAAGCGGCCTTTGGCATCGCTCTTGGGCCAGGACACCAATTCACCAACCAGACCTGAGCACGACTCTGAAGAACACAAGCCTGGCACAGCTCCCTGCGCCTCTGATCAGAGCAGCTTCCAGGAACGAGGGGCAGCATCTCCTCCTGGCATTACCCACCGCTCCCATGTGCTGCTGCTGCAGCACTGCATGTGCAACCTTGGCAACAGACTACTCCTATGCTACAAACCTCAGAATTCACCGATGTATCATTTTCAGCATCATTTATCATTGCAGCATAAACACTGTCTCACCAAAAGTTGCAGGTCTGCTTGCGCTGTCCCCGAGCGCAGCCGCCCCTCTCCCCCGGCAGGCGCCTGCCCCCTCCCCAGCCACATCGAGCCTCTTCACCCTCTGTTGGATTTACAGGACTCTTAACTTCTTCCACAGTGCACCATACATGGTTTTTTATGAGAGCTGGTTAAAAATAACACGATTTGATCTTCCGTATGCGAAAGACTCTGACATCTATTCTCTGAGGGGGAAATCAGAAAAAAGCAAATGCACTTGACTCGCCATGAAAACCAGACAGCAGCAGCACACCGCCCTGCCAGGGGACCTCCTGCAGCAGGAGTCTCTGGCTTCCGCAAACAAAGTGAACAGGTTCACCCGTGCTCCCCACATTGGGAATTTGGAGGAAATAGCATGCGTTCTTCTGTGCTGAAATTTGTTCCTACTGAACCTGGACAGTCTGTAGGAGAAAACCTGAGAGAGGTGATGGGCAGCATGCAGGCAGGCAGCCGTGCTGGGACCCCCCAGGACTTCACTAACATCCCTGCAGCTTACAGCCACTGAGGGGGCCTGCAATGTGGGCCCTGTGGGACAAATGCCTTCCCTGGGTAAGTGCAGGACAGCCACAGATGTCCCCTCCTTCAGCCGACTCCCTGCTGCCACTCAGCACTGATTTAGCTATGGTCAGGTCCGTGCCTGCTCTTGCGTTACCAGAAAGCAGCTATTCTACGAATAACTATAAAGGGCTCAGAGAGTATCAATTATGGTTTTCAGACAACTAATTCACAAAAAGCAAAGTTATTTCGAGAAGGATAAATGTAGCTGAGACAATTATATATAATTCATGTCCAACCGCAGCATTCCAGCTCTGCTGAACATGGTGGCCCTTCAAACTCCATGTCCTGTCCCACATGTGACTTTGGGGGCAGGAGGACTTTGCTTTCTAATACTGCTGCTTCACCTGGACTTCTGACTGCAGGAGGTCTCCCCAGAGCATGCCCTGCCACCCTCTCATGCCACTCTGGGTACCCATGTGCACCCTGCCTGGTGCTTTTACAGGCACGTCCCCAGCATCCTGCACCACCTCCTTCCCAGAGTGCATGTGATGCTTTGGGTGCCTGCTGAACCAGCCCATCCCACCAGAGCAGGATGGGCATCGGTCCCCCATGAGAGACATGAAAATGAAAGAGGAAAAAGGAGCCATGTCACCCCAGGACACCGTTTCTCAGGTCAGTGTCCTGTCCCCTCTAGTCTGACACATTTGGGACTGGCAGCTGAAAGGGTGTTCAGACAGCCTAGAAATTCCCTCCCAGCTCCATGTCAGACAGTGGCTTCTCAGCCTGTGCTTCTTTTTCCCCCACTAAAATCAGGACAATATGGTCCCTTCGCAGGGAGTCTTGGCTGAGCACAGGCTGCAGAAAGCCATGGGCAGGAGGAGCTGCAGAACGGCAAACACCAGTAACTTCACACTGGAGACCACAGGGTCATTTTCAGGCTCTGTATGGGATGCCACCGGCACCCACTCAGCCTGCCTGATGCTTCTGCCCAAGTTCAGCTGATATGTTTATTCATTAAGAATCCAGCACTCCATTTTTATGACAAGCGTATGACTGCCTTGGCATACTCTACTCAGCCCAGCATTGTTTAAATGGTTCCCCTATTATTATTACACAGTAATGCATCCTATTACACACAGGTCTTGAGGGAAGGAGAAGATGAAACACTCTGTACATTTTATATCCTTGTTCTTTCCTGGAAAAACTTCACTGGAGCAATGACTCCAATGACTTTTGCAATGGCAAAAGAAATTTAGTGGGACCTGCTGAAAAAATTCTGAGGTTCACAAAATGACTCATGACAGGATATTTCATTACATTTGGTTTAATAGTGCTGACTTCTTATATTTCCTATTTTTATAACATCTGCTACTTTGAAAATGCAAACCACTGGTGTGTCAGCACGGGCGCAGCGTGCTGGCCTCCAGCGTCTCTTCCACTATATACTATTTTCCCCTAGATCAGTTACCACATCTTTTAAAAATGGGATGGCCAAAGCCCTGCTTGCTGCTTTCTTGCTCCTTTTTGACCTGGAAAATTTACTACCCAGTGAACCTTACAGCAGTTTTCACATTCTTTTGCCCAACCTGAGAGTCAAGCTGCTGCTTGGAGTTGCCAGTCTTTTCCTTTGACCACTGGCAAAGACCAGCATCCTCCTTGCCTTCTGCGTAGACATTACAGTTCATTCCTGTTCTTTAACTGGAATATGCCCCAGCCCTGCTGGACTCTGGGCTCTGATGTTTCTCTTCTGCTGTGTGCAGTGGTTCACAGAGCCAGAACTTTTTTTCCAATTACCGGACCAAAATTGCTGCTGAACACCTCTGCCTTTTCTACAGTACCAAGAGTTTCCCAAACAACTGAGCAGAGATCTTACTTAATTGCAAAATTTCATTTGTTCACAGGAGAGGGTGCAGATGTTGCTGATTCTCCTCATTTACACCATCCTTGTCCATAACCTGAAGGCTGCTTTACTTCCCAGAGATGTGCAGTGCCGCTCTCCAACCTGACCCCAGCTCTGCAGTGCCCAGTGGGGTCCCTGCCAGGGGACTTGCGGATCTATCACAAGCAATCCTGGTCATTCTTTTCCTGAGATGGTGCTGAAAGCTGAAGAATTTTCCCTGGAAAAGAGGATTTTCTCGCTGGCAGAATCAGTTGATGACTACTGCTGCAGGGACCGTGGTCAGTGTGTCATGAGGAGGCACCACAGCTAACGCACACCACTCTGCCCAGAAAAGAGCCTCTGCACCAGCTCCAGCGGGCTACTGCTGTGGAGACCGAGGGTGTTTTCAAGCCTGCAGGGATATGCACAGCCAGGCAGAGCACAGGCCAGTGGCTTCGGCCACGTAGCCCATCTGCCTGCTCTGCACCAGGGCCCCTCCTGCCCTGCACCCACCTGCTGCAGGGGGTACCCCTTCCTGAGACATGGGCAGCAAGCGGAGAGAAATCCCGCCCTGGTCCCCCATGCATGTGGGTGCCTGGCTTCAGCGAGGTGAGGAACCAGTGGACATGCTGACAGGGAGCTGCCCATGCTGCCTCCCAGATCACCTTCTGCTCTCCACGGCTCTTCCTTGTACCCTCGGGTCATGCCCTTCCGCACCTGCACTACCCAGCATCTGCTGATGATTAATTTTGTTCCCATTTTATTACCTACTGCTCCGTGTCAGCCACACTTTCTGCAGTTCTTCATACCAGCTCTGCATTTCCCTCTGCTGAACGGCTCAGCATCAGTGGCAGGTTCTGCTGTGTCACCATTATCTCTCATTCTCTGGAGAATGGTTTTTGGCTGGTTTTGCTGCAAGACCATAGGGCCTGTCAGTTCAGCTGAGCACCCTTTAGCTGGCCAGCTCTCCACGCCCCCGTTCCACAGCTGAGGGGCTCAATCTCACAAGCCCATTCATTTTTTCCTTACTGCTGCTGGTGTTTTTAAGCGCTTTGTATAAAACGTCCCTCTTTCTTGAGCTCGGCAGATCTTGCTGGAAGGGTACGTCTTTGCTGTGTTCCCCAGGTAGCCAGAGAAGTCCTCCAGCATAGAAATGAGATGAATCTGAAAGTACAAAGCGTGCAGAAAAAAAAGTAACACCTTTTCTTTCTGACACACTGCCTAGAGCTCCATGCACCAGAGGGCATCTGCAAGCATTTTGTTCCCTAAACTGAGACTGTCCTTAGTACTTAAAAGGGTCTGTTTATCCTGACCAGCTCCAAGGAGGGGATGCGCTATGACAAAGGCCCCAAACCTTTCAATAGCTGCAAAATGTACTGAGAGCAAGCTGTCAGTAGGTGATAAATGGAGATACTTCGTGTAGCGCCTTCTGTGAACATGGCTCTGTGCAGCCTGCGGCTTGCACAGCTTTAGGATTGTCACCAGCAGGGTCACAAATTGCTGCCAAGCAGAAGGAGAAGCTGGCGCTGGGCTATGCTGGCAAAGGCTGGCACTGGGAACAAGTGCCCTGCCAGGACTGCAGGCTGCCAAATCCATCTAGAGTGAGCTGGAAGAAGAGCGCAATGGCGCCTGTCTGTTCGGAGGAGAGCTGGGACCTCAGGGCATGGTTTCCTACCTGCAAGCAACATCTGCCCCAGGAAAGAACACATCTGGTTCTGTCAGACTGCTGCGCATCTCCTTCCCCAGATGGGCAACGCCAAAGCCTCCTGCTAGGGACAAGCCCGTGGCTAATTCTGGCGGCTCCAGACTCTGCTTTGTTTCCGCCTTTTCTTCTGACAGGCAAATTGCCTAAATTAATGTTGAGACTTTAGGTACGATGTAGCTAATGCCCATGAAATATCACAGTAGGGTAATTTGCTCCAAGTGCTCCCCCCATTAGTAGCTGGTTTGTGAATAAATAATTTCCAGAGGAGAACTGCACAAACCGAACCCTGACAGCACTGAAAAGAGTAACAGGACCAGGCAGCAATTTCTTTGCAATTAGCAATTAAAGCCACAGAGACTCATGATGGTCAGAGATGGAGCTACTAAAAGCCTGGCTGAAATATTCCCAAGCAAGGTTCCAGGGAACACATCCCTCCATGGCTCTGCAAAGCTTTTGGGGAAAAGCTCACACAACAATGCAGCAACTTGAAAAGAATCTGCATTAAAAGTAAAAAAAGGCAGTCGCCAAGCCATGTCCCAGGCTTACTGCTCTTTTTTTTTTCCCTCTTTCTGTGCTCACTCGGGGCAGATCCTGTGCTCCCCATGGCCCTGCTGCAGGCAGAGGGGGACTTCGGGCACCCGCTCGCTCGGCTGCAGCCGGGCATTTCTTGGCAAAGGCAAAATCATAGATTGGCTGGGTTTTTTTGTTTTGCAAAGTCAGGAACTCCATCTTAGTGCCTAAGCCTGTTGTTATGGTTTGTGTTATTCTTGGCACACTGACTGAAGTGCGCTTGGTATGAATAGCAGAGACCTGAAAAGTAAATATTGTATCCTCTGGGAGCAGCAGCGAGGGAGGGTGGTTATACTGCTTAATGGAGCACCCCAGCGCCTGTTTGGGTTAGGCTTACAGTAATTGCTCCCTAGGTGAGTTTATACCAACAATTGATCGTTTCAGATGGAAAAGAAGTACAAATGAGTAAGAGAATAAACACTGACAGTGTTACAAAACGCAGGAGAGGAGAGCAAGGATCCTGTGCAGCTCAAGCGCAGGGCTGAAAGCAAAGCTGGCAAGAAAATAGGAGATACTGTTTGCTCTACGTGCGATTCCTCACAAATGCTGAACAATACAAGAAAAGAAATTAAAAATTCTCCTAAATCTCAAGCTACAGAGCTACTTTCCACAGCCTGATCTTCTACAAAGAGCTCAAAGAGACCCCTCTGCTCTCCTGTCTCCTTCTCTGTTCGGGAAAACCACAGGGCTCTGGGCACCAGCAGCACTTAGCTATGAGCAAGCAGGTGAGAAGACCAGGAGCGAGAAGCCCATGGGCATGATGGGGGAGCTCTGGGCTGAGCAACCTTGGTGTAACACCCGCTGTCCCCTTCCACAGGCTCTGGCTGCGGCCAGTGCCGCAGTCCCATGGGTGCGATGCCTGCCGCACGCAGGGCGCAGCCCTGTCCCCAGCAGCCAGCCTGTGCTGGCAGGGCCAGCGCCCTGCTCCCGGCAGCTGTGCCCCCCCAGCACTGTGCCACAGCAGCATGTCCCCACCTGCCACTTGCCCAGGGTGGCCTTTCTCCTGCCTCAGCTCCAGAAGGGTCTTGACTAATCCACAACTCAGTGCCCAGTGGCTAACGGGTGCTGCTTAATGCTGAGCATCTTTCACTGTGCTTGTGCTAGCAGTTGCTAGTGCTGGTAGTGATGGCCCCAGGCCAGGGTCATGGGGACCAGGAGGGGATGCTCAGGTTTGGCTGGGGATCCAGGAAGGGATGCTCAGCTTTGACCTCATGCACCTGGAGCAGTGTCTGCCTGAGGCTGGGCGGCGCAGTGGGAGGCTGCTGGAGGGTGTGGAGGGATGGAGATGAAAAGTCCCAATTCTTCCAGGAATGGCCACCAAAGGAAGGGCATGGGATGGCCCAGCAGTTGCCAGACAGCTGGGCACCGAGTGCAGGAACTGCCCAGGGGGTGAAGGCTCCCCAGGCAGGCAGTGCCCACAGCGATGCTGCCAGCCCAGCCAAGCACAGCGAGCTCTGCTTCTGCCCCACTGCAGGCCCGGCGGCAGCCCCATGCCAGCCAGCCCCAGGCTGCCACGGCCACTGCTGCAGCTGAGCTCGTTAGTGCCCGCAATCAGCAGGGCATGAAGGAGAGATAATTACAGAGGCAGCACGGCCCTGGCTGCGTGCAGGGTCTATATATAGCAGTGTGCAGGGCCGCGCTGCCTGCGGTGCTTAGTCACGGTCCCTGGGTCCCAGGGACGGTGCGGGCAGGGATGGGGCAGACACCGCTGCGCGGGGAGCTGTGCCACCGGGCCGTCTGTGGTGCCTGGGGAAAACCACCCCAAGCTGAATCAATTCACTTAACTATGTTTTTCTCAGCTGAAAAAATGCAGTGAGTTTCCCAGTGGACTACCATTTTGAACAAAATCCCACAAAACAGCTATTTCTTTTTTTAAATACCTAAGCAAAAGGTTTCAGCCTGGGGTCAGGGTGGCCACATGAAAGCATACGCCCCTTGCAGCCCCCAGGACCCCACAGAGAGGGAAAGGTGCTCCCAGCCCTGCGGAGAGCATCCCCTGACCACAAGTGGAGGGTGTCCAGTGCCCAGCTCAGCTCCAGGGCAAGGGGGCACCTGGCCCCACACAGCCCCAGCTCCCAAGGCCAGCAGCCCTGCTGTCACTTTGTGCCAATGCCATCCCAAACCCATCATGGTGCTTTTGGGCCAGTGCCAACACCTACAGCCACTCCAGAGCTGCTGAGCCCCATGAAAATCCACGTTTGCTTATCACCCTACCACTCCTCAGGGCTGGTGACACAAGCGGCCTGGCCTGTATTTCCAGCATGGCCATTTCAAAACCAATGGCAAGGTCCTCCCCAGCACGCCAGACCCTGTGTGTCACCGATGCCACTGGCGTACCCTGACTGGTGAGTACGGGGCTGAGTCCTCGCAGCAGCATCCTGGGCATGGCAGGGGCAGTGCACATGGGGCAGCCCCAGGAGCCGCTCGCAGCAGTCACAGGCCCCTTGGGACATGCCAGGGTAGCAATGAAGTGCCAGTGCCAACCACGGGACTGTGACATTGCACCAGGAAGCCCTGCCCTCTCTGTTTTGCCCAGCAAGCCCAGGAAGCAGCATGACACTGCCAGGGCAAGGGTGAGGTGGGTGGCTCTGGGGGCTGCTCCCAGCCACGCAACACAGGGATGTCCCCACCCAGCTCACACGTAAAGGAAAGTGGGCACCACTTGAGCAAAGCCTCTGTCCAGAGTCCCCAGGAGGGTGTGTTCTCTCTGAGCACGGCCGCAGCTCTGGCCAGCCACGCTGCTGCAAACCCTCCTCACTGCAAACCCTTCAGGGTGCATCGTCCACCCCAAATCCTACCCTGCTGCAGCCTCCAGCACCCTGACTGCTTGCTTTGCCTTGCCCAGCGAGGCCTGATCTCCTCGGGTTTTGGTGAAAACATGAGTCTAATACAGCAGGCTACTGCTTCATTCACTCACCTTTAATCACCTCTTTGCTGTTCCTTCCCTGAGGATGTGCAAATACTTCAAGCTGAGCTTCTGTGCTGTTTGGAAACGGATGGGTTCAGCAAACCAAGGAGGGCAGGGCAGGGCTGCAGCCCGCATGGCAGCCTGCCCTTGCCTGTGCATCAGTCAGAGGGAGGAGAGCCTCTGCCTCAGCAACCACAACCGTTCATTCATGGGCACAGGGGAAGGAGCCCAGGAAACTCTGGCCACACGCTGCGCAGGCCATTATTAGGTTAAGCCATAATTAGGTCCCCGTCCCTTTCTCTTGCCCATGCACGTCACGCAGATGCACACACAGGCACACTCTGGCTTGGTGTCAGTAAAGCAGGGCTGACAGTGGGTTAACACACGTGCCCCTCCTTGGATGGAGACCTGTGCAGGAGCTCGCGCCCACCAGCCGGGCTGGGGTTTATCTGGGGAGCAGAGTGCTCGTGCCTGGAGCCCGCTCATTCACAGCACAGGCAGCTCCCGGCTCCTTCCAAACCAGCTCCGGCAAGGAACTTTTTTTAAAATCCAGTTTGGGTGCCAGCCCGTTTATTTGCATCACTCACTCCGGACAGACGTGGGGTAACCACAGCAATAAGCTGTGTGGCACACCACATTCAACTGCCCAGCAGATACACATCAACTACTTTTTAATCATGATAAGAGCACGAAGCGTAGGCCTTCAGTTGTGCTGCTGAAAAACAGCCGAGCGTGTTTTACATCTGCAGCTTTATTCTTGTACAAAAGGTTAAAGGCAAAGCTAGAAAAACGAACCTATTGGTACACGTTCACTGAACGCGTCTAAGACAAAACAGGCCAGTAAAGCTTTTATTGCTAAGAACCAACAGAAGGCTTTAAAGCTCATCTAGCATCCAACTTGTGTTTGTGAGTAACCCATTTCAAAGCAGCTTTTCAGTCTCTAAAACCCTCTCACCTTTCTGGAATGCTTCAAAAGGAAGATGACCTGAGGACGGTGTCTGCTCTCCAGAGGGACCAGACAGATGCTCTGCGTGAGGTGCAGAAAAGGGCCAAATGCCAAAATGACACCCAACTGCCCAGCGGTGGACTGCTGCTGGTCATTAGACACGGCAAGACTGCACAGCACCCAGGCACCAGCAGCTGCACCAGCAGCACCCCACCATGTGCAAAAGCAGCGGGCACCTGATGGCCCCTGGGCTGTCCCTGTGCCCCAGCACCTGTGGCACAGATGAGCACCATGTACTTGTCCCAGGCTGAGCCAGGAGATGAGCCCAGGCATGGTGACTTGTGGATGTCCTGCTCCAACTACCAGACTGCGCTTCCTCCTGGAGTTGTGAGGCTACAGGCAGTGGGATACTGAACACTCTTGGGATCCCTAGGGATCTCCCTGGGATGCAATGGATCATGGCTGGCTACCCTTCCCCAGGGACTGCTGGTGCAGCCGCTGTGGCTTTGCAGGGCTTGCTGCAGTCAGAGCTGCTCCCCGGGGACGCAGGTACCCTAGTCCTCAGGGATTGGGGTGTTGCAGTTCCCATGGTAAATTTTGACCTCTCCCTCACACTGGAAGTACTGGTCGAACACATCACTGTATCCATGGTCCCTCCACCATGTGCAAAGCTGCCGGTTCCACGTGCAGTCAAGCACATGGAAGAGCTCTGGGTGCTCCATCCCCACCATGGTGAAGAAATCCTGGTCCCCGAGGTGGCCCTTGAAGTGGTACTTCTCTGTCAGCTTCTGCACCATGGTGGGCTCCAGCAGCTGGTTGTAGAGCTTGGACTGCCTCATGGCTTCCAGGTTCAGGAGCAGGACACCACTGTTGAAGCCAGGCAGCCCATCAGGAGGGGGATCCCCCACTTTAGTTTGGGGGTTCTCACGGCGATACTGCCAGAACGTGTGCCTGCAAAGAGAGGAAAAACAGGAACAGTGGAGTCAGGGAGCACAGCCCAAACAGCAAGCCACCTCAAGTCTGGGCACGTCTGGATCACAGGACAGGATCTACCATCCAGCCAAGGGATCTCGCAGTGCTTGTCTTCTGCTGGCTGGAGGCACTCAGCCTCCCAGAGCAGGTCGGTTCTTCACAAGCTGTATCCCTCGCCATCCCCCTGCACAGGATATTGGCCATACCTCAAACCACTCTTCTTGCTCTCTCCTAAAGTCCCTTTTGTTTCTACCAGCATTGCTTAGGCAACTGGATACAGGATTGCACGACTGCTCACATGGCTGTGCGAGGAGACGACACCACATCCCCAGTGCCTAGGGAGCCACCACAAGTGTCCCCACGGCTGGTACATGCCAGGAAAACGTCCTGCACTTAACAGGATCTCAGCAGCAAGGCTCACATCATCGTTACTGTTGGAACTTGATTACGGGGAAGCTCCGGATCAAAGATGGGCCTCAGTCTGAGGATGTGCAAAAAGAAGGCTCGAAATAAATCTGAGTGGCAGGAATATTTATTCAAAATAAAACTCAAAAAGAAATCCAATGGCAACATCTTGTTAGCTGAACAAGCACTGCCTTCAGCATTTGCAGCCCTAGGAAGACTCAGCAGGAGCAGCTGTGGCAGACGCAGTCTTCACCAGCTCATTTCCAGCTACCAAGGAGAAGAGCACAGTGCAAGGCTAGCATTTTACACAGAACTAGCTCCACAGGGTCATTCCAATGGCAAAATTTAGATGACCTAAGCAAGCAGCCTAAAAATGTCTTTGGTTCCTTCCTCAGCCCCGGGGCAGTGAGCGCACCCCACCAGACACACACCTCTGCTCCCACTTGCAGGAACTGCGTTCATCCCATCCTATTACCCAAGCAGCTGAGGTTGAATCTGCCCTCCGAAAATCTCTCCCACTCGGACTGGAAGTCTTCTGTCCCCAGGCAGCATCCTCTGCTAAAAAGCCGGGCAGCTGAGAGCTGGCCAAGCCTGTGGTTCGGAGGAGGACAGGAGGGATCTGTGGCCCACACCCCAGCGTCTGACAGCCCAGCTGCCAGCTCTGTGCTCTCCTTCCAGCCCTAACACTTAAGGTAATGCTGCAGCAGGTTTGTTTGGGGTTGTTTTGTACCTTGCTGTGAAGATGCCAGGGAGAAACACTGTTAGAAAGAATAAGCCAAGCCTGCTGCTGGTTCCTCTCCAAACCTGTCAGACACTGACCAAAGTCTTGATGTTGTCTCCAGGAAACAAGAATTAGTTGGTAGATGGTGTGAATTGAGCACCCAAAGGTTTAAAGTAGTCCCATGCTTGGAAGCTGAAGCTGGGCTAATTCAGATGCAAGAAGATGCGGGGACATTAGCCCCCGGGACAGCTCCAGAGTAACGGAGGGTACTCTCCCACTGCCAACATTTCAATTGAAATTTTTCTTGTAAGAAGCTGTGTTTGGCTCCAACAAGCACTTGCGCAGGGAATCCTACAGCTTGTACAGAGATCAGACTATTAAATCCGTCCTTCTGGCCCATCCTGTGGATCCTCAGCACAGCACTGTGAGACTGGCCAAGGCAAGAGCCAGGATTCAACAGCCACCAGCAAAATTATCCCAGCAGAAAATGCAAATCTATTAATGATGTCAACTGTGAGCATCTTTTTTATTTCCTGATCCAGAAAACCACAAGCATCACACAGTATCACTGCCTTACAACCTTTCATTTAGATGCTTTAGATTCAAACCTCTGACATTTCATTAAAGGTCTTCACACCACCCCTTGTCGCCAGGATGGAAAGGATTTTTCCAAGTACCAGCTTTCCAAGGAAGGAGGGCTGGTTTTGAGCAGCCACCTCCATGACTCCTGGGGAAGGAGAGCAGAGGACTGGCTGCCTCATCAGAGTCCAATGGGCAGCAGTGCTCATTTGATCTAAAGGGCAAGGAAGGGACAAAAAGGGCTCTGCCTCTCCAAAGAGCAGTTATGTCTTGGGGACAGGCATCAGGCCACCACAAAGACAACGCATGGAGGTTCATGAGAAAAGGAATGCAAAGCGCTCTCCAGGCAGCATTAGAGGGAAGCTCAGTCTGCAAAGATAAGACCCAGCCTTGCACTGATTGGCCTCCCAAAGTGCTCAGGTCCAGGAGTCTGAGCAGAGACTGGCTCAGGCTCACCTCTGCATATTCTGCGCTCTCTGCTTCTACCCAGCTGTGCCAGGAAAGCCATTCCTGTATCCAAAAAGTGCTGCTGGAAGCTGGCAGGAGGAAGGTGGGGAGCAGTGCCACAAAGGGTGGCACCTTTCCAGCTCCACAGCAGCAAAGCCAACTCCTTTCAAGTCCTCACCTCCAAGAACATACTGCCCAAGCTAAGTGACAGGCTCCCCAGCAAGGAGCTACAACAGGAAAAACACAAGTACCCAAGCCCAAGCAGTCCATCGCCAGGCTGCCATGGGGTGAAAGCAGATCTCTATCAAATGACTCCGTTTTTCTGTAATGCCGTTCCCCAGTGGATTACTCGGCGACGGCTGGTAATGAGAAGGGAGCAACATGCCTGTTTCTGCAGGGAGAGGAGACAGACTGACAAGCAGCAATTGTTCAGCCCTTCCTCCCGGCACTGTGACAGGGCCATCTTCTCCTGGCCCTGCATGGGGACCACAGGGCAGTGGGGCTGCGGGGAGGACAGGGATGTCCTTGGGGAGCGATGCTGGGGTGAGATCCAGGATGCGACGAGCTGTGGGTGGCTCCGCAGCACAGACAGCTCAAGAATCCACTCGCAGCACCATAGCCTTGCCAGTGCTGGGCTCGGGCCAAGGGAGGACAATGTATTCTGGCAGGGCCATGGCCAGCATGTTTAGCCTGGATTTCACTTGGCTTCTGTCCTTCTAATGGAGAGGTTTGGTGCTGTCCTTCTGTAGGGGCCAGGACAGAGAAAAATGTTGCTGAAAGGCACCTCTGCCCAGCTGGAAGCGGAAGGAATGGTGGGTATGAGAGCATCGTTTTCTTTAGAGGAGATGGGGCTGAGGAAGCACAGATACCAGCCAAACAGCTGCTCTGTCCTACCTGACATAGCCCCTTGGTACCCACCTCAAATATTGGCAGAACATGGGGGAAAATCCCAGGGGCTTGATGAGTGTGCTGCCAGGATGCAGGGAGGGGGTAAAGCCTTCCCCTGAGACAACCACTAAGGAACCAAACCCTGACTGGATGCAATGGAAGTATCTCCCTGCTCCAAGCCCCTGGATCAGCTGTGATCTCCCTTGGGACAGGCAGTTCAGGCAGGGCAGGGTGCCACCAGCCTCAGCTCCAGGGTGCCCTTCTCTGCATCCCGCGGCAGGCAGACCCAGGGCGGGAAGGCAGCCTGGAGATGCCGGCTATGCCGGGATGCAACGGGGCAGGAAGCTGCTGGCTGGGAGGAGAGGAGGAGAAAGGAAGAGGAGGCATTTCAGGCTTTTGTTAACCATCTTGGCCTCTCTAGACAGGAGGGGAAGTAAGTGACCCCGGGCCTCCGACCTGAACTGTGGTGCGGGGGAGCCGTGCGGGGCCGCTGCCGTGAGCGTCTGCCTGCAGCCCCGACGGGCTTTGCTTTGAGGAGCTGTTTATAAACAGAGCCGGCGTGTGCTAGGAAACATCTGGAGAAGAGCATTTCCAAGCATTGAAATGCTGGGCCCAGGCAGCCCAGATAAAAAACCCTGCTTCCACCAGGACTTCCCTTGCTGGCCCAGCGCAGGGCGCTCCGGCCACACCTCCCCAGCCTCACTGCTGGTCATGAGCTTGCAGAGCTGCCATCGCACCCTTTGAAATGCCTTGCTGGGGACAGCTGCCAGGGAGAGAAGGTACCACTCCACCTATCAGCTGTATTTTGCAGGTCCTTCTTTCGCTTTCGTGCACAGCAAGAGGCAAACACTGGGTGTGGAGAAGACTTTGCCCAAACTAATGAAATTCCACTCGTTTACTTCAGCTCTGGGTTATGGGACAACCTCACTGGAGGAGCTGAAAACTGCTGGTAAAGCAGCAGGGTGCCCTTGCTGGCAGGAAGGGCAGAGTGGAGGAGTTACTGCTAGCTGGGTGACTAACAGCAAGCCCAAAGCACTGGTCCCATAGGCAGCAGACTGGGCTTCTGTGCCTGTACCCACCCGAGATGTTCAGGAGGCTGCAGCCCTGCCACACCAGCTGCTCAGCCGCCGTGAGCCTTGTTGATGAGGGCGTGGATGCTTCCCATGTGGTCGCATCTCCACAAACACGGACATACTCCCCATGCAGCTGAGGAACTGAGGAGCCTGGCCAAACAACATGAAGTGAAACCAGATGCTGGTCCAGCCCCAGGGTGCGGGGTCTGCAAACACCACTGTGCACCGTGCCTAAGCAGCTCAGGACCCAGGATGGAAGCTCTCCCTCAACAAAGGGAGAAGCAAAGCCAACAATCATGGGATAAAGCCACAAAAATATGGGGTCTGGAAGATTCTGGATACAATAAACATCCCCAGAACTTAACATTGGAGCTCACTGGTTTGCTCCCACCTCTTGCCAGAGCTGGCAGAGTCTGGGCCAGCTGCCTGAGAGGGCAGGCAGCAACAGTGTGCTAGCACCTTGAAGACAGACTTTGTCACCAAGCCTCTCCCATGGGGGTCAACAGCTGGGGAGCCCTGAGTCCCATCCAGCTGGGCATGGGGCTCCTGGTGCAGAAGGGAAGCATGGGCTGCCAGCCGTCCCTCTCTGTGCCACTCCGACAGCAGCCCTGCCAGCCCAAACACCAACTGAAACAACAAGCGCACGCTCTTGCTACCTCTCAATATGCTTCTTGGTTCCTGAGCCAGAAGAGACGGCTGCTGGCGCTACCCCCAGCTGCAGCTGCTGGCCATCGCTGTTGCTCCTGCACAATGAGCAGCGAGGTGCGAGCGTGCGGCTCTCCTCGCTCAGTGCCACTGCTGGTGCTCCTGGGGCGGGCGGCAGGACACGCCGCGTGGCTACGGGCCCACCGAGCACTCCCCGGCCGAGCTGCCCACCTGCTGCTGCCCAGCACCTGCGGGGCTCCGGTGAGCTGGCTGAGGAGGCAGATGGGATGGGAGCCCCAGCGGGAGCTAGGCAGTGTCCTGATGGGGACAGGGGACACGTCGGAAATGGAGGGGGACAGAGCAAACAAGAGAGGGAAAATAATTGCAAAGGCTTCTAGGGACACCAGATACAGACTTAAAAGCAACCTGGCCATCCCGCCTGGAGGAGAGGGTGCGAGCGCTGGAGAGGGAAGAGCGATGGCACAGGGATGACACTGTCATCTGTCCAGGGGATGACAGTGGCTTTCCCCACTAACCTGCAGCAAGAAGCAAGTTTACAATCAAGAAACCTCCCTGTGCCCTTCTCCTCTTGGCTAAACCCTACTGTGGCATGCAGCTGGCAGCCCCTTACCACCACTCGGTTTGACCCAGAACAACCCTCAGGAAAAGGCCATCTCCCTTTCCTCCAGCTCTGCTCCCCTCAAAAGGGATCACCACAGTGAAGATGGGCCCTTCTGAGCTGCGGCCACAGCTGGAGGCAGGCACCCACCCTTGGGCTGCACCCAGAGCCGGAGCAGACCCACGCTTCTCCTCCCCACCTCAGTGGGACCGCGGCCGGGCGAGCTCAGCCCTGCTGCAGCCCAGGCTTTGCAACAAAGCGGCCCTTGTTGCCAACTGCTTATTTCCCATGTGCAAATGCTAAACCCCTTAAGGAGCTGCAGCGGCAGGTTCAGTACCAGCCTGGCCCAGGGCGCCTTAGCGGAGGCTGAGCAGCTTGTGTAACCCAGGAAATCCCGGCTCCACGCTTCTAGGGAGCACAAGGTACCCAGCGATGTGCAATGGCATCACCGACACAGCAGTACTCCGCAGGGATATACATCACCCTGGGGCAAAAGCAACCCCAATTCCCAGCCCGAGACAAAGGGCAGGACGTGTTGGTGTGCGTGCCAGGACCACCTTATCCTCCTCGAATGGGTTCAGGGCCAGGGTCCAGCTCAGGCAGGACCTCCAGCCCTCACCTGGAAAACACTGATGAACCGACAGACTGAGCTCTTCAATGAAGGCATCCAGAATTCCTTAATAAACTTCTCACGTAACGCACAAATTATGTCTGTACAGCACTGGTCTCACTACAGCACAGTCTGCATGCCAAACTTCTAAAAGGCCTGTATTTGAACAGCAAATTGATTCTCAATAATTACATTTCTGCGTGGACTTAGCAGTCCAAAAATGGGCACACTTAAATAGATGATTAATAGCAATTTGCGAACGCAGCTCACAAGCAAAACCTTTCCTTGGAACACGGAATTTCAAGGCTGATCCCTCTCACCATCTAATATTTTTGCACCCGATGCTGGTGTTAAAAAACCCTTCAATCTGAGCTGGGACCCTAAATCCCAGTTTGAGTCACACTGGTTTCCTTCCCTCCATGGACCAATTGCCCAAGGCACCAGCGTCGGGGTAGCGCGATGGGCCCTGTCACCAGACCATCCTCTCATTCAGAGCTGGGCAAGGACAGGGCAGCTCGTTCACAGGAGCACTAAAAAGCATAACAAGGCCTAATTATTGCCAAAATGGCAGATTTCTGTTAACAACTGTGAATGGACTCTGCTCCAGCAGTGCTCTCCTGCCTGCCTTGGAGGTGTGGGCAGCCTGCTCCAGGCCACCCTTGCTCACAAAAGGGGCTGTCAGGAACAGGGGAAATGCTCTCCCTTCACAGATGCTCACCTGCTGCTGTGGGGAGAAGAAATAAAGGGCTTCCATCCCTTCGTCCCTGTTTGGGAGTCCTGGCCCTGGAACATTGTGCTGTCGTGGGGGAGTCCTGGCATGGAGGGAACCACCACTGAGCTTCAGAGAGCAGGAGAGCATTGCTGGAACCCCTCTGAAGGATTGTTGGAGCTTCCTCATGCAGGCCCAAAACCGCATCACTCCAGAAAGCATCCCAGCTATGCAGCAAAACCTCTCAATTTCCTGCTGTTTGTTTGTTTGTTCCTCCATCAAAAGGCTTTAGCTCTTGACAGGTCCTCCACCAAGTGCTGGTGAGGAAGTCCTTGGCTGAATGGCACTAGCTGCCCTCTGGCTGCCAAAGTGGCCCCATCCACTCCTCCCAGCTCACCTCCAGATGCTCTACCCCAGAAGTCACTTTCCAGAACAGACTCAAGAACCAAACTGGGCTGGTTTGAGACCTCTGCTAGCATCTGCAGCCCAAACTCCCTTCCCTGCCACACTGCAAAGCCTTTGTTGGTGTGCAAGGAGTCACAAATACTCATGCTGCACAGGCCAGCTTGAGTCCTGCCACTGCCCATGAACAGCACTTTTCTTAGCTGCCCCAAATCAAGCTGTGACCTCCCAAAAAGCATCACTGCCCAGCATGAGACCTGCTCTTCTTTCAGTTCATGCTCTTCCATGACAAAAACAGTAACCACTGAAGATGACAGAAGTTGTGCAAATACGCAGCTGGATCTAACCACCCACTCATGATGCTTAGCATGCAAGGGCTGATGATCTACCAGTGCAGCCAGGTACTCCAGCAACCCCAAGATGCCACTGGTGTGACACTTATCTCTAGACACTGAAACCAAGACATTCAGCAGCTGAAAATGAGAAGTTCAGGAGTTGAAGACAAGTGCAGGTATGTTAACCAACATATGCTCATCTGACACACCCTGGAACTTCTGAGCTATGGCCAACAAAAAAAAGCCCCATAGCAAAGTCACAGAAACCTTCTCAGGCAGCCCTTGCAAACAAGGACCACCACCCACGTGTGCTCTCTGCAGAACAGCAAAGTTCTTGGAGGAAAAGCTTGAACCCATGCTTAGAGACTTCTGACTGCCTTACTCAAACACACGCAAGTGTCTTGATTGTTGGAAAACATCGTGTTTGCAATGCCCAATATCTCAAAAGGGACAATTAACACTATTAATATTATTAACACTATTTGTGCAAATCAGTGCACAGTTGGGGTTGTCAGATCTTGTCCAATTTACTCACTGTTTTAAAATGACGTTTCAAGTTTGCTTGGTAATAGGAATAAGTGCGATGGGTCTTACTTAATAATGATGTGCACTGGTGTAAGCAAACCCCTTTACCTGCTCAGATTTTTTTTTTTTAATTGGAAAGTAATGCTGAATTCCTGAAATCAATACTGCTGCCAGTTCCTTGCAGGTTCTGCTTGTTCTGTCATTTTGGCTGCTTCTTGGCAGCCATTGCCAAAGAATTCCTAGAACTGTTTCCCCCCCCACCAAGCAGGAGGACTTGCTACAAATCAAATCAAAGCCTCA
Source organism: Eurystomus gularis (assembly GCA_013400335.1). Classification (NCBI taxonomy): domain Eukaryota; kingdom Metazoa; phylum Chordata; class Aves; order Coraciiformes; family Coraciidae; genus Eurystomus; species Eurystomus gularis. The sequence goes on from VZZY01002809.1 coordinate 398,399, forward strand.
AAATGGTTTAAAATCCAAAGAGTGCAGGGTCTGGCTTGCAGGGCTGTGGGCAGGCAGCACTGGCATCAGCCTGCGCGGCAGGGCACAGGCAAAGCTGAGGAAAATTCTCCTGCCTTTGCTGACTGAGGGGCTTGGGAAACACAGAACCTGTCATGGCAGGCAGCTCCCTGCTGCCCCAGGGCGAAAGCACTTGGAAAAGAGCAAAGTTCCACACTGGGGCAACCTGCCCGCATGAGGTACCCACAAAACCAGGCGGACTCAGGCAGGAGGACCTGCCTGCTGGAGATGGTTATCTTCAACTCGGGAAAGCTCCATCCCAGCCAGCAGCCCACCTGCACTGCTGTATCTTACAACCACTGCCACTGCCTGAGCTCAGGGAATCCAGCTGCTCCTCCTTGCTCACAGCTCTCAGCAGTACTTTGGGGTTTTTTTTAGATCCCAAGAGAAGGTAAAGGATGTACCGTGTCAGCCCAGACATGCTGATAGCCTGGCCTGGCTGTGGATTCAGCATTAGCCTCCTCACAGCCCAGGATAACTCTGTTCCCCTTCCAAACGTCTGACAAACTGACTTGGCACCACCGCTGCTGAGCTCCCAGCCAACATCAAGCACCGCAAGTGCCGTGCCCCTGGGTCTGAAGGTAGCACAGGCTTGCTTCCATTCATTAAAGGGCTTCTCAGGGTTATTCTACCAGCCCTCAGAGGAACAAAGCCCATGTGACAGAGCACACAGCACACCTACAGCAGCTCCCACACGATCACAGGCAAAACCAAAGCTTTTCCTTTCCATAAAAGAATGTTCTGTTTGAGCCCTCCCTAGGTTTTAGGCAGAAGCAAAGGCGAATGGCCTTGCAGCCACACAAGGACTCAAGTGTCGGTCCTTTGTAGTCTGTAACTGTCCCTTTGATGTAAATATCCTTTCCTGCAGGACAAACTTTCATCATTTCCAGCACTGTAGATTCCCAAGATGCCTCCAGCTTTTGTTAGCTTCTTGTCACAGGGGACAGCAGTGAAGATCTCACCCAAGGGCAGGAACAGAGACAGCAGCCGCCCTTACGGCCCCAGCTATGAACACACTTGGACCTGAGAAGGTTTGGGACTTCTCCTGAGGTCCACCATGACAGCAGGTACCTTCTTCCCGTCTGGAGAAGGGGTAAAAGCAACCATCTGAGGAACTGAGGGTTAGGTCCTCCCTGTTGCCAGCAGACCTTTCCTCTCCAACGAGACCTCCAAGGGGAGCAATGTGGGGGCAGCACTGGTGGGCACCCAGAACCCACCACCACTTGTCAGTGCCGTGACAGCACCAGGATCATGTAGAAAGCAAGGGGGCCGGGATGGCCATGGGGATGGGAGTGGGGAGCATGGTGTGGTGCACTGATGCAGGGGCAGGCTGAGGCTGCCGAGAGCAGCTGTGCAATCAGTACAGCTGTCTTGCTTCCTCTTGCAGGCCAGCAGTGTGACCAGAGGGATCTATAACCAGGAAACTTGGTAAGAATAGGGTTTAAGCTCTGCCTTCTGTAATGGGAGAGTTTTCAGGACACTTCTGGGAGTGCTGTGGTGTTTCCCCACTCTGTTCATCTCAACCATGGGGCTCCTTTGAAACAGGGAGGCTTCTCTCTTTGGCACTGGGCAGCGCTGAGCTGAGCCAGGCTGGCACAGAGGTCCCTGGGGAGGGTCTAGGCTGCAGCAGTATCCACACGTGGACATCCTTGCTGTGCCCTGATGGACACCTCCACTGTGTCCTCGCACAGCTGGGGGTGCCCCTGCTGCAGCCCTGGTCTGGAGGCTGACCTGCAGCAAGGTGTGCTTCGCTTGGCCATCACACAGCCCCGTCGCAGCAGGGACAATGGCTACGCTGCTCCCCAGGCCAGGCACGCACCCTGCGCACACCCTGGGGACGGTAGCTGGATTGCAGGCTGCATCTGCAACGCCTGCCTGCACATTTCTTAGCAGAGCAAGAGCACAGGAGGACCTGGACTTCTCAGTTTGGCCAGGATCTAGCGTGGAAGCCCCTGAGCGACATAAATACTTAGAGCACCATTGCTTGCTCTCTGTAGCCTGGTGAACAGGACACTGCCAGCATGCCTGAGTAGCTGAAATGCTGCCGGGGACAACAGGACTTTTAATTAAGGTTATGACTCTGCAGAATCACTTCCTTGCATGGAAAGCCTTTTGGACCAGGCAAATTTTAGATGCAGATTTTAATCTTTCAAAATCATTCTTGCTGAAGCAGAAGCTCTGGGTCTTGGCTGTGGTGTGGACCTTGTGCAGACAGACACACAAGCAGGCGTATGTCAGCACTGGGAAGAGGCTCTGCCTGCAGGCCAGCATGCAAATGTCAAGCAGGCAGGAGGCATCCAGTGCTGCCATGGAAAGCCCCCAAGCTTCTAAAGAACTTAGTGCATAGTACCGAGGTGTCCCCAGCAACTCTGGCAGAAGGGGCAGCCCCTTGTGGGATGAAGCTCTGCCTGTGACCCCATCCACAGAGGCGCTGACCAAACCCCATGTCATACATCGGACCCATACGCCACAGGAAGAACAATGTGTCTGACCCATGGACAGAGTTGCACCTCCCCCGCTGCGGCTGGAGAGAAGCAAACATGATGTCAACAGCCTCGGACCTCTTATCAACTCCTGCACCCAACGTGGGCTCCTGCAACCTCCCCATCTGCACCCAGGACCCCTGCCAGACACTGCCCTATGGGGCACAGTGGGGAGGTGGATCTGCAGGGCGATCCACATACAACTTCAGCAGGAGCTACCACTCTCCACAGACCATTTCAACCTACCCCGAGTGACTCCAAAGGACAGGCCAGCCCTGGGCTGCGCAACAGTTAAACCCCAGTGTTTGCCTCACAGGAGGGCCAGGAGATTCTGTTGCTGAGAGAAATGCATTTGTCCAAGAAAAACAGCAGCCGGGCATTGTTTCAGCATGAGTCAAGAGAGTGGAAATGCTCCCGTGCCATCCTGTTTTGCTGTCCGGAGGTTTCCCCCTACCTTCAGGATGTGCAAGAAGGCTCCGGGACATTTCCTATGTGCTGTTCTCTTACTCCTCCATTTCCCGCGAGCCTCTGTGCCCAGCACTGCTCGGTGCAGCAGCGCAGCAGCCTGAGCCTTCCACAGTCCCCAGCCTGCGCCTGGGAAGTGCAGCCTACAGCCGGATAGCCAACGGGCAGCTGGTGGGAACAGCACTGCCCACCAGAAAACACTCACTGACCTCAAAATATGCCAGTCTGCACCCATTTAGGTCCTCTGACTGGCTAAGTAGGTAACAAGGATCCAACACAGCCAAGTAGATCAATCTCCATCCATCTTCCCTAGTGCTACAGAGAGGAAGATAGCACCCAGACCCTTCCTGGTCACTGGCTTACCCTGCCCCGAGGGTGCCAGTCCACAGCCCTGTAAGCAAGCTCAGGAATGCTCTCCTGACTCTCGCCCCAAGCTCTCTGACATTTTGCCCCACACTGGGGAAAAACTGGTGCTACAGAGAGCTGTGTGAAGTGGGAAGGAAAACGCAAGTGGCCGTGGAGAGACCCCACCATCACCCCATAACCCTCCTTCACCCCAACAATCACGTTCCCAACTGATGCTTCAAGCCCCTGCATGTGGCGAGTCACACGGCTGGAGCTGGCACCTCTTATTTCACACCTACAACACGTTTTTATCTTGCTAAAACTATAAAAATAGCAAAGATTATTTTTTTTTACCAAGACATTCATGCTTTGTCAGATTGTGTTTTTGTCTGGAAACCCTTTTAGCAGCGAGGTGCGAGCCCTGCGGGCGGGGGCTCGGCGGGAGGGCAGGCTGGCGTTTGCACAGCTCACCCCGTGCCGGGTGATCTGGCGACAAGAAGGATCAGGGACTTGTTTTCACATGAAGATCAAAACAGCACAAAAAGTAAAGCACAACATAGCCCAAAGTGACCCAGAATGTCAAAACTGCAACAACAGAAAGTTCAGCCCAAAAATGCAGCCTCTGAGGGCTGTTATTACTTGGCCTGTTTGTCCCCACCCCGGGCGGTGGGAGAGGGGACAGTACGGCTTCAGCTCAGGTCAGATACTCAATGCTCAGCCCCGTGGTCCCGTGCCTCGGCCCCTGCCGTGCTGGCGATCTCTCCCCCCAGTAGAGCACCCCAAAGCTTAACTTGGTCCCCCCCTAGGCAACGCTCGGTACCACAAACCAGAGTCAGGCAGCGGAACACCACCCCGCTCCCTAACCACGTGTGGAAATAATGCAAAACCCACCCCTGCAGAGACAGAAATGTGGAGCGGTTCCACAGGGACTAACTGCAGGCAACCAACGCTTCACATGCCGAGTTACAGGCCACCGCGCTAACGGACGGGGTCTGCCTGCTGGGGAGCGCTGACTGAGGCTGACAGGCCAACACGGCCGCTCTCGGCTGTCACGGATCCCTCCGTTTTGCTTTAAGCTTTAACAATTGGATGTGATTAACTGGTGCTGGATTTACCATTCTGGGCACCAAAATCCTGCGGATCCAGGAGCCCTTCTGTACAGTGGTGCTGCCCTATGGAGACGAGGCCTCAGCATCCGTGTTCCTCTGGTGCCAGCTCTCCCTGCCAAGAGCACAAGCCAGGAGGGGAAGTGACACTTCTGCCACGGGCACAGAGACGTCTTTTTCCAGCCTGGGAACAGAGTTGACTTCTGCAGTTTGAGCAACCAGAAGTTCTCAAGTGAGCATGCTCTCAGCTGGCTTGGTCTTCTAGGAAAAAACTGGTGGTGATAAATGACCATCAATCACCTCCTGGCAAACTGTCTGTCTCTACCCTTGTCCCATCCGGATGCACATGCAGCAGGAATGGCTGCTCCAGATCTTTGCAGCTCTTTCCCCAAGAGTGCTGCTGTACATGTCTTAAGAGGTTCCAGTTGGGAAAGAAAAGACATACAGAGCTCTTAAGCTTTTTTCTCTTTCTCCAAGAACATTTCCCTTAGGATTAGCAAATCTAGCCAAGCCATCTCAGACGCTCAAACTCTGCTCAGCTGAGAGGATCCTGAGTTGATTATCTGATTCACTCTGGATTAAAACAAAATCTGAGGTTCATCCTTGGAACAATGCACGCTAAATTAAACAGATTTCTTTAAGCACCACCCTGGAAATATCTGTGTCCCTGAAGTCCACTGGTGGCCTGTGAGTGAGAAGAGTGGGGCCACCCCTCGGTGCACAGCTCCCACTGCTAGCTGCCACCACAGCTGGCACCAGCTGGTGGAGCAAGGGTCTGAAGAGCAAGTGACCATGGGGCTATCCTCATGCTTGCAAGCCCAAGTCACCAACCGAGTTACCCACTCAGTCTTCCCTGGAGGAGTATTTCTTCAGCAGAAGGTGCACTGACACTCCAGGGACCCAGAACCTCACTGTTGCCCAAACTCAACCCTTACTCTCTGCAATATTGACAACAAAAACCTTTGAGCTCTGATAAGTAAATTGATGCTCCAGAATGCAATCACAGCACCTCAGCACGCACAGCTGGGCAGACACAACTCTAGCAGATGTGCTGTAATCTAGGTATGGATTTTGGTACCAGTGACCAGTAACTTGGTTCTGGAAGCACAGTGATGGTGCATGACAACAAGGAAACCACAGCGACACTTTGTTCATACCAACCTATGAATTTCAGATTAAGTCCCCTGCAGGAATTAAAGCAGGGAGACTGGAAGAAATATAGGGGGAAGCAAAGACCAACCTGAGTTGAAGAGGAGAAACGCCAGCCACCCCCTGCCCACCCACTGGCTCCCCACAGGGAGGGGGCTTTACCTGTACACTGGCTGCATTTCCCTGGCAATACCAATGACTGCTCCTTCCGGGAAGTTGTTGAACTCATCAAACAGGTCTCGGATGTTGGCCTTGTACTTCAGGTCCAAGTCTACCTGGATGATCTGTGTTATTTCTGAAAGCACAGAGAGGAAAAGTCAGCTGTGGAAGTCAAAATTGTAACCAGTGACTACCAAAAGCTACTTGATGAATTACACTCAATGAGGAATTGGTGCAATCAGCCCTGTGGGAAAGACTCGGCAATTCGGAGCAAACGCCATCCCCCTGCAACCTCTACATAAAGCTATCAAACTTCAACCTGCTTGACAGCATTTACCACTGCTCATCTTAGGCATGATTTACTTCAGAAACCATTTCTGGTGACCTCCTGTTTCTATCCACTCCTTCCTTCCAGAAGACCGGTTTTCCATACAACTGACAAAACCAAGAGGTAGCTTCAACCCAGCCCATCCCTTCCTGAAAGTGCCTCTGCAGGAGCTGCCACACAAAATCCCATACTTACCTTCTGCTAGCTACTTCTGGGAAAAGCTACCAACTCCACGAACATTTCCCAGCTCCCCCAGCATCCGTGGCTTTAAGCATCAAAGCAATTCCCATCACAGATGACATCAATAATTCAGTCAGCCACACAACACCCTCAGCAACATCTGCACAAGCTCGTTAGCTGCCAGTGGCCTGGCACGGGCTTCCCCAAGGCCAGAGATTACAGCCCTCTACCTGCACAAAACTGCTGACAGTTCACTGAAGCTTTATTGCCAGTGGAACTCTGTCAGAGACAAGGAGGGTCGTGTAGACATGGAAGAATCTTCCCCTTGCAGTGGGAAAGTTGAGAGCGGGGAGAGGCTGTTGGACATCATTATCAAGGCCAGGTCTGAGCTCGTTAACAGAGTCAGGCCCCTGCCTGCATTTGTCACAGCCTCCTCTGCAGCACACAAGACCAGTATATGGGAGAACTTCCTTGGGAGAGAGTGCAGGAGATATGCATCGTCAAGACTGCTTGTCCCAGGTAGATCTGAGGATGTTGTATAAATTGCAGCAGGCCAAGTGGAATGCAGCAAATGCTACGAGAGATCAGACCATTGGATAGGTTTCCCCAGCCCCAGGCAAAGCCATGGTCATCTTCTGGCCAGCCAAGCTCAGCCCTACTCAGGGACTGCAAACGGAGCGGAGCCATTCCCCGTGGTGTTATGTAACACCAACGCTATTTATACATCTCATAAAAGCCAAGAGCAAATTGACCAGGTTGCTTAGCACTTGGCACTGATTGGATTAAAGAGACTGTGGCAACCTGTTTTGGCCCCCACTCATCACACACAGGTGCCATTACAGCTTCCTGCGGGTTAGATGTACGTGTCAGCGCTGCTTTCACAGCAGTTGGCAAGCCAGGCCCCCAGCCGCCTCCTGCCCAGTGCTCGCAGGCACGAGGCCGAGCCCAGCCTGCCCTCGCCCTGCGCTGCCTGCACCCTCCGGGCTGCACGCAGGGCTTCCCACCAGGCTGCTGTTGCTGGGGCACTGGCCACGCTCCAGCCTTCACACCAGGGCTGTTCCTCACCCCCTCGCCTGGCTGTGCTCTGGACAGGCTGCTGGCTGCCCTGGTCTGCTGAGAGCAGGAGGCAATCGCTCTGTTCGCAGCCCCCAAAGCCACCGCTGGGACTAGAGACCCAGAGACGCAGCGCGCAGCCAGGCACGGGCAGCCATCCCCAGGCGCAGGAACGCAGCTTTGCCAGTTAAAACGCTCTCGTCACTTGGCGTTGGTGTTTCAAGCAGGTGCTAGGCTGTACGGCAGCTCTGAATTTTTTGCAGATCCTGCACTAATCCAGGGCTCTTGGCAATTGGTCGTATCTACCATGCTGTCCTCATTTAAGAGGGAAAAAGCCCCGTAAGGTTAAGCAAGAAATATATTGCTTAGTCTGCTAAGCATCCAAGCAGAAATATAAATCAAGGAGAAATAATATCTAAGCTACAGTCCAGGCTGTATCTCAATTTATTTCTTTAACATCCATCACTATCTGCTAAAGGGAAAGGCCACACTCCCTTCTGCCAGCAGTGCGGCAATCCCGAGGCCTCCTACTATTTACCACCACCATAATCCTCTGTTTGCAAAGATTTCAAACCCAGGCATAGTGATTCAGTACAGGCTAAAGTGAGTCTTGACCTCAAAGCAATTCCCTCTGGCTTCCTAACTGCCTTAGAATCACCACTGCCACTCAAGCAGACGAACAACCAGAGTGGAGCATTTCTGGAACAGGGAATGAGACGTGTATCCCAAGTGCCCCAAACCTCCCCAGAAGCCTACACCACAGTAGTGCAAACTTAACACTACTGCACTCGAGACTATCCAGACTGGTCACAAAAACTCCAGGGCAAGGAGACCCTGGACCTACAGCACAAGCTCTGCCCAAGAGAAACAGCCTGAGCCCTCCAAGGCGCTGCTGAGGACAGGGAGAGGGGATGGGGTTCCCAGGAGGATTCCAGCATGGATCGCTCTGGTGCACAGCAGCCTTCTGATGCCTCATCAGGTTTCAATTAAATCAACTGTGAGGCACGTCATCCAATTGTTCTCTAAAATTACAGATGAGCGCTAACTGCAATTAATCACAGCAGAGAATGAAAGCTGAGCTTGGGGGAAGCTCTAATCCCAGCCCTGCCTCCACCAGCACCAGCACCCACACTGGTCCCATGCTGTGCTGGCAGAGCCCCCCAGGAAAAAATCACTAACATATTAGACCCAGAGAGCATAAAGTACTTTTCCTTTTTTTTTATAAGCAAGTGTGAACTACAACACTGAGACAAAAATGAGCATGGGTGATATTAAGCACCGCTTCGCCAGATGCAGCTTGCATGGAGAGATTACTGGCCAAGATGATTTCTCTGCCTGCGACTGGCAAGGGGCCAGGCACTGATATTTATGATGTATCAGGCTCTTTCGCCGTTTTATGAAGCGCTTTGTCCTGGCTGCCATGTGGGGGTGGAGGAATCGTGTGCTCTCTTAGGCACAAACTGCTTGGAGGGGTCCAGCTGGAAATGGGGGAAAAGGCTGAGCGTGTTTTGCTCTGCAAGCAAGTTTTCTGCCTTTGCCATACTGTGTATTACCCTTCGCTCTGATCAACTGCAGCTCTTCCAGCCACGGTGCGTAAAGGGGAGTTATGCCATTCAAAGCAGAGACAATCTCCATTAGCAGTGACAGGTTTACGGCCCCGTTTAACACTCATAATGTTTTACTGCAGCCTCATACCGGCAGCCGCAGCAGGGCTGCTGTCCGGGCTCGACTCAAACCCTCCTTCCAGCCGTGTCCAGAGGAGAAAGACCAGCTTCAAGGATGCACGGTCCTGCAGCAGGGTCTGTGATACTAGAAACAGGAGAGAAGGCCAGCACCAGTGCCCAAGCCACCTTGCACCAGGGCTCAGCTGCTGAAGAGAGGGAAAAATCAAGGTTATCCCGAAGGAGAACTCTAGAGAGATGCTGGTGCAGACCCCCCCTCATACAGGTGCTCTCTGCTTCCCCCAAGAGCCTCAGCCCAGTAAGGCGGCACAGACAGGAGGTCACTTCCCTGTCTCCTGCTGCCCAGCATCCTTTGCCAGGACCCAGTAGGGCTATGCTGGCATGTGAGCAGCCACCCTGGGTGTGTGCCCAGGGGCCTGAAGGGTTGTCTGGATGCTCTGAGCAGCACCCAGGAGCCCCTTTTGTAGGGGGTTGCTTCTGCAGCAAGCCTGACGGCCCTTCCCAGAAGGCACTAACCCCATGGCCTGCCCCAAAGCACAGCAGGGACAGAGTGGGACAGAAGCAGGAGAGTGTGCAGTGAGCCAGACCACCCCACTGACACGTGGTGTGAGCCTTGGGAGCAAATTGCTCCTCTCAGAAGAGTCAGGTGGAAGTGCAAGTGGCAGCAGAGGGGCACAGGGAGGAGAAGCACTGCTCTGGCTGACCCTGCACGGGCTCTGGAACCCTGCACGGGCTGTTACCCCTCCAGTTTCTTGACCTGGAACCTCTGTTCAGAGCAGCCTATGGATGGGCAGCCCTGAGCATGCCTATAAGGCTAGGGCTACTTTCCCCTAGCCTGAGTGAAGAGGATGGCCTGCAAGAGCAGTGGTTTAACAGCTTTAGAGTAGAAGAAGCAAAAATTGAAACCTCCTGGAGGTGGTGTAGCTCTCCAGCCCATTGACAAACTTCTGTTGGCACAAGCCCAGCTCCCTCCTCAGAGTACAAAATCCTACCTGCAGCTGGTCTGGCAGTGGAGATGACGTGGGCAACTGTATGGCAGCAGGGGACCGGCCAGCGCCCTGCCAGGCGGCACTGTGCCCAAATCTCTCACACACTCCTGAGGCAGATGCCTGTCACCAATGCTAGTGGCGGTTTGGCTCTGCTCCCACCATCCTCTGCACCAAGATCTCCACCTGTCTCAACAAACCTGTCTTTAAGGACGTAAGTGCCCTGGTGCACCATGCCAACAAGGAGAGCATCCTCTGATGTGTATCAGACAGGAGTACCTCGACCTCCCCGCGCCTCCTCTGCATCCAGCTGGAGGCTACCACCCTGTGCCATGCAGAGCAGAAGAGGTGAGATCCAGGAGGATATGTTTGGGCTTGCTGACTGTGCACCACATGCTGCACGACCCAGGCACATCGCTTCGCCTTTGCCCATGGAGCCAGCACAAGGAGGCAGGAGCCCCTCCATCCTTCTGGAGAGAGTGCGGAGGGCAACGGCCTCGCAAGGGCAGAGCACGGGCAGGGACAGGCGGCTTGCAGGATGAAGACCAGCTCACAGACCTTTCTGCAGGGACCGCAGTGGCTGCAGCCAGCAGAGGTGACAGGGCACAGTGAAGGGACCGGAGTGTCCTCTGCTGGCTGCAGCTCGGGGTGTCGCGGGGCTGCTGCCGGGGTCTTGGAAAGGGCCAGAGGGTGGCTGCACATTTTGCTACTTGATTTCAGCCGTCAGAAGGAAGAGGGCTGGGCGGCCCAGGCTCTCTGAGTTGGGCTCAGCAGGGCTGGAGGGCTGAGGTCTGCTGGCCTACAAATGCTGGGCACACCTGGAGAGGTTCCTCTCCACCCCTCTCCATCACTTTGACTTTGGCTGTGACTGATGACTTTTTTTAGCCATGAGGGTTTTTAGCTGTCCCCATCATGACAGGGTGAGACCCCAAGGAAAGCAGGAGCTGTGCAGGACCAGCAGCGACTTTCAGATCCCTGCCCCAGCACTACCTCCCCTGGAGCAGGGCGGCAGCAGCGCCTGCTCCTGCGGCAGCGTGCCAGCCGGCAGCAACGCACAGCTCTGCAAAGCTGCCCACGCTGGCTGCGAAACCAGGATCCTCCACCCTCGCTGGCTCAGAGGGATGGATGGCCAAGAAAAACATCACTCCCACAGCCAGCACCAAGGCCAGGTGAGGGCACAGGGCGGGCGACAGGCTGCCTGTGCAACCCAGAGGGTGCTGCCCAGCAGCAGCAGCAGCCACCTGCCCGGCTGCAGCGGGGAGCAGAGCACAAGTGCAGCTGCAGCGCAGGCAGCGATGCCAGTGCCACAAGCTGCCCAGCGTGGATACGCACAGTTTACTTACACAAACACGCCCGGCTCTCCATCCTGCCCAGAGACTCCCTGTGGCTTGCCCCACTGCGGTGCCGGCTGCTGTCAGCAGGGCCATGAGCAGCTTCCTCTCCAGCTGCGTGCTCCCCCTGCCAAGCCTTATTTTCTCCACAGATAAAATCCCCCCCTCTGCTTCCAGGATTAACCACCGCTGCCCATGCAGCTGACCCTGGCAGCACCAGAGAGCCTCGCCCAGAGGAAGGCAGCCGGGTTGGAGCATGCACACGTTTGTGCAAGCACAACAGCTCCACTGAGCTTCTGACAGTGTGCTGACAACTGGGGGGGGCTGCAGTCCCCCTCCCCAGGACCTGGTGCTGCTCCAGAGCCCACCCTCCCAAGAGAAGATGATCCTACAGAGCCCTGCACTGGCAGGGCTTGCCAAGGTGCAGACAGCTTACCTTGCAGCTGCCCGCTTAGACACAGGTCCTCGCCTCTGCCATGCAGCCAAGGGTCCCCTCTGCTCCTTGGAGCCACCCAGCAGGCCCCCTCCCCAGCAAACAGCCTCCCCTCCCCGCAAACAGGGCACCAGAGGAGGGCAGGAGGTGAGGGGGGACATGCCCGAGCGCCCGGCTGCTACTCAGGTTTCTGCAGCGCCAATTAGGCACCAGCAGAGCAGAGCAGCGGCTACAGCACAGCAATTCCAGCCTATCAGCTAATTAGAACCTCAGGCTGCCTGCCAGAGACAGATGACAAATCCCCGCTACCACCCATGCAGGGCAGGCCCCCGGGTGAGCTCAGGGGTCTGGTGCAGCAGCAATGGCCCCGGGTACTGATGGACACATCACTCTGCTTGCCTTGCTCCTCACCCTGCAGCCATCTCCAGAGGGACAGGGAAGACTCGGCAGGAGATGGATGCATTTTGTTCCAGGAAATTAATTTTTCCTGTGCATTCAAGTGTCTCCTCATAATCCATCAAGGTCTAAGGGACTAATATTTAATGGTGCTCAACACCTCAGCTCTTAACTGAACTCCAAGGCAGAGACATTGCTGAGCACTTGACACTTTCAGGATGGAGCTGGAAGTGCTGCTTGCTATATACTTAATATATGGTGCCGCTGGGGGAGGAGTGTGAAGACCCGTTTAGAGCTGAAGGAAGAGCAGCTGGAAACCTTTAATCAGAAAAAACAAGGTTTAATTCCAGGTTGCCAGAAATTACAAAGCAGTGTGGATGGAAAGCTGTGAAGCAATGAGCGGGTGAGACGGAAAGGGAAACCAAAAAGAGATACAGGGAAACAAATGCACAAAGATAGATGAGCTCATATCCCGATTAACTGCACGTGGTGAGTGAAGAAGCTGCAGGGCTGCAGGCAGATTTTGTCCTTGCTTCTTCCTGCTAAGAACTAATGAGCTACAGCAGATCATGGAGCAAGGCCGTCGGGGAGAGCAGCCCCAACATCAATACCGGGTGACACCCAGCAGCTTCCACCCTTTGGGGATAGGACATCGGGGCTGGCTGGGAGGGAGCAGGGCAGCACCCACCCTCAGCACTGGGCACCGAGACCCCACCGCTCTGTGGGGAGGGGGAAACAGCCGCACGCCTCTGCCCCAGCCTGACAGATCTAGGACATCCAAAAATAATCGATGATGGCACTGCAGCGAGGGGCAGCCAGTGGAAATTATGAGAAGTGACACTGCTGCTGGGGGCTGCAGGTTGTGCTAGCCCCCAGCGGCATCAGTGCTGTGGGGAAGGGGCCTCCACCATGCCAGAGCACCCCGGGTGCTGCCAGGCACCTGCAGTGGGCTTATTTAGAGGTCTGCTGTTGCCTGCTCCCAAAAAGCACCACAAAAACAACTCCCATGTCACAACAGGCTCGTCCCAGCAAGGAACAATGGCTGGCACCGGTCTCTCTATTGCTCACAAATCCGTCACTCCAGCCTCTTCTCATCACAGGACCTGACATGAATAAGCACAGCCCAGATACAGGCTAGGGAAGGAATCTGGCTGCTTTTCACGTGGCTGTGGCATGAAGCAGGGAGGGAGGTTATGAGAGCACACCAGAAACTATTAACACTCGCTCTGTCCCTACAAAGATGGAAACATTTTTGCCAGAAAATAAACCCTTCATCTACTGCAGCATCCCATGGGAACTGTGGCTTGGTAGCATGTGGCTCCGGGGCCATCTCCCATGACTCCACCAGACCAATTTTCTGTGCCTCTTCACAACATCTCCACCTTGATAACACATGATCAGGCTTGGAGCATCTAGGACACAGGCACTCTTCTCCTAGCACTCTCCCAACCCTGCATCTCTGGGTACACACGATGTGGTGGGGCTCAGCAACGACGGCAACGCTCAGCCAGCAGGAAGGGACCAGGAGTGATGCGCTCTCAAAACGTGCATTTGCTACAATATAAGTCACTGAGTTTTGCGGGAAGCTGCACTGGGCACCTGGAATAGCTCTGCTGCAGACAGGGAGAAGAAGAGGTGATGCTTCCCCACCTCCCTCTGCCAGGCTCCACCTTACAGACCTCTGATGCGCGACAGTTACTTGTCAAGGCGTTGTTCCAGCAAACAGACTATTTTCCTGATACCTCTCTGCTTAACCGACTCCCAGCCAGCGGCAGGAGAGCTCTGGCGCCCGGTCTCAGCACAGACAAGGTGCCCTGAGAAGGCAGAGTGCAGCTCAGCACTCGCTCCAACACGTCTCCTCCCTGGCCTTTGCCCTCCCTCCAGCTCCACTCGGTGGGAAAGGCGTAAGCTGCCGCTCACAGAGGACGCTGTCTCCGGGCTGGGACTCCCAGAGCAGGCAAAAGCTGATATTGGTTTCGTGGGAGACCAAGCCGGAGCCAGCAGCTGGAGCCTGCTGCAAGCAGCATCAAACCCCAAGGGGCCTGGGGCTTGCTCATTAACAGGCAGCTTGGACAAACATCATTCTAATCTGGTCTACACTGAATAATCAGTGCAGCCATTGATAATGAGCTTGAGAAATTGCCCTGTTCAGAGAGGGAGACCACTGGACCTCCTGTTTGACCCCAGCGTGTCACAGATGTTGAGCCCAGACGCCCGCTCTGACGCCGATGGCACAGCTCCCTGCCTGCGGCCGCTTCCCTGGACATGGTGCCACTTATTCACCTGCAACAGCCAGCCGTGCTTCCCCCCACCACACACAGCCGCGTCCCCCCAACCTGCTCCTGCACAGCTGGCAGCTCGGGGAGATCCTGAGGCTTGGTGTTTATCAGACAGCAGCTTGCAATGATTTTCTCTTCCAAGAGGCAGCCCAGCATCTACAACGTCCTGCAGCAAGGAGCTCCACAGATCACTGCACTCTCTGTTCTAAACCACCCACCAGTTCTTGTATAAATATGTACCTCGCGTGGCTCATGGCTTCATGGACTGCACCGTTACCCCCTCAGCCAGCCCCGTCCCAGACCAGACAGTCCCAGTCAGCCAGGTTTGTCCCATACAGAAGCCACTGCTCTTCTCTGAACATCTTCCAGGTTTTTTCCAACAGACCATGTTGATAAGCCATAAATTTCAGCAATATAAATGATCAGTCCTGCTCTGTTCTCCATCCTCATAGCTCCTCATCTTTGTTTAATAACACAGAAACTTACCCACTTCTCCCACTGTTGCCTAGTTCCCTTACGAGCTCCCAATAAATAACCTGATCAAATGTACCTGCAGACCAAGCTCCTGATTTCTCAGTCAGCAAGTCCCCAGCTGCATCTTCACAGTAGAGTACCACCCAGCTCCCACCTCTCTTATCCATCGCCTCTCATAAGCACTGCAACCACTGATGTTAATAATTTAGTCATGTCTCACCTCATCAATTTCAACAGGGACAATTGTATTTCCTCACCAAATGTTTTCTCCCAAATATTCTCCAACATATCCACTTTCTTACCCAGATTCGTAACACCAGAATAAACCAGATGGGGATTTGGCTCTCTTCCCCTTCTTGATCCCACGTTTTCAAAGTATTTAAAACAGGTTGAGGATGAGCCAAACAGCATTTGCCTCTCCCTCTGGCTGTTAGCTAGACAGCTTCTGACGACTCTCACTGTCTGCTCCCAGAGCCTTCTACAGGCACATGAGTCATCTCTGGGAGGCAGCAGGCATCAAAGCAGAAGAGAGGCTGGGCACAAGGAAGGACCATCCTGTTGAGCTGCTTTTCCTGGAGATCTCTAAGCCTAATTTTAAACATATGCTCCTAAGAGATCCCGCTAGCAGAATTAAACATTGCAGTCACACCCCATCCTGCTCTGTGCTCTTCCCTCCCCCATCTATGTGAAGACACAGAGCCATGTTAGCATGAGCAGGGGGTCCATCCTTGGTGGCACTCCCTCCCCAAGCAGACATCCCAGCTTTGGCTCTGTTCGCTGCATCCCACCAGCGTTGGATGTGCAGAGCTGCGTTCCTCTCCCTGCCCATCTGCAGCCGCACCAGGATTAACGAGTTAGTGTTTCACCAGCACTGGAAGGTGCAGCATGCTGTACCAGGGCTAACCTCATGCACTGCAGAGCCCAGGGGCCCTTTGCATCTGTGCTCATCTCCCACCTTTCATCAGGGCTTCTGCCTTCAGGCTGGCCAGTCAGTGATTAAAAAAAAATCCCCAAGAGCTCCCCCCACTGCCACGTGAGGAAGAGGAGGAGGCCACATTCAAAGATGATGTTCCTCCCCAGGAAGACTGCCCAGCTGTTCTTACCAGACAGGAAACCTCGCTGCCTCTGATTTGTCAAATACCATCTTCAGTCAAGTTGTGCTAAATACCCTCGCTCCACGTGAGGCACAGTACCTCCAGCCAGGTTTCAGAGACTCTCCTGAGCTAACAGACTCCACTTCTCTGTGCAAGTTGGCTCATAAGCCACAAAGCTGCTTCTCCACCCTGTTGCATTATCTCTCTGCTTCATCTCTGTCCTACAGGGTCATCCTGCTGCACAGTCAGCAAAACCACTGGAGTGCAACACTAAATGATGGTTTTCAAAGCTCTACCCAAGCTGCTGGAGGCTGATGTTTCTCCCTCAGCCCACCTGCTGCTGAGGATGCCTGGTTGCTAAACTAATCCTCCCTGAAAACTACCTGACCTGGGCCAAGGATGGGGACCAAGAATTCCCTGGGGAGCCCACAGTTTCCCCAGGCTGCCCCTCTGCCACCCCAACTGCCCTGCCCCTCCCCTGCGGCACCAGGACTCCAGCCAGTGACCTTGCCTGCCCAGACATTACTCCTTCACACGTCTGTAAAACAAAAAGCTTGCCGGGTGCTCTTCAATTACACAACTAAAATGACCAAGTGATCAGACGGATCAAAGCCAGTCAGGAAGCAAGAGGCCACCTCTAGATAGGCATACTGAGAAGGAAAGAAAAAAGGTTCAAGCCCTTGTCCTCCTTCCTCCCCCAAGCACTGCTCTGCAAGCCCCAACACCATTTCACGCTGGCACTGTCCCCATCCTGGCATTGCCTCCTAAGCCTGAGCCCTGCTTGTCCTCTGAGTAACTGTCCCATCACTTCCCCCTTGCAGAACCACTGCGATCCATCAAGTCCTCCTCCAGCTCCTCAGGCCTGGCCACACCGCATTAAAGCAGGATTTATGAGCCTCCAGCACAGACAAGAATTATGCAGTCTGCGCTTCTGCACACTGCATACCAAGTCCCCAGCTGGTTTAAATCAGATTAACTCCACTGATGTAAGACATTTAAGGCAAGAGAGTTCCATGATTTACACCAGCTAAGAAGCTGTTATATTATAGTTTGGCAGCTGCAAGTTTTTCGGGCAAGGATCCCATGCAACAGTGAAAGACAGAGCAGCTAACTGGCAAAATCCATTTATTCCCAGTGCAATATGCACACAGGCAGCACATGTTCCACAAATGTCCTTTTTTAAAAAAAAAAAAAAAAAACCAACCCCAAACCAGGTAAAACCCTGGAGTTCAGTTTTCAGTGCCATCGGTCTGCAAAGTCAGTGCCCCATTGCAACCCCAAGGCTCCAAACAAATCACTAAGTCATGATACAACAGAAATGCCATTCTTCAAAAAATGATAAATTTGGGAAACTAAAGCTAGGTAACTTTAATAAAAAGGTCACCAGCTATTGGAAATAACCTATAGACTGATTAATACACATGCAAACAAACACACAAGAGAGATTAACATCAGACTGAGGCCTTCATTTCTGCTGGAGGATGCTTAAGCTTCCAGTCAAATCTGGCTTCCACAAAATAACGACGCTAATGCTATAGAGCCAGATGTGTCTGCAGAGGTGCACAAAAAGATGCAGCATTCAGGGCAGGTAAAAGGTCACAGAAATGCACCAAGAAAAATGCTAATCCTGCCTGAAAAGGAAGGTTTAATACTTCCTCCTCCAGCTTAGCAAAGTGGCTTCTTCACACCAGTGAAGAAACTCCTGGTTTGTGGGAGCCAGGAGAGCGGCAGGAGCCCAGTGCCAACCCAACACCACCCGTGAGCCTCAGCCTTCTCTGCCGCCTCCCGACCGGTGCTGGCTGCGCAGGGAGGGGCCAGGGAGCCCCCCCAGCCCCATAAATCACCACGAACCCAGCACGGTAAATCTGACCTCCCTTGCAAGGGAAATATAAATCAGATTTATTAGCAGCTTCTGAAACAAACACTAAGCTCATGAAACTGTAAAAACGTCTCTTTAAACATCCTGTGCCCTGAACAGACCATCGAAAGCCCTGTCAGGCTGAGGGAGAGCAAACAAGCTTTCCAAGAGATGAGACAATTCCCCAGCTTGATGAACTGAGAAAAGGCATTTCAGACTGAGCAGCTTCTTGCTGGCAGGCAGCACGACATGGATATCTTTAGCACGTGGTAGAGAGGGGAGGGAATCCGGAGGACCGAATTAGCCAGCATTAATACCGTCGTTTGTATTCAGCGTACTTCAAAGCACTTGCAATGCAGGCATCATCAGGCACACAAAAAAATTACCCAAGTCTAATGGAGAACAACGTACAGCGCATTTGCTGGAGCCCACCTCAGCCCACAGCCCTCGGGGGAATGAAGCAGGCCACCTCCTGCCTGCTCTTCCCTAACACCTGCCCACACAAATTAAACTCCACTGCCCCACTGCTTAACGGGCTAGCGTGGGGTGGCTGTGCCAGGAGGACAGGGCAAAGGCCAGAGGAAGCCTCATGAACCAGTGCAGAGGAAGGAGCTACTGGGCAGAGCCAAACTGGGACAGGGGCACAGAGGAGTCACAGCTGCTCATATCCCAGAAAGAGCAGACTGCTCCTGAGATCCATGGTAGGAAGTTTGCAGGGAATATTATGGCTGGGCAGAGGCTCCCGGTGCTGAGGAAGCTGCTGATGCCAGCAGTGCGAACCATGGGAACAGCTACCTCAGCAACCCACACATGGGAATGGGCCACCACCACGTGCCATCCACAAACAGCTTTGAGGGGCTGGTCACCTCCTCTTGGGGCAAGTGTATGGCCAGGGAGGACGCTGGGGCTCCCCGCTGCCACAGCCACCCACACTGTGCTGTGGCACGGGGAGGGGACGGGGCCAGCCCGGGACTGGATGCTGCCATCACTAGCGCATCAGCCCAGCGAGGCAGCCAGCAGGGAGTCCTGAGGGACCAGCACTGGGAAGGGATGGAGCTCTGGGGAAGGGGTTTGGAGACCAGCCCAAGGCCAGAGAGCATGCTGGTCCCAGGAGAAGCACCAGCACGTAGCTGGGAAATGAAAACATGGCATCAACTGAGCCAAGCCCCTTCTGCCAGCTGCCTTGTTTTCCTGCAGATTTATTGTTCCTACACTCAGTAACAGCAGAGCAAAGGCACAATAAGGAAACGTAAGTGATCAGTGGCTGCTAATCAGCAAAGCTTTCCAAGAGCTCACCGAAGCCAAGAGGAAAGGCTCAACAGCCGCTCTCTGCTGATGCTTACTCGTGCAGGGCCACACCACAAGCACGTGGCACCTCTTCCTGCTGACACCCCAAGGGGAAGAGGGGCTGTAAACACACAGGGCAAACACGCTTGCTCCCGTCTCACCTCTCCTACCATCTCGGGGCACGAGGGCAGGACCAGTTGCCATGTGGCACAGACAACCTCCAGGCCAGTGGGGACCTGGATGTGGGTGGTCTTGGACCAAACGATCCGTCACTGAAGAAGAATCAAAATCCCAGGAGCCCACCCCAAAAGTTTATTAACTTTCTTTGTGTTTCAAACAGCACTAGATAACATCATGCGGAAGGAACAGCTCCAGTGTTGCTGAAGGCAGCTGCTGTGGCAGCTCAGCACAGGCTTACCTTTGGGCATGATGCGATGCATTGCAACCGACAAGAAGAAGATCGAGTCACTGTAGTAGGTCCCCGATCCAGCGCTGAAGTGCTTCTGCATAGCTTCAACAATTGGAAACAGCTTTTCCGTCAGCTCATTCACATCATGGACTATTACCTGGGAGAGACACCAGAAACACCACTCAGATGCTGCCTCTGGGGCTCGGCCTGGCGCTGGCAGCCTTTGCTCAGCCTGTATCGTCATGGGAGCAGCCGGGGGACGTTGTTAAAGCACAAATGCCGCTGGTAACACGGCAGCTGTACAGAGGGGCCCAGCTGCCCTGGCCCCTGCACGTCCCCCTGCCACGAGAGCTAGCTAAGTGTGGCAGGGAAAGGAAGGAAGGATTTTTACAGCCATTTCAGAACTGTGAGATGAGCAGAGACTTGAATCCACTCACATGATCAAGCACATTCAGTGTTTTGTGGGCTTTTTCTGTTCTGTTCTCACTGCCTAATGCAACCATGTATCTGGTGTCCCATATGGAGCCCATCAGAAGAGGTGACAGTTCGCTCCGGGCTCTGGCATCCTGCTGTTTTGAGGCAAACCAGACCACGTCACTTACCCTGAGGTCCAAGATTTGTTCCCTGCTACAGAGGCAGGCTGTGACAGGGCCAGGGACGCAGCCCGGATTTCCTGAACCCCAGCCCAGCATGGAGGCAAGCTCTGCAGCACGTCCCGCTGGGGCTGGAGGGGAAAAGGGAGGACGGGCCACAGCACGCTGATGAAAATCCAAACATTAGGAGTTACAGCAGAGCCGAACAACATCTCTAGATGGATCTCAGCCTGCCTGTGCTGGAGCTTTGCTCACGCTCAGCCAGCGCCTGCGCAGGATGTGGCTACAGACCAGAAACAGGAGCAACTGAGCATATACCTTGTCAGCTACCGAGCTTTTACAAGCTTATAATTAATTGTGGTCGAAGTCCGATGAACAGGCACTTTTACGAAGCCTGATGCTCGTTATAGACTCAGAAGGACACGGGTCACTGAATCACACAAGATAACCAGAGGGATTTTCAGGATAATTAAGAGAGACGAGGGACACGACCCCAGCGCGGATAACAGGGAGCGCAGGAATTTGAGTGCGGAGACTTGCTGTCGCGCCGCCTTCTTCAGGCTGTGGAAGCAGGAAGAGCCCTGCAGGAACTGAAGGCCAGTGAGGACGTGACTTTGAAGTAGTACTTGAATTTTGGAAAGGGGAGCCCATACCCCTTGTTTGAGGGATACCAAGACCCTTCTCCAAGCTAGCTCTGCCTTCAGCAGGGAACTCAACACCACAATCTTCATAGGTCCCTTCCAAACTAAACTATTAATGGTTCTATGGTTTCACTCCTTTTCCCTACTAAAACTTCTAATGAAGTTCTGAAACTTCTAATGAAGTTTTAGTTAAGAGCAAGAAGCCCTGCACTATACACTTAAACATGCAAGATGGAGCATGTGCCTTTTTTTTTTTTTTTTCTCCAAAAAAAAGGATTAACTAAACTAAACCAAATCAAGAGCTCCAGAGAAAAGAGGGGCTCTGGAGCCTGAATTGGTGCAATGATCGTCCTCTCTATGGGACGCACAAGGTGCTGCTTTGATGCTCAGCGAGGCTGGCAGAGGGATGGAGCCAGTGAGCAGTCTGGAGCTTCTTCCTCCCGCACCTTCTTGCAGAAAACCTTATCCAGATCAAAGCGCTCTTGTATCAGAGCAGAGCTCATTGGAGGCGGGGCTGTTCATGGGACCTGCAGTACGCAGAATAAGGCAAGGTGACGGGCCCATCCTGACCCCTGGCACAATGGCCGAGCCCATGGCGGAGTACTGCTGGGAGAAAGTCACAGCAGAGTCCCCACAGCCCCACTCCTGAGGAAGGCACCCCAAACACCCACCCTTTGTCACCAGCTGGGTGCTATAGGAGAGCCCTCGCGCAGGCTCCGCAGCCAGCGTGTCCTTCAGCAGGGCGGCCACGCTGCTGGCGTCCCGGCTGCCGGGCTCAGGGCCAAGCGCCTGCAGGAGGACGGCAGGAAAAACATAGAACAACATGTACCAGGAAAGTGCTTTTAGGAGAGCTCATCAGCAGCCACACCTGGCTTTGGATAGCACAGCATACTCCCCAGGACAATGCCAGGGAGGAAACTCCGTTACCAGTAACATAACGGCAGCATCTCCCCCCAGCCCTGCCAAGCTGTTCGTATCAGCAGCGATCCCAGATGAGCAAACACCGCAAAACATCGCACCCGCCCAGGCACAAAGGCACCGACTGCCCGTGCACAGAGCTGAGCACCACCAGCACTGGGATGCGCGATGCTCAGCTCCCAGCCCACCTCCATAGGGGCAGCTTTAGGGTCTAGCCAGACTGGAGAAGCATGGAGGAGAAATACAGCACTTGTAACCACCCTCTGCATGCTGCAAAGGCAGCCTGTGGTCTGCACAGGACACAGAAACAGCTGAGCAGGGGGAAAAAAAAAAGGCAAACCAATTCCAGTCACCTCTGAAATGAGCAGAATGCCAAGCAGCAGTGGACAAAAGTCAGGGGAAACCTACTTCTGAAACTCCAGAGGCAACATCATCTGGCTTCCCTCCCCCGCTAAAGAAAAGAAAAAAAAGTGTTTTTTGCCCACTCTTTGGTTAAGCACTTCTGCAAAACAAACTCCTGAGCAGCTGAATCTTCCTTCGCAGCCACAGCCTGGCCAGCCTCTCCAGGACTGCGAGGGCTTCTCCTCTGCCCACTGCTGACTTTAGCACTGCTTGCTGATCTGGTGCTAATTTTGTACTTCATTATTTATTTGCGTAGCAGCTTTCAGTAAATCCCAGTAGCTAAATCTGACCACGTTTGCTGAGGACATTAACAAAAGTAAGTTCTAGAGGTTTCCTGTGCAAATAAGGTTTTATAAGCACGCGTCCTGCACCAAGAAAAGGCCCTTTCAGTTGATTCCCTATGAAAAATCAACCCAGATTTCCCTTCTCTTTAACTTTCCCTCCTTCTTGCGCTGGGTATCTCTGCAGCCCCCACGCAAGCGCGGGGCCAGGGCAGCCCAGCCACACGGGCAGCACAGCCCCGCACAGCCCCGGCCCGCG
>VZZY01002809.1:423981-494901 GCA_013400335.1 Eurystomus gularis
CGGCGCCGGACACGAGGGCTGCGGCCCCAGCACAGGCGCCCGAGCGCTGGCTGCGCGCTCCTTACAGTTACACCCGGGCGGGAACACAGGCTTCGACCGCGGGAACGCTTCAGAACCCAGCCCCTACAGAGAGACGGACAAGGTTCGGTACTGCAGCCAGGCGCCTCTGCGGGAGCAGGCCACCACGGCTCGGCCAGCGCTACCGCAACACGGACAAGCGGGTGGGGTGTTCCCTCCTCTGCTCTCCTTCCCGCGCAGGGCGGCAGGAAGCGCTGTGTGCGGAGAGGAGGCAGGCGCGGGAAGCGGGAGGCCCGAGCGCCGCGCTCCTTCTCCCCGTGTTGCCTTCTCCGGATTGTCCCCGTTTGGTGCGAGCGGGCCAGGCGGGCAGCGCGGCCCGGGCTGCACGAACCCGGGCCTGAGGACCAGCGTCCCTGCGTGAGCGGCCAGGCAGGGCAGCCTGCTAAACCGACTCTCAAAACCCCTTGCGTAATAAGCCAGAATCGTCGGCTGGGTCCTTCGGACACCATAAACACGAAACATCACATCCTTAGCACTTACGCGTCGTCTGCAGTTCTATCAAACAGTCCTTCGTGGTCACTGTGTCGCTGGAGATTCTCGGTCAAGAGGCGGCGTTAACATCCTCGAACAGAACAGACGGCTGCAGAGGAACACCCGAGTCCTGGAAACATCTCAGCCAGCCCTGTGCTGATCCTCGTCCTCACCTTTTTGTAGCGCTACAAAGATTTTGCCCTAACAAGAACTCTAATACAACGGGTGTACTGATGTCATACTGCAAAACAGGAGAAACCTGTCTGGGGATTTGCTGACAGCAGGTGGAAGGTCTGGTTGCATTTTCTAAAACTATTTCAGCTCAGTATATAAACAGGTAAAATAGGTAAAATATAACTGCCCCACCCTCCCCCGAGTGAAAAACGCAGATCCTCCAACACTAGAGACCAGAGCTGCTGAAATCAGTGGAAAGACTGCCACCAATTTCAGTGACCCCTTGGGTTAGGTCCTAACTGGTAAGGGGCTGAAGTTCACAACGTACTAAGGAACAACTGAGACACATTCAGGATGCTGGATGAGCAGCTTGTGAAAGCAAAGGAAGACCTCTACCACCCTCACCCCAATCTATGGGAACAAATTCCAGCACGTCTAATAAAATTCAGTGGCATAATTCAGTTCAGTAATTCAGAAGTTGAAGTTTATATGCACTGTACCGACATTAACAAAATGTGAAATCTTAGGAACAATCAAACCAACGCAGACCACTAAGGAGACACCACAGACGCCATTTTACTCAACCTGCAACGTAAATAAATTACACTTGTGAAATAAAAATGCATTAGAATATATGTTGCGTTCCTCAACATTTGTCTTTCCATGGGACTTTTGGAATACACGATCCAACTCTGGCTAGGAAAAAAAAATAAAAATCTTTCAATGGCCTATCTAGTGTGAAAGCTGATTTTAAGCTGTCTTAGGAGTCTACTGCTTTGCACCTCACCTATTAAGACCTGCTATATTTCATACCTACAGAGAGATATGAACTGGAATGGAACCCTTCCATTACCTGGTACAGAGTACAAGATGTTAACCCACAATAGAGCCTTATTGTCTACTATTCTAGTTAGATTCATATTGAAATAAGAATGAAAGTTTCCTAATATTTCTGAGCAGAAGATTAGCACGTGAGTCAGATCTCAACACGGATTCCAGACCTTCAGAGCCCTGGCAGGGATCATACTTTGTGATACTGAGGGCTGAATCCTGCGAGCTGGAGGCCCTGGGGTGCTGAGCTGGCCCGTGCCTGGTAGGACTAAGCCCTCGATACGTTCCAGGCAACTTAATGGAATACTCGTTTTTGCTGATGAGCAACATATTGACACAGGTATTGCACCTGACCTGAAAAAAGCTTTAACTGAAGGCAGTTTATACTGAACATCCCAGTGTACCTAAAAGGATTGGGGAAGGCGGCTGCAGGATCAGAAGTGACGTACCCACCTCCTGAACCAGTGAAACTCCAGAACTCCTGACAAGCAATGGATACGTACAACCTGTGGATCAGGTATTGGTCCTCTAGCACAGACTGATGCTGCTCCCCAGACAGATGAGAGCCAGGAATGCAGCACATGGATCTGCAGAGCTACAGGGAAGACATTTGTCTACAGAAGTTGTCCTGCAAAATTTGTCACAGATTTTTGTGGCTAGGAAGGAAAATACCAGTGGAAATACTGAAATAAGTGTCTTGGATATTTTTCCAGCAGCGTGGACTGAGATAGCAACTATGCCATTAATCTTGAGGCAGCTTTACATGACAGCAAACCACACTATATATACTGCAAAAAACAAATCTCTAGAAAACCTACATCTAATGTGTATACTGTACAGAGTCATATCTTACACTGTCCCATCTGTACACCGGGAATTTTGCATTCTCTAAGAATACCAAAATATCCACTGCTGTTAAATAGTGCAGATTAGGAAGTATATTGTAATTTCATAGACAGCTATTTAAAAAACAATTTACTACAAATTACTGCTTACAGGTGATATTCCCAAATATCTTACTATTCAGACGAACCAAACTCTTTAAACGGGCAGAACCTGCTTTTCCTAGCATAGATCACACACGAAGCAAGAACTGTTTTGTAAGATTCCTCTGCTTGGAAAAAGAATCTATTGGACAATTCTAAAACAACACTAACTCTGCAACAATAATCATCCAGATTTGATGCATTACAGTGGATGCAAAATTATAAATATTTGGAATATCTTGTTAAAACATAATGTGTCAGAAAGCTGAAATTTACCATAGTTTACAGAATTTTTCAACCCTATTTTGCTTATTTTAGCCAGCTTGGAGAAAAGCCAATTCATTTCCTAAATATATTTAAGCAGCAGGTTAACATGATGCCACGGCTATTAGGATTATTAAAAACGCACATTGATACTACGTTACCTAAAAATTCTCTCTAAGTCATCCATTGGGCAGACAAAAAGAGTATAAAGTGATTTGGGGCTTCAGGTGAATACTACCCAGGTATAAATAACTTGACACAAGCGTGTATCTACAGACACCTTTTATCCACGCATGTCAGCAGAGTGGAGCTCACTTTGAGTCATGTTGCTGTCCTCAGAACACTGCTGGAGGCTACGCTCATTTGTTGCTTTGCAAAACCGTGCAGTGAAATTCTTGGGTTTTCTGTGCACACCTTAGTTGACAACATGTATACATACATGTCTTGGAAGAGTATGTAAAGGCTACCGCTTCCTGATACCAAGGACTGATTGCCCTAGGTTCAGGTTGGCTGCATTACATAGGCAATTTTATATATTCGGCTCAGGGCTAGTAGTGAACAGCAAAAAGTAAAGGTAACTAACAGCCTTCGTACGACTGTTCTACACAAACTGTTGGCTCAATATTTACTTTCAAGTCTCAAATTTCAAGTTTTGATGTCAAAATACTACAAAATAAACCCCACATGTCCAGAAGGATTAAGTTTATTTTTCATGAAAGGTTCCACATGCTCATTTAGAAGTGTACTTGCTGCATAGAAGTTTAATTTAAGAGGAAAAAAAAGGAAAACAGACTGTGCTTAGAAATTTGGTCCTCCAGGATATATACCTATCGTGACTGACCCGCAGTCACTAGCGTAAAGGCCAGCCTGGTGTTAAAGCTTCCACTGTGAAAAAGCTTGCAAAAGAGCAGGAGTTACCATGCCTCGTTATTAACAGCCCACCTCTAACCATAGTCAGCCTAGGAACAAGAGAATCCATTAAGTTATAGGCCCACAACTAGAAGGACAACTCAGTAAGTCATTATCCGATTTCCCTTCCAAACAGTCCCAGAAAATGCAACCCAGACCTTCCTGCCAGAGGCACATTCTTTATGGCAACAGGGAGACATCAGGTGATACTACATCGCAAAGCTGGTCTGACCATCGAGCCATCCGGAGTCTGCAGCGCGCACAGCTACGCTCTGCTAGCTCCACGTGTGAACGACAGACAAACCTCGCACTCGCTAACAGGTACTATTTTGATACTGAGCTAGCAGGTATTCCTTTTTTAAAATATTTTCTTCAGCTGCTGAGGTATACGTCCTGTGGAACATAAAACAACTCATACATTTCCTCAGCTTCCACAATCTAAAGCTACATTAGAGTGGTCATTTTATCCAAACTAACTAAACAAAATGCATGTAATTCATTCCGCTGAAGTAAAAAAAGACTTGCACTATAAAGATCAGGTTCTTTTCCATCTTGACACTTAGGACTTCTGGGAATCGGACTGCTGGAAACGGTTTAGCTTCTCCGGATTATTTGATGCCATTTGAGAAAAGTCACGAAAAATGTCCTGATAAATTTCATCTCCTAGGTAGAAAATAAAAGGGAAACAGTTTTAAACATCTGTGATAGTTCACATCACTCAGCATTGCACAAATGCCCTACTGTGGTACCAATTACTGTGGAACACATTCATGTATAAAGATTGCTTATAGATGGAATGATGTTGATGTAAACTCTCTGGGACTGTTTACTTGCATGCACGTTCTGTAGAAGCAAATTAAACAAAGCCAAACTGTACCTGAAATAGTACCTCAGAGGCAGCCACACAGAGGAAAGTTCAGAGTTAGAAAGGAAAAATGAAAGCATTTAGAGCAACATAAAAAGAAAAAAAAAGGTTTATTAGCTATTAAAGGAATAAAATCCTTGTTTTTGCAAGGAAGTGCTAACTAAGATTCTCTTTAGAAAAGTAGAATTATAGCATAAATAAAGATTACTTGGAAACAGAGGTCAGAAGTCTTACAGCCAGACAGAAATCTCCATGAAAGAAACAATCAGCCAGCAACAGCATAAAAAAAAAAAAAGCAATCTTAAGTAGAGAAATCATTGTTCATAAATGCTTTTGGTCAATTACCTCAGCAAATATAGATTTTTTTACATGCATTACTGAACATTCTTACACCTAGTTTTATCTGTAAGAGTGATGATACTTTCCTTAAACATCTTTCATTTGGTGTTTTTTTTATATCTTCACCCTTTGTGCTTAAACACAACTCAACAACTAACACATTCCAAACTGAGGGATGGCAGCAAGCTCCACCAGGCCTGTCCCCCTCTTCCTGGCTGTGCAGGAAAACACACTGAGGAACGGTCACTACTTGAGCCATTGCCGAGTCATTCTTTTGCCACTTTAGAATGGACATTTTCACATTCTTTCATCTGCTGCAGCATTTTGGGCCTTGAGTTCAGGTTTCATTTTAAAAACATTAACCATACCCTATTGCCTTTGAAGGGAATTAAACACAGGAAACATCTGGTCTGGTCAGGAACCACGCAGCCATCCTAATTTCACTGTCTTCCCAACGCAGGTGACTGCACAGGACACAAGATCCAGCACTATTGCACCTTGCTGACAGCTTGATTAATTGCGTGACAAAGAAATCCACACCCATTCTCTTTCATCTTGTATGTTGAACATGAAGATTATTTTTTTCCAATATGATTGCAGAAGAAAAGTATTATTCCACCACTTTTTATTCCAAAGGGCAGTTATAAAAAGGCTGGTTTTGGGTTTAGAAGTTTGCACTGCAGTGAAAAGTTATACAGCTTTGTTTTCCCATCTTTGAGTGCACATTTCCAGCATTAGAACTATTATTATTCTTTTGGAGATGAGACTCCATTAAATTGAAAACCCTTTCAGAAATGGTAACTGACCTTCCAGAAATATTTAACATGCATGGCATGTGGGTTCATATGAAAATGTAACAACACAATTCTTCCCAGACTTTAAAGATAAATACATTCAATACTGCTCTAACTAGGAAAAGTCAATTCCAATGAAGTTCCCTTTTGGTTTCCCATTTAGTTTCAAGTATGTTCTAGAGATGAAGCAGGCACAGTAACAGTTCTGTCACAGATTGTAACAGTTCCTGATAACTGCTTGCATGGGGAGATAAGCACCCAACGAAGGGAGTTGTAACATTCACCAAAAGAACAGCTGTGAGGACCACAAATCGGAGTCAAACGTGGATGAGAAAAGCAATCAGGCTCGTAATACAGAACTGGTTCCACTGGTGAACCGGTACTGTAGTTCAACTTCCCATATTTGGTTCTTTCAAATTAACTTGACAGAAAATAACAAAGCTATTTTTGCAAGATCCGCTGTGGCTCTGCTTTTGGCTCTATTACATAACAAAAATACTACATACAAAAATAGACTAAAATAAAGTGCCCCTTTAGTTTCTATGCTGCGTTAAAACACTTAACATTGTAAACCTTATAATAATTTTTAAATTCTACTTTAAAATTGAATTCTGGAAATTCCCTTTCCAAGCAATGTTTTCCCTAAAGTGCAGATTTAACGTACAAAAATATTATGACGCTGCTTTACGATTTAACACCAGAGTAACTCAAAAGGCACACATCATACATTCAATAAAAGATAGGAAGAAAAAGTAGCAATACTAATATCAGATAGCTGACAGACATACTGTAGCACCAGAAGATGAGCACTTAAGTGTTATACAAGAAACAGTACAATGGTGCATACGGCTTCTACCACCAGAAATGAACTTGTTGTAGAACAAGCTAGTTTCAGCTAGGAAATTCTAGGAGTATTTTGGAAGACCAACTGTACCTTGCAAAGCAATATATACATTCTCTCAGGAGCTCAAACCAGCCAGGTATATTCAAATTAAGGTGTCGATGTCATTGGCTATATCAGTAACTGTTTATCAACTGCATGACTAAAGCAGAGAAATAGGCAGTTGGCTTCACTCTGATGGCAGCAAACTCACACGTTGATATTTATCCTCACATAGCTCCCAGCAAACATACAATTGTCTCGAAAATCCTTATTTTCTTCTAGAATCATAATTTGGGAAAAGAGGACAGTGCAGATAACTTAACACAGATGCAGTGAAAATTTCCTGCCTCCTCTACGACCACGTGAAGGTGTGATACCTTGCGACAGCAGAGACACGTTTTGTGCTTACACTTAGACAGGTACACAACCCCTCTAGCAGGCTAGCGGACGTTAACATTTAATACACGCAAGTATTTACTTCAACTTTTAAAAGAGACTTCAGCAAGTAAAAAATCCACCTATGCTATCCAAAGAGACAGCAAGATCTCCTGGCTGGGACACTGTGCTACGGACTGTGGCCTGAATTTCAATAATTATTCTAATGATACCCTTGCCCTGATTTTGGGCAATCTCTGTTCATTGTGGCAGCTCCACTTCCATTGTCAATCTCACCTGCTTACACGGATCAGACACTATCTGTAAAATACCTGGATCAGATTGTATCAACTGCAGTCTCTAGATTCTACTGCAATACAAACTGATAAAAAGGTCGATGTACTTTCAGTGAAAAACTTCACCAGCTTTTTATTTCCCTAACTGAAGAATCTGTCTGAAAAAAGACTTTAAACAAGATGTCAGGGAAAATACTCTCCCTCATCTCCAGTTTAAACACATTCATGTTTTCCACGTGAGTAACGCCTGTATTTGTTATGAATGAAACATTTTTCTAAGCACTTGTAATGTTTAGTAACCAACTGAGGTTTTTTGTACAAACTATAGAAACATTTTCTAGTTTATGATCATTTTGGACTTGTGACAGGTCAACTAAATGATCTGAAATACTAATTTATGATTTAGCACAGAGCTTTTCAATCAAAACGCCTACCACCCTTAAAACAAAGGCATTTTACTATTTGAAACTGATAGTTACTATTTTTGCTTCTTAAAATAAAAATAAAAAGACTTAAAACTACTTCGGTATGTGTTACCTTCAGCCTGTCAGTGAACAAGAATGCATCATAGCAGAAAACAGCTTTACTTTTAAAATGGCCAAACTGGCAATAGACTTTTTTCATACGCAGCACTTGCTGCATTTTCAGAGTGGGGAATTCTCTTCCTTTAAGCTCATAATAAAGTATATATATTTTTAAATTATCTGTTGCTTTGCATTTGAATATCTGAGTGTCTATAGTATTTCTATTGTTTTGGTTTCCTAGAAGATTTGTTTTAAAATAAATTTGAAAAGCATCTATTCTTAAGGAAAAACTAAGTGAATTGCATTTATTTAAGAGAGCTCATCTGGGATATTGACATGAGACTCCAAGTTGCCCCTTGAGAACATTCCAGCCCCAACCTGGTAAAAGCCATAAGCACACACAGTCCTTAGGAATCAGTGGTAAATACGTAAGGGCTTTATAGGAATGAGCCAAGAGTACTCAGCACTCAACCTTAAAAGTAAGGTTTGTTGTTCACTGCTGCCAATCATAGCAGCATGGTTTTAACTATCGAACTTGACAATCAAGTGTGCCTTCATTATTGACACTTGCATGAGATTAATTTAGGTTCCTATGGAAGCACGCCATAACAGAAGAAATGGCTTGCATAAATATCAAATCACAACAGAGAGGAAATTGCGACTGAGTGCCTGAGAATAAAGTTGCACATATTCATTAAATGTATTTTGTTACTTGCTTGTACCGGTTGACTCAGATGTCTGCCAATTATTATTTTTTTTTAATCAAATGGTATGATACTATGCATACAAAAATACATACTTAAGAATGTCTGGTTTGTTTCTTATTTGTATCTTAACAAATAAAAATATTTAAAAATAAAATAATACTTTCCTATTTCTGTCTGGAGTTATTTTGAAATATTTGATGTACATTTTTACATTGGCATGCAAGCATTTTTTCTTAAAAAAGAAAGAGAGGACCATTCCACAGGAAGGAGAATGGTATCCTGTAATAAGATGAACTTCTCAGCTGTCTCCGAGCAACCCGGGTCAGAAGGCTGCTATTCAATAATGTCAGGTAAATCCTAACATTACGTGCATTTCAATGGAACATCAACAGGAGAAAACTGTGGACAACTACCAGCAAAACAGGTTGGTAATGGCTGTAGTAACATACACTACTATAATAACACTCTCCTTTTAGGTTCCCTAAATACTCTGACAAAGTCACACCAGTGAATTTCAACAAAGCTTTAAGATGTGCTGGTTGTTTATAAGAAAACACTATCGTATGAAGCTATTTTAAATTTCCCTCAGCTCCTAAGAATCTAACTGTAAACTGATAAATTCCTGAATACACTTCTTATACTGCATTTCAGTATGGTTATTAGTAGAGTATTGACCTGGCTGTCCGTAGAGTCCTTCTGATTCACGCATTTCTTCATTCATCCTGGCTAAACGCAACCTACAATTTAGGAAAAAAACAGAACAATGTCATCTCTAAAGCACTAAAGAAGACTGTAATTCAAGACCTACATTGCACTCCTGAACCTCACACCAGTGAGGTCACCTATGGATAGTGCACTGTCCTTGATTATACTTTTGCTCTCCCTGTTTTCATGTAAAGGAATTTTGATATTTCGTATATTTTTAACTTGAAACCAAACAGGAAAACCTAGTTACCTAGTGAAAAACAGAACACAGAACTTACAATGTCACAATATCTGCATTTGCAGCTTCTACTGCTATACTCAATGGATCTTTCCCATCTTCATCAGTGGCATGCTGGTTTGCCCCTCGTTTTAGGAATAAACACACTTGTCTGTTGAAAAAAAGCATTTAAGAATAATTTTCACAACATTAAGGGAAAAAAGCAAATAAATTCAAGCTGGATGCAATAGATTTGGTTCAAATCACCAATACAGCAATCCACCTTAGAAAGGCAGCCTAACTCAAATCACGCTAGTGCAGCAAGGAGCTGAGCCCTGTAGAAGTGAGACTACCTTTCTATGTCATCTTAGCTCATAGAACAAAAAGCTTCATCCCTTTTACCTTGACAGACAAGAATCACTGAGCAGGATAAATCCGTACAGGAAAGAATACAGTTCACAGGTGTCTGATTTACCCAGTAGAAACGGATCTCATTTTTCTCTGCTATTATAATTCTTCATCTTTATAATCAGAGCACACTGACAAAGCTTGCGTCTTACAACTCTCCCAAGTTGCTGCACTCTATTTAGAATTCATGCATGAAAGAGTTTGGGCACAACCAACCAGATTATTACATGCTGATGTGAATCAAGCTGGTACAGGGTTTCAGTTAAAAGCCATGATTCCAAAATTCAGTGTACTGCATTACATCTTGAGATGAGATACGCTCAGTGCAACCCAGATGGGATAAGTCAGAAAAAGCCTTGGCCCTCACACACTACCATTTCTTTTATCTGTATCATATTTCTAAGAAATCAAGAAAAATCTCATGAGTCTTCACTAAAAGTTCATGCTATTCCAAAGCATTATTATTAAATACACGTTTTTACAAAATGGACCGAAGTGTGTTTATAGGTGTGTGTTTCGCTAGCAGATGAGACTGTTAATTCAAAAAGTTGTTTCCCTTCACATCACTATTTCAAGGAAAACCTAGATCACCTGATACATATTAAAATGCCAGAATATTTGGGGAAATGAAGACGCTTCACATTAACAGCTATAGTATAGGATGGAAATTCTGGAGCAGCGAGTTACCCAGTGTGTCCTAGAACTGTGGCATGGTGCAGGGGTCCTCTTCCTTTCATGTCCCTGATGTTCACATTGGCCCCATTCTGCAGCAAAAATTCACAAGTAACCAACGAACCCTATGGAATAAAAGCAAAGAAACAATTCAGCACCAGATCTCTAGAACAAGAGCCAAACCTGCTTTGCCTTCTCACTGAGTCACGTGGCAAAGGAAACAAAAAGGATTTGCTTCCACATCTAGTCTAGACATTACAAGGTTATAGAATTCAAACCAAAGCATTAGCAAGAAAAAAAAAAAATTCAGAAACAACATTGTAAAGAATTTCAGCATCACTTTATCCTTAATTAGTGAAACAAGCAGTTCAAAAGGAGCAGTGACACAGAAGTGTCCCTATTACTCGCCGTCCCCTCCTCCCACATCAGCTGGCGCTGTCTATCACATACCCCTCGCACTGCCTGAATGAGCGGTGTTGTTTTGTTTTCTTCTACATTGACCCAGTTTACTTCAGCGCCATGGGCCAGTGCTTCTGCCATATCGGGAAGATTCTTCTCAAAGGCAGCTTGATACAGCTGCAATCCTGGACTAGCCTGTTTGGAATCACAGAACACAGAAGACTCTTGCTTGTCTCCTTCTGAAAAGGAAAAAAAAAAAAAAAGTTCCTTATCTAATCGCTGTTTTAATAAGGTACCTCCTGGAATTCTGACCAAAAATGTCATTGCTCCGGCATAAGGTAGCTCAGGTTTTGCAAAATGCTGTGTGCATTGTTTCCCCCTTCTGCCAGAAGAAGTCACAGATGCCTTTAGCTCGCTCCAGCATTCAAGCATGGCCATTTCATAGAATCATTACTGCCCAGAAAACGTTCTTTCAACATTACTGGCACATATGAATATCCTTCAATCTACATATTCCATGTAATTTCTCATATATATATTTAGGTTGGAAGTGTGTTTTATCCTATACCACAAGACATGAATAAAACGAATTTCCTGCAGAGATGTAGTCATACAAATATATATTTACCTTCAACAGCTCAATACACCCAAAACGAGGCCAATACTGTTCTGACCTAATTTTTGTTACAAGATAGCACTGTCATTTAGGACTTACTTGCTGTGGCTATAATCCTTTGCACTAAAGCATAACCTTTCTTTTCATGCCATAAAGAGTTACACAGAGTGAAGTCTGGGAGATAAAGGTGGTGTTATGCATAAGCTTTCATGAGTTACAGCATCAGAAGTGTTGCTACAGTGCAGTCAAAGAACGGACCCAAGCTGCTTGCCTACAAACCACAGCTGTGAACTGCTGGATTTAAACCATACCTCAGAAGAGTGTTTTGATGTAGAAGAATAAATTTACTTTATAAATACATGTTTTGGATATTTTGAGAAGCCATACTCAACACCTGTCAGACCAGGATGCTAATATTATATAGAAAAAAATTTCATCAATTTATAAAACTTTATGTAAAAAGGACAGTAATGTCTAAAGGCATCGTCAATTCCACACAAGTAGAAAACAGAAAAACCATGCAAGAATTCTCATATAACACATGAAAGCCTATTCTCTGTGACTTTACAGGAATTCTACCTCCAAAGATTTAACTGTTCACAAAAGCTTTATGCATTTCTGTGGAGACTTGTCTGTATCAAAATGCAGCATTGCTCTGTCCACAAAAAACCAAAGTTCTGGCTCAGCTTCATCTGACTGGAAAAAACAGCTCTCTGAAGTCATTCAGAAGGATTCAATGTCATTCTTGCTACCAAGCCTGGAGGAGAGAGAGGTCACTCAAGCAATTACTACCCTTGTTAAAAACGTTTCAGCCCACCAGGACAGAGGCGACATGAACTGCATCACCAAGTACCAATCTCTTACGAGAGCACGCTACCAAGAAGCGATTGAGTTTTCATCCCGAAGTGCAAAGCCTAACGCACCTGGGTCATACAAGCTGTTAACTGACACAGTAGAGGCAAGGTGTTCTCTGCTGTCATCAGCACTCCGCGGGATCCCACTGTCACTGCTTCGTACTGTTTTGGGGAGAAACTGTAATTACTATGCAGACTAAGTTACCTCCTCTTCATGGATACCATGATAATAAAGCAAGCTCTTATACTTGGTCCTGAATACAGTTATTTTTTCAAATGGCTAGTAATTATTCAATACTCTTAATGTATCCAAAGAAAAATATGAAGTCACATATTGCAACCATAACATTTATTATAACAAATGCCAAAAATTATTAGAAAGGAAAAGATCAGGATAAGTAAAAAAGCTTAAATTATTTCATGAAAACACTAAGCAATGCAGTAGCCTGAAGACAATAGATTAAAGGCAGGGAGGTGGCCACAACACACAATGGATCACTAGTGCAAATATTGAACACGCCACAGCTGTAGTACTTACTACTACGTAGTTTTGAAGAGGTATCAAAGTAGGAGAAGAGTGAATCTAGTTCATCAGGACAGAACAGAGACTCCCGCCTCGCCTCGTCGCTACTTACAGCAACCGCTGGGACATGCAAGTTAGCAAAGCACAAAGCAGGCAGTAAGGAAGGGATAGGGCAGGAAAGAACGTTATTGGAAAAATTAAGAAGGATGAAAATACGGAGGAAAGAAGGTGGTTAATATGTTTCTGAATGATAAGCATCCCCAAATTCTTCCCCACCTGATATGCACACCTCTGAACAAGTCTTTTCTCCCCTATACTTCTGAACTAGACTGTGATCCATTTAAAGACAGATTCTGATTTCTCCGCACAAGGCAGGAAATCAGTTAATACAAAAATATGTTACTTTTAAAAGAATACATGTAATACAGCTAAGGAGAGAAGTGTGTAAATACCTTTTTGGGATGCCGCACCTTGTTCCCCTGCCAAAAGGGATTTTTCAGGGCCACTGTGCCTTTTCTCTTCCTGACTTTGAGGCAAAGCTTTTGTTCCAGATTCAAGCAGAGATACTGACATAGGCTGCTTCTCTACAAACTTTCTTTCCACATATTTTGCTCTGATGTATGCCTCCTTCTCCTGCCTGTCATATACAAAATCCTTGGAGTTAGTAAGCTAATATTTTAGTATTTTCATGTATTAAAACATCTATCCCATGCTAAAGCCCGTAACCAAAACTGCAGTTTGGCATTGCATGTAAGACACAGCATGTTTTCAGAAAGATGAAAAGCACGCTGTCTAACTCTTCCTGAATTCTTGACTAAATTTTGCATAAGGCTCAAGAAGAAAGTCATTTTGTTAATTTCATATATGTATATTTTCTTTCAGGCAGAGACTTTAGAAAGTGGTATGTGGAAGAAACAAGCATTAGTCACTGCATGTTACTTTTTTCGTATTAATCCCTTATACATGTTTTACATTGTTAATAACCAATTAGCATATATTTAGTTTCTTAGGTAAATACAAATTGCAACATTTGTTAGAGGAACATCAAGATTGCACAAGACAACAATAATAACAATAACAATGTCGCAGGTAGGCACAGCCACCAGTTTCATAATGCATACTAAAGTATTTTTTCTTGTAACCTGAGGTAATCATCCTAGGACACACACACCAGCTGAGACAAACTGATGAAAAGGCCTATAAAGTATTGCTGTTGAAACTGCTGAAAACCAGTTACCAGTAGAAGGAATATTGAGCAAATCTCCCACATTATTTATATTGTTAACATTGTCTCCAAATTGCCAACACTTTATAAAATGCTGTTTTCTATACCATAAAACTACCAGCAGCACAGATCTGGAAAGCTGGTGAAAAACAGTTTTAAAAGCCTTCATCTACAGCAGAACAAAACGTTAAGAAACTGCCTTCAAAGACAAATTAGCATCAGAGAAATGGAAGACAGCAGCACAATCATTAGAAGGTTGCTGCAAAGCAGCAGAGCTCATGTACAAGGTAGGCAGAAAGAAGAGAGCATTCTGGGGATGAGGGAACAAAAGCCAAACTCAAGAACTAAGTCAGTGTGAACAAAAGGCAGAGCCTCAGGCTCCTTCCAGGAGCACTCACAGACCAAGTACCGCTGGCTGAGATGGTACAAAGCAGACAGGAAACAAACTCAGCCTGCTCAGGTTGATGAGAGAGGAGTATGCTATGGAGTTGTCATCAGAAGGAAAGAGTGAGATCAGAAAAAGAATAAATGAAAAAGAAGCCAAAAGGGACCAACAGAAGGAATACCCAACAAAGACAGAGTGAGAAAAGGGAGAGAGCAAAACATACTGGTGCAAGGGGAAACAGAGTAAATCAAAGGAGTGTTACACTGTTGAGTGGCAGCATATTTTAAAGCTGGAGGCTGAAGAAAGCAACAAGAAAAGGAAGTAGGAGGCCCTGCAGGTAAAGTACTACCTTTGGCTTCCAGGTTGTGGCTTCTTCACTCCCACTTTTTCCAACTTAGCTTCGTATATTCTGTTTATAACATCATTTCCCAATTCACACATAAGCTATGAAGCAAAATAAATAAATTCAAATACAGAGGCAAAAGACCTGATCTACCTATTTAGTTATCTTTAACCTCACTCAGTCTACTTTTACAACTTAGTATTTTCACCTGTAAACGTACACTTACAGAAATAAGCATGGGCTTATGAAACAACCAGTAAATAGAGACTGAATTCCGAGTAAGATAGCAAAAAATATAGTCACTCTTATAAAGTGCCATTCCCCTCTTAAAACAACTGCAAAAATGACCATCTGTCATTCAAGAATCATTTTTGTGCAATCAGATGACATCTGCAGGCCTCACTAAAAAAGTTATGCTATCCCATTAAGAAGAGACAACTCAATCAATTCCATTCCATCCTGTTCACCAGACATTTTTGCTAAACCATAATGTTATGTTTATAGAAAAAGATCAAAGAAAAAAAAAACCTACAGATACTTCCCTTTTTTTTTTTAATAAGTACTATTTAAGTAATTCTCTTTATTTGAAGGAGAATTTGGCCCACGAAGCCCAACTTACTGATGGCAATGATCAGACTTCTTGCTTCTAACACCAGCTCTGGTACTTACTTGAGCAGGACAAGGGGTGTAGTTTTGGGGTGGTTTTTTTGTTTGTTTCCTCAGCATGAACACATTGATATTAAGATTTTCTTGTGGTTTGACCTTTAAACACACACCCCTACTCAGGCTGTCTTTTGATTGTTCAGAAGAGAGAAGTAATACCTAAGTACCAGAATACCACACCTAGAAGCAAATGCTTTGCATCAGTTATTCAGTTACACACACGTATCTGTGTGTGAATTCCTGTTTCTGTATTTCATTGTCACATGACTTTCATAACCATGTTTCATGCTAGAATTTTGGCACACCAGCAGCACACAAGAGCAGTTGCACCAGTGTTCTTCTACAAGCCATTAGAAGTATAAAATCAAGGTCTCACTGTAAGAGTGGACGTTGGAATCAAGTATGATCATGCTTTAGGCTGATATAGCACTTCCAAATTTTTTCAGCCCACCATATTATTGGCCTGCGAACAGATTTCCATTTTCATATGTTGAAAGTATCACATGAAACTCACTACCTAAATGCATTTGTGAACCTGAAGGTGACATAAGTTGTTCTGGTTGGCAGGTTTGTAACAAGAATGACTACTGCTAATACTGAATGGATTGTAGGAAAGAGTGAATTAGAAAAAAAAAAAACCCCACTCAACTATAAATACTTTCCACTCAGAAGTGCAAGATACACACTGGTTACAAATGCGTTTCTTGCATTGGACTTGCTGATGCAGAGGATTTAGAACAACAATCTAAGTACCAAATAGAAACTTGTTTGATAAATATTATCATACCTTTAGAAGTTCAGGTTCCCATGAATCCAACGTTAAAGATCTTACTTTTGAAAAGTGGACTCCCAAGCTCCTAAATCATAGAATCATAGAATCGCAGAATGTTAGGGGTTGGAAGGGACCTCTGGAGATCATTGAGTCCAACCTCTCTGACAAGCAGGACCATAGAATCTAGGGCAAGTTACACAGGAACACATCCAGACGGGTCTTGAAAGTCGCCAGAGAAGGAGACTCCACAGCCTCTCTGGGGAGCCCGTTCCAGTGCTCTGTAGCCCTCACAGTAAAGAAGTTCCTCCTCATGTTGAGCTGGAACTTTCTGTGCTCTAGCTTGCACCCACTGCCCCTTGTCCCATTGCTGGGCACAAGTGAGAAGAGGTGGCCCCTTTCTTCTTGACACCCAGCCCTCATATATTTATACACATTAATTCGATCCCCTCTCAGTCTTCTCTTCTCCAGACTAAAAAAGCCAGGTGTTCCAGTCCCCTAACAGCATGGAAAAAATATTTAACCTGTAACTACATGCTGTGTCTTACTTCAGACAGTTTTACCATTAATTTATGCAAATAAAGCAGTTACCTTAATTCTGTCTACAAACAGGGGTCTCTAATCTTGCTTCAATATACATTTGAAGAGGCGACCAGCACCCTTCCCTGTTAAGTCAACGCACAAATCAAAGATAGGATTGAAGAGTTCTCCAACCTGTGTATCCCAGAGCACTCGATGCACAGGGTGATTCCTAGGTTGATACTGGCCCAGCGAGGATCTGCCAAACCACAATCACAGCAGGCAGCGTTACCAGGAATACACTGAACTCGCTGCAGAGCACTTTCTCCCTTTAACAACTTCTCTTTCGTCTCACTCCCAGGTTCTAGGCTTCCAGTAGAAAGAGATGATTTCTTTTCCTGTTTCTAAAAAAAAAAAAAAAAGAAAAAGAAAAGAGAGAAACACAAAAATGACACACATTAAAGCCCGACAAATACTGACTCTGCACTGGAAGTAAACTTCTGTTTTGAAGGCTAAAGCCATAGAACTGAAAAAATCCTGGGAATTTTAATCACATTACAGAAAATTCCCATCAAAACATAGAGGTCAGTGTAACATTAGTAAGGTGGAGCTAAAGCTAGATTAGATATAAATCACAGCCTTCAACAATTCATTACATTTTCACCACAAGACAAACAATACATTCTTTTTTCCCCTCCCTTCTCATTTCAAGGGGTTTTCTCTATTTTTAATTTCCAGGATCTAAAGGGGGATTGTTGGTTGGTTTTCAAACTCACCTCAGATTCATCCCCTTTCTCTCTATATGCTGTAGCAATACTGGTCTGAACAGCCTTAATCCATGCCTGCCGCAGCTTTTCCGAGTCAGCCTGAAGCATGCAGCTTCTGTGACAAATCACATGTGGACTCACATTCAGAGAGACTGACCAAGCAGGTAACATCAAACAACACAGTGATCAATGAAACAGAGACTCCTGAGGAAGTTTCTTGCTATCACCATAAGTATATTGTTTAGTAGGTATCGTCTAATAAATCCGTTTATTTTGGGCTAACAAAGCAGCTGACCCTTTATGAATTGCAAACTGCTTGTTTCAAAACTACTTGCAGGTAATGCTTGAATATACAGATGTGACTTCAGATAACCCAGGGAATGACTTCACTTCCTAGTCCCTTTCTCTTCTTATCCCCAAACTTTCCTTTTTATAACCTGACATGCAATTTAGCTCCATGACACAAGATACAGGTGTCAGTCCTTGGAAACAGTTTCATTCATAGAGATCAAGAAAAAATTATTTTAAAGCTCTCTGACAAAAAAAAAAATGAACGACTTTTCACACCAACAGTCAGACAAAACATGTCACAAGGTATAAAATTGTTCCATCACTTACAGGCTGAAAAAGTGTAGGCAAGCAGGAGCAAAATGCATGTTAAAGTGAACCACAACTGAGGATGCAAACATTAGGACAGCACCCTATTAAGAGGAGAAACTTAAGCAGGAGTGGGAAGTGTAGACAACCTCCCAACCTACAAACAGATTGACCTTATATCAAAAAAATAAGTGTGGTCACATCTGAAAGTCACTAATGAAAAATCCGTGTCCTGCCCTTGCTGCGGCAGGACTGCTGTACTCCTCCAAGTACAACCAATACGCTGCGCTGCTGGGGCTGAAAGAGATTTGTATTTGGTAGTTTCATTTAGTGCATTCTGAGATAGAACTTAATGCTATTGAGACAACTTAATGTGTTTCTCTCTCACTACACCAATCAAAAATTTGGAGAAACCAAGATCTATTTTCTATATTATCTAGTCGCTTGATAGTATCAGCTACTACTAAGCCACAACAGCTTCACAACCACAAGCCATTTATGCATAAAACACAAGAGTGCGTGTTTATTTTAATGCCAAAGTAAACTAAATACGAGGAACACTTCTCACAGCATCACTCACTCTTAGCCAAAATTTCAGAGAGCGGAATTGTTCAGATACTTTTCCTGTTTTGATCTATCCCAACAGAAATGTTAATTTTGCATTGCAAGATGACTATATATATATATATTTTTTAATTTTTAAATAAACACGCTCCACCGCTTCTCCTTACTTTGTTGGAGAAACCACCTCAAAACAGAAACGTCTTTCAATGTCTTCACAGTGTTTAACTGTGCAAAGCCGCAAGTCTTCAACAACTACTGTGGGATTATCCTAAGAGACAAAAATTAACAAAAGAAGTCACAGAGGAAAGAAAGTTGCTAACAATACCAAACTATTTATCATTTAATTCTGTTTGCTTGTTTACACAAATTTTTCGCCCAAGAATAAAACTTTAAATACATGGAATCAGAGCTACTTAGCTGGAAATATTTAGATTAATTTTAATATTTAGGTGCATTTTAATGTTTGGTTATATTTAATGAAAATTTAGTACAAACTTTGGAGAATTCCTTTTTACCTGCAATCCAATCTACTAAATTAACACATTAAATTTCAATAATATTCAAAGGAGTTCAAAGATACTTTCTAAGATATGCAGTTAACTCATAAATCAGTCAGAAAGATTATACCTAAATCAACAGTATTATAAGTGCCAAGTACAAAAATACAGAAGCTGGATGGATGGTTTTGAAAATTCAATTCAATTAATAGTAATTCTATTCTAAGCTAATCGCATTTTAAATGTGCATTTAATAAAACCGAAAGAAACAAACCAAAAATGTAATTAGAGCTTAGAAACACAAAATGCCTAACCCAAACGTGCTCACACAAACTCAACTATTTGTTTCCTTTCCAACTGCAAAAATGAAGACCCTGGATTTGATAGCGCCAGATATCAAATTGGAACAGCCTCTGAACCTGCTCTGTTAACATCAAAGTGAAATGAATTGTCCTAAGCTCTTCCCTCCTTTCCCCTTTTCGCCTCCCCCGATCCAGTTCTCTAGTTTTTCCCAAGATAAAGAACAGTTAGAGCTGTGTCATGAGAAAGCAGACTGTAGAACAGTATCCAAAGGAGCTGGGGCGCAGAAGCTGAGCTGCCACAGCCTGGGGCAGAGCTGCACTTGCAGCTGGAACACACACCACCACCAGCTTTCCCACCAGGAATCTGGCAGGTATTGACTGCTGACCCACCCTACATTTCACTATTAGATGCATGTACACAGCATCTCTGGCTGCTTCATAACAAATGTTCTCGTGCCCTTTTGCCCCCATCCTCTCCCCAGCTGCTGTGAACCCAGTAAGTAACTGGAGGGAGCAAGTCCTGAAAGAGTTAAACACAACTGCTCGAGAACAGCTGCCAGCAAGTGCAGACAAGCCTTCCGGGACCAACAACTTCTGAGGGTCTTCATAAACCTTCTCTGCAACAAGGTAACAAACCCCGCAGCAAATAAAGAATGCTTACAAGTGACTGTGCAGCAATTTCAAAATCCCTAAGTGTAGTTACTACTGTCATCTTACAAAGGATGAAACTAATTTAGAAAATGCCGTTGGTTGTTGAGGACCACAGAGGATGTCCATGCCAGCACTGCTTCCCCTTCCTCCGCTCAATAAGAAAACCACCCCTCCCACCCCAAACTCTCCCAGGTCAGCTTTTGATACCTACCTTAAATTTCTTCTGGTACACAAGTTGGTTATTTTGTATTGAGAACCAGCGCCTATTCA
Source organism: Eurystomus gularis (assembly GCA_013400335.1). Classification (NCBI taxonomy): domain Eukaryota; kingdom Metazoa; phylum Chordata; class Aves; order Coraciiformes; family Coraciidae; genus Eurystomus; species Eurystomus gularis. The sequence goes on from VZZY01002809.1 coordinate 444,424, forward strand.
AATGAAGAGACATCCAGAGAATAGGTAACTGATTTTACAGCGCTTGACTGAAACGTGCTAACATACAGTCCACGGAGGGACCGCATAAAAATTCACAGAAGTAATGCCGCAGTCAGTTTTGGCAAGTACTCCGTGAGAATAAGAAACGGAAAGCAGAGACAAAATGGAAACGAAAGCAAGGTTCAAATAATTTGAGTCCTAAACAAACACATTCATGTTATGACAACATTAGTTAAGCTATCACACAAAACATTTTCATTTCAAAGAACATTTACCTCTGTGTTTTAGCAGTAAGCTACAACTTTAAGCAATTGCTTGGTAACACAAATTCAGATAGTTTGAATAACAAAAATGCTTAAACTACGTAAAACTACTCACTCCTGGAATTTTTTTGAGAGTAGAACTGAGGAATAACTTTCTAAGGCACTACAGCGTTGCTGTCCCTTGCAGGTTTAATGTCTATCTGTATTTGGCATTCCTTAACATTTTAGATGCTGAAATAAAAAGATTGCATACAAAACCAAAGGAAAACCAAGGAAAACCTTTTAAGTATGATCCTAACTTGAGCCTCAGCTTTGTAGGAAATATCAAACAAAAGGATTTAATGAAGGTACTCTATAAAAACCAAAATATAATGTAATGCTTAAAAACTCCTCTGAACTGTATCCTTCCTTGCCAAAGTTACTTTTCAGGTAGGATACAATTCCTAGAGAATGGAAAGATCGTTCATATTTTGAAAAAACCACGAGCGCTTCAGATCTCTAACAACTGTGTTTTATCAGACCACTGGATATAAAAAAAGCACCAAATATAACCATCCCTTTCCAACTCTTCTCGGGATGCACAGAATAAAAACTAACTGATCACCACTGGTTTTGAACTGACAAAAATGAAGGGAATGTAAAAATTAATTCAGCCCTGCAGTGAAAAGTGCACTTTGTTTTGTTCAAGCTTATAACATGAACCTGCATTTATCACAGTATAATTCCCCAATTATCTCAAGTACCCCATTTATACCACACGTCACTTTTTTCCACACTGCCAATCAGTTTGAACTGTAAGAGTATACAAAGAATTATATTGCAACATATCTTGTTATTCTCCACAGGCTGTTGAACTTCAAGCTACAGTTTACTACAGTTAGTAACAAGAGGGCTTCAGATATTTATTCAACCACCACAAGCCATTCATGAAAAGCACACAAAGATTGTTAAGAATAATTAAGACATACAAAAAAAAGTTAGATACAAATCAGAAAATCTAGTATTCGTTAGACAAGTTAGTACTTAATCAGATGAGATTCTACCTTTTAACAATCATTTCAAATGTTGTGCAGATATATTTAATTTAAAAAGCAACAAGAGGGTCTTCTTTTAATAGGGGATTTCGGGAAAATAACAGTCATCTTTTTGGGTTAAGATAGTTGAACAGAACAATGCAAAAAGTACTTCTTCAACTTATTAACAGCAATAGTTTTGGTCACTGCTGTTTAAAAGGTATCACTTCTACCATTTAAAAAAAACCTTACAGTAACTAAGCCTCAAATATGAACATAAGGCAGGTTATTGCTAGTATTTAAATAGCTAACTCAACAAAAAAAGACTAGAAAAAAACTAATGCTTTTTTATGTGCTTTTTTGGAATATAACACCAAATAGAAAACATGAAAAGCAGTGCCTAAGTGATAAAGGAAAAAAAATAAACACGGCCTTGCCTCAGGATACCATGCAATGGAGCAAATCCCTAACAATGGCCTCAGGTAGTGTAATTAACTTCATTAATGCAATGCCCCGTTTGTTCTACGGCTAAATATTTAGGGAGTCACTCAAGCACATAAGCTCCTCTCTGATCTACGGGGTAAGTGAGCACAAATTGTAAAACATTTTGTGCCATCTTTAAAGCCTAGTCTAGAAGTTGTCAAAGTTTTCTAGCCTCTTTTTTTTCCTAATAGAAAACAATGTTTAAGAGAACATTCCAGTCAGCCAAAAAGTGTGAGCTTTTTGATTATTTTTTTAAAGAAGCTTTTAATGAACAAGATAAACAATTTAGAATGTAGCGTAACTTGTAGGTCACACTTTTGAAGCGGATGTCAATGAAAAACAAATACATTCTATTGTATGCTTGAAAAAAATAGAAGTGGCAGACTCCCTTCCAACATATCAGCACCACGGCAGCTTTATTCAGGCCAAGAACTCAGAGTTACTTCTCATTAACCAGGTATTATCAATACACTCTGCTCATTACTGTAGGAAACAGAATGCAGGGAGCCTACAGCAGTAACAGCCAAGAGCTCCTGAGGTACAGCGTACGTACTGAAGGCGCTGTTATAGGTTACACCACATTTATCCTGCTTATAAATTAATTTATGAATTAATGTTTATAAACCTTTAGGCAGCGTGTGCAGTAAGTACTGACCATTAGCAAAGTTCCTTTAAATGTGTCATTCTCTCAAAAACCAGGTGAGGAGCATGGTGAAGGAGAAAACATACATGGGGAATCTTAAAGGGCTTTGCACTGCCTCACACAGTAGTGCTTAAATATAGCTGTCTGGGTTTAGAAATGGAATATTTTCCATCATTTATACCTACACAATTCCAAAGAGTTCGAAGTTTAAATAGGAAACAATAAAAAAACCACCACTGAAAAACATTTCCAGTTTCTGAGAACTGAGAGTAATCCTAAAAAGAAATATAAAATTTAAATTTTAACATAAAAAAAATATGAATCATGCGTGTGGATTCTCAAAAGAAAACAGTTTTCTTCATTAGTTGCTATCAGCACACAAATAAATCAGAGTGATTAAGAATGCACAACATTTAAAAGTTAGATCTCTACTTCCAATGCAGTTGGTAAGAGAAATCTCACCAACTTTAACTGGAAAGTCAAAACGCTGGTCTTGTACGCCCAGAAGTTTGAGTGCAGAAACTTTGCTTTAATTCCTTTTTAGCTAAAACTAGCTCAATCTTTTTAATCCTTTTAAAAGTGTTGAGCAACAGGTATACTGCATCCCAGGCAGAATCCTTCTGTTATTTTCTTAGATTGAGCCACTTATACATCCATTGCAAGTAATCAAAATTAAATGCAGGGTTAATTAAGAGCTTTTTTGCGTGCCAAAGAAACATTGGGAAGGTATAAAAGAAGCTGGTTGGTACCTGATGTGATCTGGCTTTTTCCTGTCATGTGAAAAAATGGGGTAGGATTAAAACATAAGGGAAAGGAGGAGAAGGAATGAAAAATGCAAAATGAGCAAAATAAGCAAAGAATTAGCATGATCTGAAAATACAGCAGAATTAAAAAGGAAAACATTTAATGCATCCAACCTAAAACTACTCAGAACATACCAGTGTTTGATAAACGCTCTTCTCCCTACGCACATTTATTCACACAAATCTTTCTCCATGATACGGACTTATTTTTCATTTGAATTTCCAGGAACCAAGGCAGCTTTCCACCTACTGCTCCACAATAATAAATGCACCTGAATCAATTCCTGATGCCTCAAGAGAACTTGTGCACAGTAAGATACCTCATTTACAAACAGATAGACAGACATTCAAAAAATAGGTCTCCATACCCATTACTGGAAGACTTTCCAGTATAAGAATATCATTTTGATTCCACTAAAGTATATTATCTGAAATACTCAGGTACGTTATACACTATCCATTTAGTCACAATGAAAAGATTGCAATACCCCAGCTCTTTCAGAACACAGTAACACTGAATTGCAAATAGCTCTCGTGGTTTATCTTGTAACCTGCTCCAACACTATTTGTTGCTCAAGCCAGTGTCATGCAGAACTATCCCAAGAACAGGAAACTTGATGCAAAAGCCCAAATAACACCTTTAGACATTTAAACCCAAGCCGCCAGCTGCCCAGGAAGAAACTACATCACCCTAGCAAGAAGTTAGCTTGGGTAGGAAGCAAAACAAGTTTTCATTCACTAGAATAGATTTGCCCCCTTATATGGTTTGGTTTTTTCTCCCCCAGCAACCAGACTTTTCCCAGGATAATCCACTATGATGCCCACAGATTCATTGACCAAGACATGCACCCAGAAGCATCACAATCCTCTAGTTTGTTAGCTAGACTCACACTGATGTGTATCAAACCCGGACAAAACCCATTGCACCATTTCCTTTTCTCTTGCGCTATTACTGCTGGCAAGTGTACGTACTAGGGGAAACTGCAGTGATTTTTGGTGCCTTTCCTTCAGTCTTAGAGGCCTTCAAAAGGCCTAGAACCATCAAAGTACCAACTGATACCAAGAGAGGAAGCTACCATTTTAAGCTATTTTAATGGTAGTTTGAACTACCATTTTAAACTTATTACTACTGGCAGTGCAAATACCAGTTAGGAAGGAAGATCAGTGCTGTGGCCCTTAGTTCAGAACATCACGAAATTCCAGTATTTCTTTCTAGGCAAATTCTTCTGGTTTTGGTTCAGCTGGTTGACTTTCCACCCACTTCCCCCCAAGGCAGGCACATAATGAAGCAGCAAACTACTTCTCTGATAAGAACACTGAAAATATCTTGTCTCTCTTGGGGTCTCTGACTTCAGCTGTGCAGAAATGCACTTCAAAAAAAAATACATAATTTTCTGTATGTTTCCTCCTTTGGTATTTCATTGTACATTTTATGCACTAAACAGTTTAATTCAGGGGTAACAGGCACTGGAAAGTGGCAACGACCACTTCAAAGCCTATAACGTAGCAAGCATTACAAATGTATTCAGAAATAAAAATACGATTAAAATACTTCTCTATTTTTATTAAAATGTGAAAAATGGGGCTAGATTCACAAGCTAACAGTTGCCTTCATTAGAGTCTTAAATTTATATTTTATGTATGATAATAGTAGTCGTGGTTTTATAATCATTAGTAATGGTTTGGGAATATGTGAAGTACAAAATTAAAACGATGAATTCAATTTCCAAATAGTATTTTTATAGATAGCGTATCCAACGCTATTCTGTCTAATTCTGAAACATCCAACCAGCCTATCACAGTGAGACAAATTAACCTTTTTTTAATCTTAGAGGCCTGATAAAGGCTTAGCTTTATTGATCACTTCTGTGACAAGTAGAACAAAAAACTGTAAGCAAATATAAATTATACAGTAAAGGTAGGTAGTTCTGACTCATTACTGAGCTGTTTACCTTGGCTCTCTTAAATAATTTGTTTGGATATGTTTTTATTACATATGCCAAACCTCTAACTTAACCTGGAAGAATGCAATTGTTTATCTTGATTTAATTATGACTTCCCTATATTTGAGTCCATTTATATTTCCAACATACAGAAAGGAGTTTTATTTGAATCTACTCCCTAACCGCCCTAAGGTAAATACATATACAGTATTACCAGGTATGAAGCCATGTGGAAGAAGATTATTTCTCAGCTACTTTTCAACACTCCTGTTCTGCTCCCTCCTACAGAGCGAGGCCTTTATGCTCTCCAAAAGAAGAATTGAGACAGCGAGTCAGTTTTGCCTTCAGACACTTACCAAGGGGTGCAGTCAGTCCTGAAAAACCCCTTGCAAAAAGGAGCCTTTCAGCCTGTTGAGAATTCAACAGAAGACAACCTCCTGCCCTGTTGCTGTGGATTTTTCTCCGTGTGCTCACACTAACATTTTACCTTCAGACCAGGAACATGCTTTTGAAGCACACATCCCAGTTTTCTCCCTTCATCGCTCTTTGAAACTTGCAGATTTGTCTTGGAGAACTCTGAACTCTGCTTGGATTAAACCAACCCAGAAGGTATGTATCAATTACAGACAGATACAATCAGACCACAGGACCAGACTGGAAGTAGTCTACGGCAAAATCCCTTATACCAGTTGCACAAGACTTGCTAACACAGAGCCGGTCTTACTGATGCCTGCAGCCCTTGCATCAGTCTATGGATTTAAGCGAAGCAATCTCAATTTGTTATAGACCTGTGATGTTCCAAGATGCTTAAGGAATAATAGAATACTTTAAGGCTGGAAGGGAGCACATATGCAACTACACATTCTGGCCTTTGAAACGCAGCAAATAGTTTGACAGAAACACTGCTGCAAAAATTGCAAAGCATAAGATAGTAAAAAGAGTGCTACATCACAACAAATTAATTTAAAATTCAAGAACTGTAACCAACTATACAGTAAATGCTCCAGCACACATAACATTTCCTTGAAAAAAGCATGCACCTTTGGAAACGCAAAAGAAATCCTGTTCAGGGAGAAAAACATTTAAACAATAGTAAAATATACATTGATAAAGAGACACGAATAGGAATACATATTTTGAATTCCCATCAAAACTGCAGAGGAGGAGTCACTGCACAGGACAGGAATTGTAAAGGATAACAATTACATGCTTATCTTTCAGGAAAAATAACTTAAATCCTTAAGTACTTCAGTCCTTCGCTGTGTTCCCCTGCTTCCAATGACTACACAACTTCCATTCCATTTTGTCCTCTAACACTCGTTTTCCCAGCACACACATCCACAGGGCTTATTTTATACAATAATAAGGCTAGCTCTGTTTCAACCCCAAAGCAAGGCCAAAATGCAATTAGAGCCAGACTGCACACAACAAAGCAAGGTTTCCACACATAGGACTTCTCCAGGCTAAGATACACTCTCAGTAAAAGGCTTGCAAACACCTAGGACAAAATAAGGAAAAATGGCTTTGAAGAGTCATTTCTATGTTAATTAAGAGTCCAAGTGTTCTGTCAAAACTGTGGAATTCATGAGTTGCATAGGTTATAAGTCAGGCCAGAATTCAGCTTAACAAGCAGTATCTTAATAAACTAGTAAATATAGATTCTGAATAATTACCTGTTCCAGGTCTTGAAGGCATTGCTGGCTCGCTTAAACAGATAACCTTCCATAACAATACCATTGGCTGCATCTACATTGTATTCTAGTTTAGTATCATCACTGGAATAATCCTAGTACAAAGGAAGAAGACAAGAAAAAGACATTGCACTTTCAAATCAAACTTCAAGTATGGGCAGAAGTAATGTCAAAAAGAGTAAAGACTTCGGAATAATGTTTTGCTTGCAACACTTTAGTCAAGCCATGACTCTCAGCCCCTGACAATTTTTTTTAAAAAACACTTTTAGGAGATCAGAATGCTAAGGATTTTTACTTTACTGGCACACAAAGGGTGTTTTTTGCTCAAGTACTGGTGACCTCCATGGCCAAGTAGAGGGCAAGCATTACTGACAGAGCATCTGATGCTTCAACTGCCTGCACAAGTGGTCTCAAATATATTGAAAAGAAAGGGAAGGGTAAGGCAGAGGAGTGGGACTGCAGTCAAAACTGAAAAGCAATTGCAGCCTGCTGCAGACAACTGTACAGAGCCAGTTGCGCTTTAGCATTTCCTTCAGCATTGTCATCTAGACAAGTGAGCCAGGTCAGAACTCAGAAGACAAGTAACCAAATAAAGATGATGCTACCCATTATCTCCAAATTAAAGCAGTCAGGATGCTGGCAACGATAACAAGAACTTAGCAGTAATTTTTTCTTTATAATCTTTGACAAGAATATGAAGCTAGAAGTAGGACAAAGGAATATACATTTCAATCAATCTAATAATAAATAATGGTTAATAATAGCTTTACAAGTTTTAGAAAGGTTAACTACTTCACATCTCCAGCACGGGTAGACTAAGTAGTAATACATATGGTGATGATTTGATTTCATGTCTCATCTGAAACAGCACGGACTCTTCCCAGGGAGCTACAGAGCTCAGGTATTCAGCCAGCCTCCCCCTCACAGCTACTAGGGGTGCATGGAATGAGATCATTTATCATAAGCTATGCCCAGAGATCAAAATAATATACAGGCTATTATTTAATCTCACTGTTCGTAAAGTATATCCTTACAGTAGGCTAGCAACATATGGCTTCTTCCCCTTAACTAGGGCAGAAGAGACACATCACTGGAAATTAAGTTTCAGAACAAAAAACCCAGGTTAAATACTGAAGATGCAGGACGTTTCATAACACCACTCCCTCCTACCTTCAGCAGGTACCTTTTGTAAATTGTAAGAAAAGAGGCTATACCAAAAGAGTCAGCTGTAAAAGCAACACCACCAGCCCCATATAATAGTCCAGCCTGCACACAGCTTTTTTGCTGCTCTTGATGTTTACTCTTATACATGCAGATGGTTTAGTCCAATCCAAGGCTAAACAAGACAGTGAAGTGGTTACAAATATTAAAATGGGCCCTTTACACTCCTAGGCCAGCACAGCACCAAATTTCATAAAATTACTTACAGTGTTTTCAGCAATTACCAATCCGAATAGAATAAGTAAATGTCAAATCTAGATTTTTATTAATTCACTTCCAGCAGATCAGCACAAAAATAAGAGTTCCAAAAGAAAATGGAACTATTGCTACCACACACTGATCTGAATGAACATATAGCCTGCAAATAAAAGCATCGCAAAAATCACAGTTTTGTGCATTTATTATTCTGCATTTAGTAACTTTGATTTTCTGCCTGTTTTCTAGATCAGAACATGCTGAACATTAAAGACTCCATGTAAGCACCAACAGCCAAATATCACAGTACAATTTTAACTTAGTATTTCACAATTTAGGACATACACAACATTCTCAAAGCGTTAAAGCTCCTTTCTGTTTTTCTCTTATCCTCTCCAAGCAAAAGGAGAAAATCCCTGCAGTCACAGACTTAGACATGCTGATGCCACATTCTCTCCCTCCCCGAAAACCTGATAAATTACTCTAACTTACCAGCTCCCAAACATAATGAAACCTGCTAAAGATTTGCATCTTCCTGCCTCAGTGATGCCGCAGCTCCTTGTCTAGTGAAACACAATGTACATTCCCTCAGTCTGTTCTGTCCAAGCTATTATGGAATCACATTTTCCTCCAAGTTTGGAGAACTGCTGCAGAAATGGCAACTGTTTTTTCCAATGAATCTAGATTTATGCTTTGAAGACATATCGAAGCATGACAGGAAAACTTCTTTGGATCATTTAGCATGCTATACTCTCAGTCCAATTGTCTAAAACACTGAGCCTTCCTCAGGAAACGCACTTAGTGTCATTTTTTATGATTGACTTCCACCTTTAGAGAGCAGATAAAGACACAAGAGTGCACAAATGTTTCATCTTTTCCTAACTATTCACAGCAAACTACCAGCTGGGGGGAAGGGAGTAAAGCTTCCATATGCTTTCTCCATAAAACTTCATTGCTGAAGTTGTGGTCAGGAAAAAGATGAACAAACAAATAAACAAAAAAACCCATGCTTCATTTCAATCAAAAAGAAAAAAGTAGAAAAAAGAACTAGATAAGCAGTGTCTGATCTTACAGTCTCTGCTCTTTTATAATTAAAAGCTAGGAGAAAACCAGTCACAGTTTATTTTTATCTTGGTGCATGGAAAAGTTTAGTGAATCGCAAAAAAATAATCAGGGGGTGGAGAGAAATATATCTGTATCTTTCCAGTGTCCTGCATAAGAGAATCACATGTTAATAAAGCCAGTCACTATGTGATTCACAATTTTGTATTCCTTAAGCAAACACACAGCTGATAAAGATGGAATTTTAAACATTATTTATTACTTAGGTGTCAGTTAAGATTAAAGTACATTTCGCCCAATCAAAACTAAGAAGATTAAGCAAGGATTACGAAAGCTACATTGAAGTGCTGTATTGCACATTTCATTCAGATTTGAAGGAAGGAGCATCTGTGGCTTTTACTCTGATACTCATTTCTCAAGGTTGGTCAGCTACTGGAAGAGAAATGTAGAGGTGGGTTACATAAGCGAAGCGTGTGGTGCGCTTTCATGCCTTTGTTTTATTTCTTTTTCTTTAAACGACCATGAGGGATAGCAAACCAGCTGGCAGTGGAAAAACAACTTTCATTTCCACAACTAATGCTAAGCTGGTGGGTCACAGAATACTTACTCTTCTTGACAGTGTTTCAGTGACTGCATTTTCATACAAACTTAAAATTTATCACACATACTGGATTAATTTCATAGTTTGCATGTTCTGTTTCTCTACAAATAAATTTCCTTGTTACCAAAACATAAACCCTGATACTTCTCAGGAGCAGATTTACTTTCATTACGAAGATTGCTGGCAGGTGATGAAAGAGATTCAAGCCATTTTAGCAGTAGATCTCAGGGAGTGTGAGTACCAGCATTTTAACATTGAATATGTATTCAGCATATGTTTTACTTTACAGAAGCAGAATTTTTAAAGTTTTTTAAAAGGCAGTAAATGAGGGGGCATAAGTTTCAACGAAAATAATCTGAAAAGTTACTCCAGCATATACTAAGCAGAGGACACTAATTGTGCAGCGCTCCTGTTCAGAAAGCTGCTTCCATTCCCTTCCCATTGGCAGGAGATGTTTGTCGTGCTTAAGTTGAAAGTCCCTTGAGGAAGGGCTTAAAACAACAACAGACACAACAAATAACAAGGTTTGCAGTCCAAGACAAAGTGAAAGAAGGTGCAATAGTCATTGAGCGTACAAGTCACACCAAATACTGGCACATCTTTGTGGTTTTGAGACAGGAATTAGTTTGCATTACTTCTCAACAGCAGCTCTGGTCCATGCCTGTGTTATGACTCCGGTGGAATCTGGTTTCCTATCACCTTGTTTACTCAAGATGTTAAAAAATTCCAAATCATTCTCACTCCAGCTGTTTCCTGAGCAGTTCTTTGGAAGCAGGTTTTGGGTTGGTTTGGGGTTTTTTTGTTGGTGGTTGGTTTTTTTTTTAATGGAAAAGGGATTTGAATACAATGAAAACTATTTGAAGTTCAATGCAAATTTCTTCCCTGTATCATCTGCCTCATTTTAGAATAAAGTATTAGCTCTGTCACAAAACCAAAAAGCCATAATGCTGTTTACAGATCCAACCAATTTTAAAATTCTTTCTTAACTCATTGCTACTGCAATGGGCTGCAAACTGCTCAGAAAACAAAGAGTTGAGTCTTAAGTGATACTGACACTGTGACACCACTCTTTTGATATTAATATTTCCCTACAAAAATATATTGCAAGAATGTCCCAGAATGATCATGACATTTCTAGATTAATTCATAAGGTGTTGCTCCAGATTAATATGGAAAAAATGTGTTACAGACACACACACACAAAAACCACTTTCTTGCATATTTGCCAAGTGAATGGAAGACAAAAGTTAAAACAAACAAAATCAGACATCAGTTCTCTTAAAACAGAAATCAAACTACAGTGGTGATCAAGCCCTTCTATGACTTTTGTATTAGCCTCTCAGACAACAGCCTAATTAAACAGGATAATTATAAAGAAAAGTGAGATGAGTTATAAAGATTATAAAGAAAAGTGAGATGAGTTATTCAATTAGTGCAATTACTCTGCATGCATATGCACGTATATGCAAACACAGGTAGGGGTGGGCAGGTGTGTGCACATGTGCACTTACCTATACATTTCAGAAAAGGAACTGTTCTTTATCCACACAATGAAGCAAAGGCATCATTCTGAAGCATTAGATTAAAACTTCAGTATATTAAATGCATAGAAACCTCATGGAGTATTCAACACAAGAAGCAGAAGATTCAGGAGTTATAAAACAGGGGAGGATTTGGCACTGCAAGATTTGGGAACACATGCCTAAGAGGCAGCCCAGTGGATTCAACGTGACAAGCCATGAGAAGAGAACAGAGAACAAGGTTGCCATTCTGGTAAGGTTGACCAGATGAGAAATAAAGATCAAAGTCCAAGGTCTAAGGTAGTTCAAGATTCTGAAATCCTGATGACCCAGAGGGAAACTTGGGGGGAAGGTTGGGAAAAGCAAGTAGGAGACAAAAAACAGACAACATGATTTGAGCAAGAAACCAAGAAAATGCTTTGATGAGCTTTAAGAGGACTCTCAAGCATGCCCTCCAAAGCCTAGATGCAGTAATCTAGGCATTATCATCACAAAAACACATCAATGACTTCACTGACAAGGACAGGACACAACACATACAACTTGAAACACAGAACTTGAGGACAACATACAATATAATCTGACTGCCCTGATTATATATTTTAGAGAGTAAAATTGTCAATCATTTAAAATAAGGAGCAATCTATAACCCCATAATTGCCATTTCTACTAGAAACCAAGAATATATTACATACAGATATAGCTTATCAAGTTTCATGAAGCTTAAAAGTTTCAATAACCACTGACACTGTTCAAAATAGTTTACCTGTAAAGCAGCCTTAAGCAGCATTTGAAAAAAAAAGAAAACAAAGACTGTAAACACCATTGGCAATAGCAATGACCATAATTCATGGTAACAGTTATTATTTCTATGGCTAATTAAAAAGATAATTGCCCATAACTTACATCCTTCACTAAACACCACTGCTCTCTAACAGTAAAACCCTTGACTACTGCCCACTCCTGAAACCAGGCCTATTGAGCCCAAACAACTTAACATTTGGACATCAACGTTAATTCTCAAATTCCTTCTCTTACCCATTTCCCCTCTTTTTTTTTCCTCTTCCTTGCCTGTAGTTATCTCCTGTCTGCCTCCAAACATCAGCACTGCCCTAAAACCCATAGTTGTGTCTGCTCAATTTCAGTTACAGCAGTCCTAAGCCTTCCCACCGACTCCTGCAGCAATGACAACACGAACTGACAAAAGCATTTTCAGCGACCAAAAATGTTACTTTTCCCCATAGTACTGACTCCTACTAGGGCCACCTAAACTATAATCTTAGCATGTTTTCATTCCTGAATTCTCATCAGATTTCATTTACTTTAGGCTTTTTTTTTTTTTAATTTATGCCACAGATATAGAATGTATTTGAATGAGAGTAAGAAGTGCATTACCTTTAAACTGGTATCTAATCCCTTTTAAAGTACCTCCAGTATTAGCTCACTACCGGAGAGTTCAGTGGAAATATTTTTAACTTCTAGCATTATACCTGCAAAACCAATACTGATCTAGAGCTTCGGAAAGATCCAAACAACAGAAGTCATTCCCCCCCACAGTAGAAGTTAGCTACATTTTTCTCAACTAGCAAAATTAAGAATTATTGCACACACAAATCTTCTCAAAACAGCAATTTAACCATATCACTTTCATATTTGAATACTATACAGCAGACAGCCTTTACAAACATTTACTTTTGCTCTTTACATGCAATAGCAGCTGCCACACTCTCTCAAAGTGCTTGTGCTCGTAGCTGGCACAGTCCAGCAGGTGAGATATATGACTGTAGGACTGCACAGCATGTACACCTCTTCTACAGACACAGAGGGGGGAAACAGAGCAACTTTTGCAATTATATTGAATCCAAGATGAGTCTCCAAGAGTTCTAATGAAATGGTAAGAGTCCCAGCATTCAAATAAATTCTACTCTTCTGTGTTACAGTCAAAACTACATTTAACATTCTGTTCTGTAATACAAAATGAGCATCTGCAATCCAACCCTGCGCTTAATGATGTCTCTGTCTATTTCTCTGCACTAACGACACCATCCCTCACAGTTCCGATGCAGAGATGCACTGCTGGGGAGAGATCAAAATGTGTGTGCAGTCTGCCTTTTACATTCTCTCAAGTACCTTTTGTTGAATAGTGGAGTGCTTTTGCTCCATATCTCTCTTCTCCTTTGCAGCATCTACAGCCAACTGATCCAGCTGTAAAGAGAAACAGAAAATTGGATCTTTAGATATCAACAGAAATTTGGCTCAGTAGATTTCATAATGCTGACAAAAAAGAACACATTATGTCTAGACATTGCAGGACTGTGGTTTTATTTGCACAGTATAATTACTTCTCTGGTCACAAAGTGTTTACCTTGAATAACCACTGAAGCCTTGTTTAAAGCAGTGCACTACCACCCTGAATTCACCTCTACAAAAGGTGTACATGTCTTGTAAGCCTTAGAAGAAATGTTTCAAAGAGCAGCATGGTGCCAAGCATATGCGACTCTCTACCGCATTGGTGCTCAGGCTCTGAAGAGAATGACTCATGCTTTAGCTGCTCTGGCTGGCTGGCCTGTGCAGCAGCACTGGCACTGCCAGCAAAAACTAGAAGGAGCAAATGCTACTGATTTTCCCCCTCCACGTAACAGGAGAACTGCCTCAACCAGGCTTTTGTGTTGATAGTTCTGCTCAAGTCACCAGTATTTGAGCAGATTCTTTGAAATCGTAGGTAGAACCATTCAAACTGTTTCTAGTTTCAGAAATAACAGCATGATTTTGCAAAGAAGAGAGACTGTCACAACAGAGAGGATTGAAGCTCGCATCCTTACGAAGTTTGAGATAATACAAAATTACCCAAAAAATGGTGCAAGCATGTCTATAGCACTACCACATTATTTGTTCCTTTAAAATCAGAAGGAAAAAAAGGCAAGAAATTTAAGATACTCCGTGAAAGAGTAAGTTTTTTTGTTGTTTTGTTCCCTCCCCCTGCCTCAGGCTTTAATGTTTAAATAAGAAATATAGTGAAGCGGAAGAACACGTGCTGCATGCCCCAGTTAGCTGGATGCACATGTGACACACTAGAGCCTGGTGGATTCCTCCTGTATCCAGCCAGTGCTGCAAGGACGGCCTTAACCCCAGCCACAGCATAGCACTGAGCAACAACAGCGGTGCAGCCCGCAGCTTCCATCTGCGGGACACACCCCGTTCTGCTCCAGGCCTACAGCGAGGAGACAAGGAACAGTGGGCAACACCACATTTCCAGCTGAAGGCACTCACGTGGCAGTGGGCACAGGAAGACTTACAGAACCTCTAATTCACACACAAATAGGATCGCATCCACCCGCTCTCATAACCACAAGTGCAAACTATTGCCAGTTCTGGTCATCTTCCCCAGTGTTGTATTTCCCCTGCTTGAAATGATCTAAGTGAGAGAAAAAAGGACAATAACTGGTTCTTAGATGCTTGTGCTAGACAGTCTCCAACAATGAAGGAGCCATCAGATGGCTGGGACATCTGGATTCAATCCCATACTCAGTTACTTAACTCTTCCCTCCCTGGCTTCTTCTCTGGCTCCAAGGGCTATACCAGCACTTTCAGACCTTACACATGTTTGTGAACCTGAGCACATTGAAGACTGAAGTGTCTGGACATCATATTTACATAGCTACATGACTTAAAAATGATACAACAGCCTCTAAAACAAGCTGGGCTGCCATTGTGCCCAAAGACTGTTTTTGCACTAAGAACCCTGGGAAACCTGTTCTTTCGTAAGAAAAAGACCTGGCCCAAGGGCTGTTCAGGGCTTTAAAGGAATCAAGTTTCTTGCTAAAACCTCAGATTCAGGAATCTGCACATGGACCCCAAGAAATTCATTCTCCTACCCTGCTAGATGAAACAGAAGACAGCCACATCCAGATTAGGGCGATTACCTAAGTTAGCTTAAACACAGGAATACGTTTACCACAGGATAAGTGCCAAACCAAAATTTTTAACAGCAGCTCAACTCATAATTTACTTTTTTACTATCAAGACAGCATTGCAACATTCTAGTTTCCAAGAATTTCATTTTTTCACTCAGGTGAGCAACACATGAACTGTCTTAAAAAACAGCAACAGCACACAACCATCAAGAGCTGTGGCCAATCGCACAACTAAACTACCAAAATCCCAGGCATTATACCCCTACTGGGTAGTCTTCAGAAAATTAGGTTTTTCAAAATACTGCATTTACTGGTAAACATATTTTTATAAACATATAGCACTATAAGTGGTATTCTGTAGAGAACTAAGTCAGACCGAAATGTTTAGCTTTCTGAATAGCCATCCCAGAATGGAAATTCAAGTAGGTTTTCTTTTAAAATAATACCACATTACACATGAAAAGTGTCATGTGTAATTTCCATGCAAAAGCTTATATTACACTTGTGTGCCTTTAAAGATTCCCCTACAATGATGTGATTCACAAGTAATCCTACCCTGACCTAAAATATCCAGAAAGCAGAACTGCTCTATCTTATTCTGTCATGTAAACCAGTTCTTTTGAAACTGAAAACAAAAGAATTAAAAATTATAACTATTAATACTTCAGGTGCTGTTAAGCCCTGTAGTTAAGATCATACCTAGGAATTAAAACTCACCAGAGCGAATCTGACAGTATTTTCAGAAAAGCCTAGCAAATCCCTGCTCTGTTATGTCACAACATACCTTGTCTCCGACCTGTTAAAGGCAGAAGCTTCAACCAATACAAACTGCAAAGCCATTAACTGTTAAACTTTCATAAGCTCTTTACAAGTCTGCCTCTGTCATGAGAAACATCCATTACTTAAACGCCAAGAGCTGCCACCAAAGGATAATTTCGCAAGTTGTACAACTTTAGGCTCTTTGCTCTGTCTTTGCTCCAAGTGCAACATATTGTAAACATCCTCAGCTTCCGATTTCCCAACTGTAACTCCTTCAGTTACACACTGAAGTGCTGATACCAGCGCCAAAATGAATGTTACACAACACTCCTACCAGACCAAGGTAAGCCATTGACCAGCCATTCAAGATTAACCTTGTGTTCCTCGCTCTCAATGAAATGGGAACATTAAAGCCTAGCTGGTAGCATAAACCACTACCAGCTCCATAGTTCTTGTCTCCTTTCCCCATCCCCTCTCCTGCAGGGGCACAGGACACACATTCTATACCATGAAAATGCTACAGTTCAACAATTACAGCCCCAAATGGAAGGATGTGGAAGAATAAGAGGTGCAACCAAGGACAGTCACATGCACTAGAACCTTTCAGGTGCTGCTGCTGCTCCTAACACCGAGGGCTACAGCTGTACCATCACTTCCCTTCTGGTGGCAGTGCCAGCTCAAGCAGCCTGTCATTCTTCCCAGCTCTATCCCTTGCCCATCACACAGGTACACACACACCTCCCTGACATGTGTTTGTACAAGTAATTAAGACCCACAGTAACCTGACTGGGGACTAGTCTAGTAGAAAAATAACTATTTAGACATTTGATTGTTGGAGTTCTTTTCTACCGTTCCCAGTCTGCTTCACTGCACAGACACAGAAGCATGGTGATGGGCACAGATGACAACTGCACTGTGGCAGAATAACCAGCTCAGAACAATGCCATTTCTTAAAGACATTCAGTGACGCATCTGCTTGAGGTGAATGCAAATCCACGTTTGCTGTCATTTATTTGCTTTTGTATCTGGCTAGACACTGAGAATTTGGATTGGCTTTGTGTTGTGGATCAGGTTGGGAAGTGGCAATAGAGGGCTTTACATCAGCAGAGTTGTTGCAAGTCCTCAGATAGAGGTGTGGGGGGAGAAAAGCGCTGTACAAGTATTTCCAGGCATATTCAACTTGCACTGAAAACAAGTCAAAGACACTGATGAGTCTTATTCCTGCACCACAGACCGATCTTCAGTTGAATATTGTATGTTCTTAACTTTGCCTAACCGTTTTCAATGTCTCCTGCGTGCAGTTGGCCGTGGTCCATCTAACCTTCTCCCAAGTCCCTCAGTGGAAAACCTAAAAGCTGCAATTGTGTGTTCTTAAACTGAAACAACAAAACTGGGCAAGGAGACGTTAACGTATGACCTCAGTTTTGCACTACCTACTAAAATCAGACTGTATGTGAATCCTAAAGGTAGTATTAATTATAGTGAACAGACAACTTTCAGTTTCTATTTTCAGTCAAACTGCTTACAGTCTATTTTTATGCTTTACTTTTATGATGCTGCAGTTCCCTTTTCATTGAGTAAATCTGATGTACCCATACATCAAGTTTTCATCCATTCCAGCATATAGTTATGAATTTTTGAAGTAATTTGTTACCTGTGCACCAAGATCTTTCATGTAGGGCTCAAGTTCACTAAAAAGATCATAGCCTTGATGGAAAAAAACCAGATGGGCATACATAAATGACAACATCTGGAACAACAAAAAGGGGGTTATTTTTTAAACAGGTAAATATTTATCAGGTATCACATCAATATATCAATTAATCCACATGAATAAACTTAAAATACAACTCCAGGGTTAATTTCTGCTGTCTTGTGTCTTGGCAATTTTACATGAGTATCTCATAGAGCTTCCAATGTTGTAAATAAACATGCAAGGTAAAGGCAGCAAAGAACCAAACCAATAGTCTCAGAAATTAGTTAATAGGACTAACTCCATTAACAAAACAAACCTGCTTAAGGACAGAAAATTACTTCTAATTCATGTCACCTGAAACTTCTGTTATTTCCTGTTTAACCAGGATATGCAAATTAAGAGACGGGCTACATAGTGTATTTACTAATGATCCAAACCCATAGTCTTCATGAACATAGCTGAGAAGACTGTCCAGTCTTAAAAAAGAAAACAAGTTGGGAAGATGCAGAGCAGAGCGGCAAGCAGCTATAAAACTGTGATCCAACTAAATTTCTTGCTGTTTAAAGGAATTAAGGAAATGATGGGAGTGCAACTTTAGACCTTTGAAAGAAAAGCGTCGTTTAGTTTGACAGTGTCTACCTCATGAAACTTCACAGAAATAAGAAGCAGAAAATGGAACACAATCAGAAGCAAACTAGCATGTAGACATAGTTGTATATGATTTAGCAGATATTCTAAAGTATATTGCATATTTGCTATTACTATATACTATTTACATTTTAAAAATCATTTTTGTAGAAAGAGCTGAATCCACCTTAGAATAGCTTATAAGAAGTACTTATCATTTATAAATTAATATAGCAGACCTAAACAGCAGAATACTTGGCAGACAAAGTTTGATTTTAACCAGGAAACACACACCAAAGAGTCAACAGCAGAGAAAACTTTAAAGCCATCAAATCTGAACTGAAAGGATTGCCAAGCACAGGTAAGCATCTATGATCAGTTAGAGTAAAGAACAAAAACTGACTGTCACCAAAGTGCCAAATCTACTGATGTTTTGATGAGTAAAAGGATTAATTTTCAATACACTGCTTGGCAGTCATGTTTTTAATTTCAGATGTATTTAAATATTTTCTATGCATAAAATACATTATCTCTTACCGATTTTAAGATTTCTGCTCTCCTTTTAGACTGAAGAACGTTGATCTAGGGAAAAAAAAAAAGAAAAAAAAAACAAGCAACTTATTTAATTCTGCTTTCAAATTTTGCCCGCAGAAAACATTGGAAGAACATAACTCAGTATCAGACTCCGCAAAGCACTTTCGGAAGAAGATACACACTAGTTTTGTCATGATATTAAAGTGATGCAATCAGAACAAGCTTGTGAAGCTAGAATTGAACAGTTATAGTCACAACTTTCTTGTATTAACCAGTAACATACAAGACATCACACGCTAGCTAGAAGTGCTATAATACCCCTTTCAAGCAAGGAAAAAAGATCAGCACCCGCTTTTAGCGGATTGAATTCCACATGTTTCAAATACCCTTTCTGACAGTCTGAGCTAACCCAGCCCACCAACTTCTTCAAGAAGCTACACTCTGCACCACTGCTGCCTCCTGCCAGGCAAGAGAAAAGGACGGGCTTTACCCCTTGGGCTGATGTTGTCTAAAGTGTCCCAAAACTGGGATATAGCCCCAGCCTCTGAAACAAGCAAGACTGTAATAGCTACAATAAGTAACTTTTCATATATACTTGCCATTTTAAGCTAGTTATGGTGTTGCCCTAGAACTTGAAGGATTTCACATTATATACCAAAAACCCCCTGATTTTTCACATTCACTTTGTTCCTCTGTCGTCTTTGTTCCCTAATCTTCAAGGTTGTCATCCACAACTGCCAATGTAAAAACGGCTTTAAAAGCCCCATTTAGCAGAAACATGCATGATCTTGCAATTTAATGCCTCCATGTCAGTTTAAAATTCCAGCAAAAGAAATAAACTTATTGAAGCTATAATCAAAACCAGATTGTACTTTCATACTTAAATAGTCAGTATTTTGGAAAACCTTCTGCAGCAAAAATAATTAAGATTTGTTTATATAGAACAAACCCTCAACTTGAGAAGCAAAAAAAAAAAAAAAAAAGAAAGGAAAGGTTTTGAAATAGAGTTTAAAGTCAATATAGCTACAAAGAGATCACAGTTGTGAAGCCACTTTTCCAGAAGTGGAAAAATTCTTCCTGTTTCTACCCAAGTAGAAAGAATTCCTAAAGCTGAACTTATTTTTGTCCACATAAGAGATGCTGAGACTGTTCCCTGTTACTCTAAACGCATCTTTATCACAGGAACTGCTCACACTTTGAACACAGCAATTCCACGAGGCAAATGACCAGCACACACGCACACACAAGGATCTGGCTTATAGTAACGACTGCCGGCTTTCCCCTCTACTACTATTTGATGTTAGCGCAAATAGTCAAGTAGTACATCATTCACATGACTTTTTAAACATCACAATTAGCTTTGTCTTTAGTGTTCAAAAGGCAGGAAGGAGTTCAGTGTTGACCACTGACCACCATATCTGTGCACTTGCCTGGGCTGATCAGATCGATTCCTCTTCACTTATTACATGTAATATGTGCAATTTAAAGAGCAGTTCTCTAAGCTTTAAATAACCGACTGGATTGTCACAAATTAAGTTTAGAATGTCTAATATAAAACCAACATACTTTAAAGAGTTGTTCTGTGTTTGATCATAGGAGAGCCCCAGACCCATTTAGAAGCCCCCAGCCATCAGAGCTGCAATAATCCTGTTTTACTGTAGTAGTGGGCAACTATGAAACAGAAATTTTAATTATCGATTGAAAATTTATTATTTCACAGGATTCAAAGCAGCAGGACAAGTAACTCTCAATCCATAGGAGATCTGCACTAAAAAGCAGAAGAGTAGCTATATTCTTGATTTCCCCTACAGCACAACGTCAGATTCCAAGGCTTCTAGGCAAGTGGGATTTCTTAAAACCCAACGCAAACAGCTGAAGCTGTAGTAGTAGCCAAGACCCTATTTCAGAATTATTCAAGTAATTTGTATTTCCTAGACTAGGTTACACTTTTTACTTCAAATATATAAGGAACTACAGCATAGTCAACGCATAAAATACATTAGGTAAGCATCAGGCAAATACTGTTTTTTTAAAAATTAATGTTCAAGCTGAAAATTAAACTGTCATTAAAGCAATGGCACTGAAAACCACAGCATTAAGCAATAAGAATGCATCAAGTAAATTAATTTTGCTCAGGTTTCATTAAAATAAATCACTTACAGGCAGTTATGCCTTTTTCACTGAAGCTCCACAGCTTGAGAAGCTCCCAGTAGGAACTTCTAAAGGACAGATCTCTAACAGATTATTTTTTAAAATTACTTTTATAGCTGCACTTACCTGAAGAACATAATCCAGAGCTATGTGTCGAAAACACTTCCGTGTTGCAGTCAAAATATTGGTTGCTTCCTCTACTTCATGTTGCTTATTTCTTTGAACTTGGGCATTTTTAACTAGAGCGTTCTCCTTTTCTTCACTGACTTTTTCAAACTGTTTCTTTGCATCTTTAAATTTCCTAATATCTCTAAGCAAAAAGGAAAGATGGATAACAAATTAACTCAAAGCATGAAAAAAGTTTTTAAAAATACACAAGACAGAGCATGCTCATGACTTATAGCCAGTTTCTTTGTTTTCATATTCTTCAATAAATACTTGGATCAAATGGAAATCATACAAAGTATGACAGAAGCTCCTCGGTCTTTTCTGAGGAAAAGACAAAAGTGAAATGGAAATAAATGCATCTCATGCTCACTGAGGAAAGGCTTTGGTAAGCCCTTTTTCTCCTAAGCTTAGACAACGACAACACGCAATTAAGTTCAGTAATTCATACTGTCTTAACATTTCTGCAGCTTGATCTAAAGCCTCACTGGCTTGGGGTGATTTTTGACAAGCTTTAATGCACACCTCTCAATTCATGGCTGGCGATTTTCAGAAAAGATGTTTCACCAACTCACTCAAATCAGATGTTTTTAAATTCTATTCTACCTATAGTCTTCCCATTACAAGTGCAAATTCACTTACTCTTTAACGAAAGTCTGAAGCTGTGCTTTAATTGATCTTTGGGTTTGGTCAAACAGGATCTGTAAGAAAAGCGTTATTATGTAGGTGAATAATTTAGGGGTAGTCATAAATTTTCATTTTAGACATACACATGGTTATTATGCAGAATTAGATAAGAATTATTTAAAAATGTGTCTAATATAAACCCCTTTAAAGTAGTTTTGAAATAAACTAAATAGGAAAAAATAAAAGGAAAATAACAAAAACCCAACACCTTTTGCTGGTCTTTGCTTAAAGACTGTGGTTATTAGCAGAGACAAGAGCTCCTGGCATCTCATTGTCTCATCCTGACAATGTTAAGAACATGTTTATTATAATCACTAAACAGTCAAGAATATTAGTGTACAAACTGCCTTGAAGAAACAACCTTGAATGTTAAAGTAACAACTTTTTTTTTTAATTCTTATAGGCCTTTGCAGTTTAACCAACAACTAAAGACAAATGAAACCATAGAAAGAACATGCCCTTAACTTCCAGCAAAAAAAAAAATCCAACCCAGGCTGAAATTAATGCTGAAAACATAACATGCATTAGCACCATTTCCTTACGTAATAGGTTTGTAACAAACCCCACTGTTGAACTGCTAAGAAGAATGGCTGCTTCTTTCTCTAAGGTTAAGTGTTCTAAGCCAAGCTTCTCAAATTTCTTCTGATTTTTGGGAGGGAGGGAAGGGCAAAATATAATCTACTCATTTAAATTAAAAAGCTTGAGAGATTTGTTAAATTTCCAAGGCCAAAGCATACCTGAATGTTCAACAACTTGTATTCTCTTTTATGACTCGAGTAATTATAACTGAGCAATGAAAATGCAAATTCCTTTAGCTTCACATCTGCCCTCTGAGTTTCAGGACAGAATGGAACAAGTCAAAGAGACTGTGGGAGAAATCCTTCTGCCACTTATTGTGCAGACCACGAATGATGTCTTAATTTCCAGCTCCTTTACATCTCCCATTCTGCATTACAGAAATACTCAAGGCACAATCACAAAAAATAGAGGTGAAACAATATAAGGACGTAGTAGTCAGCTCAACTGAACAGAATCTCTTCTAAAAGGCAAAGAACTTCAAGTGGTAATTTTATTGAAAGAGTAAGTCAAGAACCCAAAGTTTCAGATCAAACAATGTTTTCTTTGAACACTCTCAGTCTTAGTTTCCTTATTCACAAATTTTGAGAACGAAAAGCCATGCAATGCCAAGTACTGGCAGCAAACCCCTTACCAGCTTGTTTCCCTTTTCTAGAAACACTGAAGGAAGGAAAACATGACTGTTTAAGTCACTCAGTAACAGTGGCACTATATCCTCCGTCCAGTCTCTGGTTTTGGAGGTTTTCAACATCAAATGGGATAAAACCCCAAGCAACCTGCTCCAGCCTCGGAGTTGACCCTGACTGAGGCAGGCAGTTCAACCAGACATCTCCTGAGGCCCCTTCCAACCTGAATTGTCTTATATCTAACAGCAACCCATTGAAGATCCTCTTTGTATTCCCACTTCGGAAAACCAGACAACTACAATAAGGAATTTCTTGACAAGCTGGAAGTCATGCTAAGACTACTCCCACTGCTGACATTTAAGCTTGCCAGTGCCTGAGGAGTGCACCAATCAAGATCAATACGCAAAGAGTATAACCAGATGGGAGCTCAGCTGATTAGTGGACTCCCAGAAATATGAGCCTTGCAATTCTGCAAGAGGGGAAAAAAAGTGGTAGGCAGAAAAATACATTCTGATTTTTTCCCTGAAAGGATAGGAAAAAAAATGCCTAGACCACGATCTGACTAGCTTTACAACCTTTCCAACACACCACCTTTCACACACTCCAGACCAAGTCTAAGAAATCTGCTATTTGTCGTAAGCTGTCAAAGCTACTCCCCTATTGCTGAATCAAAGATGCTGCATTAGTCTGGTTCTTAGCTTTAGTTGTAGTAAAGCCTCATATGAGAAAACCGACAGTCATCCAGATCTCAGTGGGACCGTCTCCTGCCTCTTCTCGCCTTCCTCTGGAGGATGCCTGCCTCTCCTCTTTCTTCCTCTAGCTTCTTCTTGCTCATGATGGCCCCCCTGCTAACTTGGTGAACAACAGAGCTGACACTGAGCTAGTAAGTCCTGCTGAACTAATCAGATTCACAAAAAGTAATGCAGGCCCACAACCTGTCTGGCACGGCTCTACATCAGAACCCCATAACATGCTTCACTTCTTTTCACCGTGCTTTTTGGTAAAAGCCACTGTTCTACTCACTGTGCTTGAGGGTAACCAGCAGTGAAAGTGAGATTGAAGAGTGTGAAACAGGGGCAGTCTACTGGTTTCATCTGCTCAACTGAATCTGCAGAAATCACTGACATGAAAGCAACACTTTCTCCCACTACTGCTGCTCTGAACCTTTGCGCCGTACCATCAAAGTACCACTCTCCACTTAATCCTCTTTAGAGTTCCACTGTACTATGTGTATATATGTACACCTCATAATGGAAAGGAAATCCAACCCCACAGTATTAACCTGCTTCCCTTTGTTTTTCTTCCCTTCTAAAAGCATGCAGTTTTTTAAAAGAAGGTGCCTAATAAGACAGTTTTAAGAAGCTAATTAATGCTAACAAACTTAATTTCAGCTGAAGCTGTTTCAACTGCATTCCCTGTATCTCGTTACATTTTAAACTCCTCATGCTATAACATAAAAATAAAATTTTAAGTGCCCTGCATATTTTCAGCACTTTGGAGACACTTCAGTTGCTTTCCAGCAACTTGCTGGAAAATGAAAGAAAAGCAGTAGGGGCCAAGGGAAGAGGGAGGAAAGAGAAGAACAAACACCCCTTTGGCTTCAGATACTTATAAACTCTTTAGAGGAGACATAAATAAATCCATCTTCAATCCAGGCAAAACTGAGCTTTCTAATAAAGTCTGACATGCTAAAAATCAATGTTAACCTTAAATCCTAGCACCTTCTCCTTGCTCTGCACTTGTCTAAATCTGTCATACTCCCAAAAAGAGAACTACAGACAAATAAGAGGTGCTTCATTTTGTATTATTTTGTATTATAAAAGATGGGGAAAAAAGTAAAAATTATGTAAAAGGTAATAAATTACTTTAGTCTAGCAAAGAAATATGCTTATACTTTGTGAGTGCTGCCCATCGGTTTAATTTAAAAAGATAAAACAATCTAGTATTTCCTCTGTCTTACAGCACCAGGTTTTAGCAAAGCTTACAAATTCCAAACAAAAAAATAAAGGGAGATAAAATACTGCAGAAAAGAGGATGTTTATAAATACTTCATAAACAAAATTTAAATGTTTATAAATATAAATGAGAGGTATTTAATGCTACTTAAACCATGACTTTGCAAATACTATCAACAAAGGCTTTAGCATTCTACAGTTATCAAATAGAATTGGATGTAAACTGTCAGTGTCATGTTTCAGCTAGAAATACTTACATTGTGATAATTGATCATTTCCTGTAAGGTGTCAGAGAACTTTGTCAAGCTGGTCTGTGATGAGAAAAACCATTTTAAGTTAACCTCTACCAAATACACAGCATGAAAGCAACATTTCAGAGATTTACTACTTTTCAGTAGAGTTTGGGAATTTACTTTCCTTAGCATGATTATTAAACTAAAACCATAGTGCTAGGAGGAGAACATGGGGGTAATAGCAAGTAAATCTATTAAAGCTACAAGTAGCAAAAACGCTACTGCTGCCTACCCATATATAGAGGGCCAAACCAAAGCAAAGCAGGAAAAAAATCAAACTAGGTTGACTAAACTATGGGAAGTTCACATAATTTAACACATTCATTTACAATGTTTAATATTACACTAGTTAATATTTATTAATGTTTAATGCTCTATCGTGTTGTAGTTACCAGTACACGCATTTACTGTGTGAACTACAGCCTCACAGCTGATATGCTTAACAACATCAACATCTGTAGAATCAATGTCTCAAACAGTTAGAAAACAATGATCTTTTACATATTTGGAAAACTGCTTATTGCAGGCATTATCTATTCTACTAGCGTGTGAAGATGCACACACACAATTGATGTTCCTTTACACAACATGCATTAAATAGATGATACACACAGAGACATTCACATAATTATACCTGCACGTTACACAATTTCATACCTCATTTTAAAGTAACCATAGATAGGAAATATTAGGTGTTCCAAATTAGCCTAATGAGACATCAGTCTGGGCTTATAACAAAGTGGGCTCTGCACATTAAAAAAATTTAAATTTCCATGTATTAGAGAGTGTCAGTTCCAGGAGTCAGGAGATCAACTCAGGGAATTTAGTTGCAGAGAACTAGTTCTTAGAATCTCATAACTAGAACCCCTTTATTTAGCAAAGCAAACAGGGCAGCTGTCCACAGCTTCAATCTGACTTTCTCTACTCCTCTTATGACGACTATTCCCAAGCTAACACATATTTTCTGGAGTTTGGAAAACCCTTGCCATTACAGGTTAAAGATGAAACTAAAGAGCACAGACACTTACAGTGCACCATAGTCAAAAAAAGCTCATTCTTAAAACATCTCAAAGAAAAAGGAGCAAAAAGGCAAATAATAGTATAAACTTCAACCACTTCTCTTACCAGTTGCTATATTTTACCCTTTTTAAGTGATGCTTTTCACTTTCCATTTTCACCTCTTACAGAACCTACCTCGACCAATGCATCTTTACAGGAATATTGTGCAAGGTCTCGAATCCCATTCATGAACTGCTTGTTGGCCGTACAGAATGCCTTCCCAGTGTCAATCATTGCAATACAAAGCTTCACCAGCTAAAAAGGAAAAAATGACAAAGTGGAAGTTTTTTTGTTTTGTTTTGTTTTTACACCACCATATAAACATGAAACACATGAGCCTAAGGAACAAAGATTTGAGAAGTTAAATTCTAAATTTACAGAGCCCCACACCCTATGAAAAGCTTCTATTGTACAGTGATAGCTATAAAAATACTGCTGTAGGTCAACCGATAAGTCATTGAGAAGGTTACTACCCTTGGTAATTTGTTTTATCCTTAACTGAGATTTTGCACAGATTTCAAGAGAGAGGGCTGTAGGAGGGCCAAAAATGCAGCAAATAAAACATAACTGTTTAGAACCCAAACAAATTTTAAGTGTTTTGTGGTTTTTGAGCCAAAAAATAACCCAGAAAAACCTCACACTACTTGTTTTGTCTTAAGACACTCAGAATACAGGCACAGGAAAGCAAAAGGCTACCTGCACAAAGCACAACTGAAGAGAAGTGGCTACATCTCAGAAGGTGAAATCAGTCGTTTTCACTCATACAAAAGACTAGTCTTTCTCTGATGAGTTTCCATCCCCACCACTCACCGCTGCAGTCAGCACCTTAGCTACCATGGTACTGTGGAGACTGGTGTGAAGGCCACCAGTACCTTGTGATGGATGTTTTCGTACTTTTTGAACCATTTCTGCACTAAGGCATTAATGAAAGAAAGAATGATTAGTGCGATCACTAAGATGCTCTCTTGAGAGAAAGTATATTATAATTGAGTTCCCCCACTCTAAACCACACTGAGAATCAAGTCAGAAGATAGAACCTTCATCTCTGACAGGTTTTTCAAGAATATTACACAAATTTTCATGAAGAACACAAAAGTACTTGATCCTACAGTAAGGCAAGGAAACCACCCAAGTGACCTTCCTGTCTTATTTACCCAGTAATTTTTGTGTTGACTCAGAACCTCTTAGGAAAAAAAAAGAAATTTGAGCATCATCTCCCACATTCTGATGAATGACTATATGTGCTGCTTTAGGATGGGGCAGAGTTAATTTGCTTCACACAGGGCTGTGTTCTGGAATCGTGCTGGAAACACTGTTGATAATGTAGAGATGTTTTGGTTATGGCTAAGCAGTGCTTACACAGAGCCAAGGCCCCTTCTGCTCTCAAACCACCCTACCAGCACATGGCCTGGGGGTGAATGAGAAGTTGGGAGGGGACGCAGCTAGGACAGGTGACCCCAACTGACCAAAGGGATATCTCATACCATACGATGTCACACTTGGCATATAAAGCTAGTGGAAAAAGGAGGAGGTGGGGGGGATGTTTGGAGTGACAACATTTGTCTTCCCAAGTAACGCTGATGTGTGCTGGAGCCCTGTTTTCTGGAGATGGCTGAACACCTGCCTGCCGATGGGAAGGGCTGAATGAATTCCTTGGTTTGCTTTGACTGTGCACATGGCTTTTGCGTTACCTATTAAACTGTCTTGATCTCAACCCACGAGTTTTCTCACTTCAACTCTTCCAACTCTCTTCCTCATCCCACTGCTGGAGGAGTGAGGGAGCAGCTGCATGGTGTTTAGCTGCCAGCTGGGCTTAAACCACGGCAGCCTTTTTGACACACAACGGTGCAGCTCAAAGAGCACAAGATAGCAACACATCTAATTGGAATGTGCCAGAGGGAATTTATAGCTGTTATTGTTGTTTATGTATTAATTGACAGGCTGCTGTGCTTGCTATGGGGCCTGCTTGCCTTACTGGACATTACAATCTACTGCTCGTTAGTGGCTGCTTTTTGCTTTTGCTGCTTGCTGTTCTGTTTATCATCTTACTCTGCTGGGCCTGGGAACATTTTGGTAACACCAATGGCCACGTGTCTGGGCTGGAAGATGGCCAGGGCGTTGTTGCTGTTTCTGTTCTGCTATACTGGACAGGCTAGAACCTGCCGTGTGAACTCAAGTCAAAGGGACTGTGACCTGTGGGTAAGTCCACATGGAAGCAGGAAACCCCAAAGTGTCTGTAGCTGTGAATGAATCCATGCCAGAGCTGGTACATCTCGAAGCATCTATGGCCATGGTTATGTCTGTGCCACAGCAGGTATGCCTCTGAAAGGACTGAAAGGATTGTGTCCCAAGGATAAGTCCGTGCTGCAGCAAGTACACCTTGAAGCATCAGTGGCTCTGCGTGGTCATGCTGGTACACCTCAAAACATGAGGCCACCAAGAAGTCCAGGACAGAGCAGGTACACCACCAGGAGGAATGAGCGAGCTTAGTTACTGACTGGGGTCAAACCCTGACACCAAATTGCTTGAACAATGGACTAGGAGGAAGGGGGGGTGGCTGGAATCAGTACCACCATGATCCTTTCTTTCCATCACTTTTGCTGATGGTTCACAATCCTGAACCCAGTATCCTTTGCTGGGGGGAAAAAAATGCAGACAGAGTAGCCCAAAGTCACAACTGTGGGACAACAAAACTACGTTTAGTATGAATAACTGAGCAGAAAGTTACAAACAAAGTCTAAACTAATTATTACCCTCTGGCCATAGTTACTTCAGCTCATATAAGAAGCTTGGCTTTCAAATTAAGCATTATACTAGATCACTTCACATTACAATTAAACTCCTGAAATCCCTTGTGTACTTGCTTTCTTGTCAGGAGAGCAAATGGGTTTGGGTGTTCTTGTTTTAAGGAGCACCAGGATACTGTCTCAGGGCAAGGAGTAACGCTTACAGCGTTTACAAGAAAGAACGGTACATTCGGCACCCACCTCCTGCAAGAGCCTGCGGGCAAGGCCCTGAACAATGTCCCGTAAGTTATTTGAGAATTCTTTTCCCCAAAAATGACCCTTTTACACTGGTGGAAAACATGAACTTCTAAGATAGATTTTTTTCAGATCCTTTAAATACTGACATGGTTTAATCTACCAAAACAAATTCATCACCTCTGTGGTAAAAAACGTGTCTTATACCAATCAGTTTCACCAAAAGTCACACCAAATCAAAATTAAGTATCTTAAATTTATTGTGAAGTATTAAATGGTTACATTATAAACTACAAAAGCTAGAAAGATTATTACAAGCAGTAACAAAAAAAATCTTCAGACTTGACACTGACTTTGTCTCTATCTTCCTGCAGTCAAATCGCAGCTGCAGGAACACAAGGTCTTATGCAATGAGTAGCTAAGGGGGTGAACAAGTGACATCTGCCAACCATGTTAAAACACAGGCAAAAAATATTTTAAACATTTAGCGTGAAATGCTAAGGAAACAAGACTTTCCACAACTGTAAAACAAAAATAAGCCACCCTAAAAACACTAGGAAAGAACGAACAAAAGTCTCCAAATACCACTAGTTAGGAAATCAATAAATGGATCGTAAGGCACTGAAAATATGCTACATATGAACTTCTATATACTTGTACAAGGATGACAAAAAGCAGGATTAATTTTACAGCAGGTAAGTCCTCCAGATGAAAGTAAAGGGTATGTTATACCTGTCCTGCTGTGACTGTGCCGCAGACTACCAAAGACAGAAAGCATTGACTTTAAATCTCTAAAACAACGATTATCCAGATGTCCTCAGAGTATGCAGTTGTCATAAAAGCCAAGCTCTCTATGCAGACACGGCCAACCCCTGGCTTTTAACTCACATGAAAGCTGAATTAGTTTGCATGCGGCTCCCACTGTGGGGCTGAGTCACAGGAGTCAGGAGGGTATTGCACAACCCCAACCCTCAGCTGGGGAGAAAGCCAGTTCTCACTGGTGGCTGCTGTTACTCAAGCCTGGCTCTCCCAGGCCCAGCTGTGCACTCCACTCCAACTCCTTCCCTCTGAAAGGGCAGGACCCTCAGTCGCCACTGCCGTTTCCCAGCTGTGAACTCTGCAATAAAATCTAAACACGTATCTTGATATTCTTCAGAAGAGACATTGCTGAATTAAAAAGCTTACCTTGTCAAGTTTCAGTTCCAGTTCTGTCACATCTCCTTCTACTTCTTCTAAAGCTGCCCTGGATGGTTAAAAAAAAATATTTTCTTGTAAAACTTTACATAAAAATACTCGGGGGGGTGGGGGGAAGATGCTGGGACACGTTAATGTAACCCATTTATTGCCATCATAGTTTTACTTCCATTTCAACTATAAAACAGCATAGATTTTAGAGAACCACAAGAACGGCAGAAACATTGACAGTAAAAAGAAGAAAAACTCCATCATTGATATAGCTTAGTAACACAGATTTGAGATGAAATTTTATTAATGCTAATGTCTGTCACATTGAAATAGGTTTCCTCTGTTCTTGTACAGCCAATACTGTATGTTTGAAGGTAACAACAGAGGAAAGAAACTAAAAGTCTGAGTGAAACTTCTGCAGTAATCCTTTTGGTGACTCTCCTGGCTCAAACCTACAAATGCAGAGCTATTTAATGAACGACCTTGCAATGAGATTTTGAAAAATACAGCATTTGCCACAGGTCTCACTCAGCACTAAGTTCAGAGGGCACACTTTTTTTTATAGTTTGCCTCTAGTACAGACCCCTTGCGACTTTCAGGCCAGTCGCATTTTACTTGCCAGTAAAAGTTGCTTTCATTAAGCATTTCTAAAGCACAACTTTCTTTGCTTGAGAGCTGGTGTTTCCTTTGGCATGTCCTTCACTGCCTATTGCTACCTGAAAAAACTGGAGAAGACTGGGAAAGGATCACACTTTGTTCAGAGAGTTCATGAACATTGCTGTTATCAGGCTATTGCTGTGAGAGCTTGAACGTACTAACTTCTGGCAACAAATACTACACTACAGAAAGCTGCCCAATGAAGCTGGGATTTCCCATTGCACAGAGGTTGGGAGGAACAGCTCTATTCCCAACCCTTGCTCCCATCGCAGGGCTCCTCATCCTTCAGTCATTCCAGCATGTCTGCTCATGGAGCCACACTGCTCACCAGCAGTGGTCCCCACCTTGGAAAAAAAAAAACCATAACAAAACTAATAGGAAGTTCTCTGTAATGCTTTTTGGAAAATTGGATCAGATACATTTCACTCCTACAAAAAAACTCTTCCTGGAAAAAGCAAGACAGGCAGGGAAGTACAATTTAGAGCAGGAATCTCATAAGCCAGCTTTACCACCGAGGAGAGAGCACACAGAACCACAGCTCCACTGTCTCTTGCTAATTCCATTCCAGTTCACATGAGTTCAAGCCAAGAACAAAAAAAAAAAAAAAANTTTCAGTAAAAAAAAAAAAAAAAAAAAAAAAAAAAAAAAGCTGGATCAGGCCCCAAACTCAGGAAAAGCAGTTTTTTTACAAGAATAGCTCTGAAAACCACTGCCAATTGCCTGCAGTTCTCAAACACTGAGCATGACATTCCCAGCTTTTTGCAGATTTCCCTAACACAGTTGCATTCCGCTTCTCGTGTCCAAAGGCATTCCCACAGTTACACGCGAGGTTTTACATCTATGCACATTCCTGCGCAGTTACATTTTGGCTTCTGCCTCTTCTCCAGCTTCAGACTATGAAGGATTTCAGGCAATATCAATTTGTATTTTACTTTCTTTACTTTCTTCCAAAATGATAAACTTTCATTTAAGTCTCTAGAGACTTAAATCTTGTTTCAGAGAACATTACCGGGAAAATAAAAACCAAACCAAAAAATAACCCCACACAACAACAAAGGAAGGAAAAGTATCTCAATGTTTAGAGTGCAATTTTGTATTCGTTTGTTTATAATCACAGTGATACCGATTTTTATTTGTTTCTTTGGCATTAACATAAAAGCATGATTAAGTAGCTTGTTTACAGAACTGAAGCAAGATCTGATAAGAATTTTTTTCTCAGTGTTTTTAACTAGCAAAGAGTTCTAGCTCCACAGGACTTAATGAGCTAAAAAGTCTACAATTCAAGATGAAGAAGAGAGATAAAGACGGTTAGAGCAGGCAGAATGAAGACAACACATCTGCTCAGTAATTAAAGCTCTATTCCAAGGAGAAAATTTTAAGACAGAACAAGCTCAACTGGAAGACAAGTAACAACAACATTTTAAAAAAAAAAAAAAAAGGCAGGTCAAGAAAAGTAAAAACCAAGGCAAAAAGAGATATCACAGTCCCTCCCTGCAGATCATCTTTGAACGACCACAGGCCCCTGAAGCACCAGGCTGGCTCTCTGGGCCATTTCCCACCACTGCCACATGATGGAGGGAAGGCACATCTGGGCCCTACAGCTGAGTGTGGATCAAACAGCCCTTAGCTTCCAGCCAAGGCCAGCTTCAACTCCTCCTTTGTCTAGAACTGGCTGCCTTCACTGTCTCCATCGTATGAAAAATAGTAGAAAAGTTACTTTCATGCACACATATTGACAATATCAGGCCAGCCCTGGATTACAAGCATAAGAACAATGGAGAGGATGCCCTCAGACTACCAGAGTCATGCAGATACATATACCTCATAATGCATCTACCGCATCTAGGCACAGCTGTTTTCACACTGGGTTGGGAAACACATTAAGAGCAATTGCCCTGAGCTGTGCTATGTTAATGCTAGTCTTGTTTTTTTCTTAATTTAATACTTTTTGAAGCCACAGAATAAAGACGCATTTCTCTCGCTAAAACATCTGTGTCAGGAATTAAAGTTTGCAGAAAATTGTCATAATTCTGAGTAAATCTCACGTCCAGAGCCAAGACCCAATCCCCAGCTATAAACACAGGAAGTAGTCATAGAACAGCCGAGGACCCAGTGCCAGACCTGACATGTACCCCAAACCTTGCTCCTTAGTGAAGAGGGAGCTGGGACCAGGGTTTGAGTCAGGGTAATCTTAGCCAGAAGGCTCTGGCATTAGGAATAAGGATCAAATCTGCCTCAGTATATGAATCAAAGTCAAACATCTGTGCCTTCCCAAGATGTTCAAACACTGTGTGGCAATGCACAAAACCAGAACAGATGCTTAAGGGTGGAGGACGGCTTTTATAAACGAGCAGTCTCCCATACTCTTCATGCTCTGTAGCAAGGACTCTCAGGAATGTGTTTCTCCCCTCTGCTGGCCCTCCTTGCCTCCACCCCCCCCTTTCTAAAACACAGTTCAGTTTGCTAGATACAGCTTCCTGCACAGCCGCAGCTGCAATGCAGAAGAAATATAGGGGGTAATGGAGGAAAACACAAGACCCGACTTCTCAGCCTTTTAAAATAAGGATAACATCACCAGTTACCTAGCCCAGAATGAAACAAAGGCAAGCTGAACTGTCTGGTGTCCTTCACAGCACTCCCCTTAAGCGACCAGTGAAAGACTTTCTTCCAGGTTAAGGTGCTACAGGACTCCAAGAATCCCATTAACCAAACAGAAAGAGGACAGCTGAACTCTCCTCTATCAGTCACTCTTATGCCACGAGCTGCAGATGTGCTAAGGAAATAACTCAGTCTGGACTGAACCACTGCACACTGCTGACCACGATGCCAAGCACGCTGTGGCCACAGACAAGTGTCTGCTTTGCCTGTTTCCTCTTCATGTGTACAAGGTAGCAATGGTCAATGCTTTTAAAGTCAGCTATTCTTCAAACGATATCTAAGCCATCAAAGCCACATCCTGCCTTCAGTCTTTCGTTCATTCATCATGTTTGAGCCTGCATTTTCACACTGCCTTCCTGGAGGCGAGGAGGCTGGAATCGGCAGTCATAGATCAGATGCTGACAAACCACAAACTGGAGAAGGTGTTATGGATAATTAACAATTAATTTTTGTTAATTCTAGAATTAACACATCCTACTATAAAAATATTCAAAATAATACAAGCCCATTAATAAACTATTTTCCCATAGCTTCAGGGTTTTTTCAACTGAGGAAAGCTCAAAGCGTCAATCTTCAGTTCACCTCTTGAATATACTTTCAGAAAAACAGGAACAAGTACACAAGATCAACTGTTATTTAGACTGGGACTTATTAATCCATTCATGTGTTTGGACTCAAAATGGGAACAAGAGATTCTCACCATTACAATTTCCATAATATTACAGCTAAAGTCTTACTTCAAATCTTGGAAAGACACAGGTCTCCTACCTGCGTGTATTCTATGCAGAGTAGCCGCTTAATGCACAACTTGGACTTCACTGTAGATGACATGTCCTCTAAAATAACATCTACTACAGTTCAACAGTACAAAGTTGACATGGAAGACTAGTCACAAATTATCAATATCTAAATCAAAGCATTTGAGTACACATATTCAAGCATGACTACATTCACATTTTCTTTCATTTACAGGAGTATAATTTCAAGAGATCAGCTGTATATCTGAGGAGTAAATGCAGCAGCATTACCCTACTCCAGTGCCACTGGAGAACAATCCAGCCTTGGAAGGACAGAGAACATTGAACATGAACCAACAAGCAAATGTACTGTGATTAACTCCCCTTTGTCCTCTTCAATTGCATCTCATTTTAATCTTTAAGGACATTAGGAAGACTGAAAAGCAGTTACAAAGACACATGCAGCTCAGTAACTGCAAGGGCCAAAGCTGGATAAAGCTGGTTTGTAACTGGCTCAACTAAAAGCAATTGATCATTCTAACTCTCATGTTAAACACAAACCCAACACAGACACTAGGAGAGATTAGCTGTGAGCTATCTGTGCATCCCACAGTGGTATCACAGTCTAGATGGGGGTAAAAATCAAGCTATATCAAACCTACTAGCACTCACGCTGTAGCTTTCTGTGATAACAGACTTTGGTTTCAACCTGTGCTGCCCAGATTCAGATGAAAAGGCCAGCAAGACAGCGACTTCTAATCTTTTTGATCCCAATGATCAGACTGAAACTAAATCAGCAATGAAATTCCTTATGGAATTTCCCTACACTGATTGTATTCAACATCCTCAGTAACAGAGGGAAATAGGAGTAAATCAGTCCCTAAATTTCTTATAATGATAAGAGAGACTTCAAAGAAAAGTAATTTCAAAACACCTTAAAGACATTTTGAAAAAAGTACTACTGAATGTGAAAATCTGGAAATAGGATGAGATACAGAAATGCAAGACAAGAACATGCCTCTGATGATTTACAGGAACGTCTCCTCCTCTATGCCAGAGCCTCTCGGGTGACAGGCAGCAAAGAGGCCAGTAGGCATTACTCAGAGGGTGGATGTAAAGCCAAATGAAAATGCAGGTAGACCACATGAGATACTATACTTGCTCACCTAATTGGTCTGTGCTCCCCACCCCGCAGAAGCTGCACCTTGGTATCACACTTCAGATGTCAAAGCAATTACTTACAGATTAGTTTAGAAACAGTCACAGAGTAACTGCTGAGGGTAAAATCAGGCCGGGGAACACACAAGAGACCTTCACCAATGCCACTGTACAGACAAGTGTAATGTTGACAGAAAAGTCCTCCAAACAGAAATCTGCTGTTAACATAACAGAAGAGACAGAATAGCCACATCATACCAAACAAGGAAAGAGGTGGTTCTACTGGAGAGGGATTTCAAGCCTCCATACCCCCTCTGCACTAAAAAACCCAAGCATCAGCACACACCTCACCTGCAAGAGGCTGTACCATAACACAGCTATGGTAAAAACACTAAAAAGGGATTAATTTGATGAAATTGTTCCACTCATAACAAGTGCCAACTATTGTACAGCCAGTACTCGTGGCTCTCTCTCTGCTTTAGATGAAAACGGACAATGGAAGTAACACAAACCTTTCTGGGCAACCTGCTGCCACGCTTAACTCTCAGTGCATGTCATTTGCTGCATTTTCCAATCCTCCTACTGTGCACCTAAAACCAGAACCCCGCACCTATACCTATTACCTGAACTCTATAATCTACTGGGTAACTAAAGACAGCAATTAGATCCTCCATGAGCCTTCCTAACCTGAAGAAGGCCACAGCCCTCATCCTCTCCTTGAACTCCACATAATCCATTCCAGTTACCTTTAGCTGCACATCCTTCATTTTGGTTGTATATGTCTTTTACTTGCAGGGCCTCGAATTGGTCACAACTCTCCAGACTTAGTCTCATTACAGCTAAATACAGGGCAATCATCTCTTCCCTCAATTTGCCAGCTATGCTTTTGCTCATGCAGTCCAACACACTGCCAATCTTCACTGCTGCACAGGCACGCTGCTGACCGATGGTCCGTTTGCCGTTCTCCAAGGACGCAAAGGTCCCTATCTGCCAACACGGCTCGTGAGATTGTTCTCTTTCATAGGAAGTCTTTATATCTGCTTTGGTTAAACTTCAGAAGCTTTCTACCAGTGCTTTCTTCTACCTTTCTCAGGTCCTTTTGAATGGCAGACCTACCCTCCAGCATATCAACTGCTTCCCTCCTATCACTGTTGTACTTCATTTCCTTACTCTACAGTTAAATATAAAAAGATATCTAGAGGCATCTCAACCAACACGCTAACAAGGAATACATTTGGTACATGTATAACAGCATCAGACAACTATGGATTAAAAAAGAAACATGACATTTTGAGGGACAAAGTAGTCATACACTGAACAATAAAGCCTAATAACCTTGGATAACAGCATGGATATGTACAAGAAAAGTTTTATAACTCATGTGTCATAACCACTAGTATGGTCTGAAGAAAGAACGCTGTTGCAGCCTGTCACAGAGCCCATTGAAGTCCTGGTTTGGCACTGCAGAGGTTTTTCCCTGCTGGCAGAAAGCCCCTCCATGCTGAGGAACAGATGATGAAAGCTCCCTGACATGCCGAGATAAACTTCCCCAGTCACGCTAGCACTTCTTATATTATTAATTCTTCTGTCATTGCTACAAAACATATCAATAGCTTGGAAAAGCTTCACAACACGAACAGTAGGGCTCTGAATTAACAGTGACACTCTCCTTGTCCCCATCCCAAAATGCTAGAATTTTTCTATAAGCTTGGTGGATTGAAATCTAGAAAGGCATTTCCTGAACCGAAGATTATCACGTTGATGAATAAGCCAAGTTTTCTGAGGTCCATAGCAAAAGCACCACCCATTTTCAAATTTCCCCAGAGAAAAGAAACAAGAATCAAGTTCTCAGTATTAGAAAAACCATTCTTCTATTCCTCCCAATTCACTTAATCATTAAAGCAAAAGTCTGTTTGTAGGTACCAGCTTTAAGGTCTTCTTCACCTAGAAAGTTGAGTTCCTCCTCAGTAATTCACATGGTCTTTGATGTAACAAAGAAAGAGAACAAATCCCTTTAAGATGCATGCTTTACTTGGTTTGTTCTTTACTGCAAGACTACACATGGCTCGAGATAATGAACATTATAAACAAACCAGTCTTTAAGAAGGAAGAAGTTCTATTGCACTTAATATACATCACTGAAAGTCAAACTGACTACCACTAAACTTGCAGCAGCATTTAATGTAACACGCACAGTCTGTAAGGATGTCTGTGCTACCTGCTGGCCACATATTCTCAACCTTTTTATCTCATTAGTCTTTTGCAGTCAATTGCTAGAAATGCTCAACAACTTTCTTTTCCCAATTCTTTTGGTTAATATTTTTCCCCTAAGCTTTTCTACCCC
The DNA here is from genome assembly GCA_013400335.1 of Eurystomus gularis. NCBI lineage: Eukaryota > Metazoa > Chordata > Aves > Coraciiformes > Coraciidae > Eurystomus > Eurystomus gularis. The sequence goes on from VZZY01002809.1 coordinate 482,624, forward strand.
AGGAGAGTCTGATAGTTCGTAAACCAGAGCAGGAAATTAGCAACCCTTTTCTTCCACAAAGACTCTGACAAGCCAGATTTTCTACATCTTTCAACTTAAATGTTTTTGTTCATTATGGGGCAGCTGTTAACAAGATGGGGACACAATGGTGGCCATGAAAGCTTCACAGACAAGAAGTTGATTACATTGCTAAATGTAAACTCAGATAAGGATGCAACACACCACAATACCTGTCCTGCACAACTTTGACTAGTAATGCCCACATCTCAAGAATGAGTCAAAAGCTTTTTAGAAGGCCCTACTATCAGATAAGGAAGTAGGGCTATGGTATCAAGGTGTTGCAACAAAAAAGGTGCAGCAGGAACAAGCTCAAGAAACTGAAGATGCTGTCAGAAACGTCTTGTTGCTGAAAACTTAAACATCACAGGGGTGCTGTAAATCTTTCACATCTCAGCAACTACCCAGGAGCTTGAACTGAGAAGCAGAAGGAATGAAGGATTTCAACATTTGAAAACACAAATATGTAGGAAGGCCAGGAAGTGGAACCATAAATATAACCATCAAGTAACCAGCTGCAAAGGACACAAGGTAGGACATCCCTTCATCTAAGTACCACGCCCTGACAGTTAGACTCAAGATCTGGAGTTCCTAGTCAGATGCTAAGGAGTCATGTCAACTTTTCTTTTAAAAGCTATAACAATCAAAGGAAAGAAGGAAGAAATTAATCCCTGATATGGAAAGACACCCCTTACATACCTCAAATGCAGCCAGTATAAAAGACAGGGTAGCAGTGCCTAAGAAATAGGAAGAGTAAAGATCAGCAGACTCCCCCAGCAGAGGATTCTCACTCTCAGTATATTTGGAACTGATACAGCAAAACTTAATCGCCTGTACAGAAAACCTTGGAGAAAGTAGAGACAACTGGTGGCCAGAATATTCTGTAACTAATCAAAGAGAATTCTTTACAGATATCACATAATCTTAATATATTAAGTCCTGTGTTTGCTTTGGTGTCAGAAAAATAAGGCAATATCTGTCCCTTTTTATAATTTCTTCGGTTGCCAACTTAAACCTACTACAGTTAGGAAAACACTGTTGTGTGCAAACCACAAGACTGTAAAACATTTGTAACAAGTTCACCATGTTTCAGAAGAATGAAGGACCAATAGCTCTCTACAATTCCAGTTATACATTAGGTGGATTCTCTTTACAGAGACCAGAGGAAAGTTTCAGATTTGCTATAAATCACAGAATCATTCTGGTTGGAAGAGACCTTTAAGATCACCAAGCCCAACCACTAACTCAGCACAGCCAGGTCACCACTGAACCATGTCCCCCAGCGCCACATCTGCACATCTACACCTCCAGGGATGCTGACTCCACCACTGCCCTGGGCAGCCTGTTCCAGGGCTTTACAACCCTTCTGGGGAAGAAATTTTTCCTAATGTCCAATCTAAACCTCCCCAGCACAAGCTGAGGCCATTTCCTCTTCTCCTATCATTTGTTACTTGGGAGAAGAGGCTGATCCCCACCTCGCTCCAACCTTCTTTCAGGTAGTCGCAGAGAGCGATAAGGTCTTCCCTGAGCCTCCTTTTCTCCACAATAAAAGTATCCCATTTCCCTTAGCTGCTCCTCAGAAGACTTGTTCTCCAGACCCTTCACTAGCTTTGTTGCCCTTCTTTGGCCACACTCCAGTGCCTCAACGTCCTCCTTGGAGCGAGGGGCCCAAAACTGAATGCAGTACTCAAGTTGCAGCCTCACCAGTTCCAAGTACAGGGGTCAATCACTTCCTTAGTCCTGCTGGCCACGCTATTTCTGGTACAAACCAGGATGCCATTGGCCTTCTTGGCCACCTGGGCACATGCTGGCTCATATTCAGCCATCTGTCGACCGACACCCCCAGGTCCTCTTCTACCAAGCAGCTTTCCAGCCACTCTTCCCCAAGCCTATAACACTGCATGGGATTGTTGTGACCCAAGTACAGGACCCAGCACTTGGCTGTGTTGAACCTCACCCCACTGGCCTCGGCCCAGCCTGTAAGACCGAGTCCTCAGCAAGTACTTACCCTTTTTGCCCATTTCAGAAGCCAAATATTTTGGTAATACACTTTCACAACATCAGAATGCGCTACCTGACAGCCAGAGAGGAGGCTGCAGCTTTGTTGTGATAGACAAATTCTGAACCTGAATTTGTTTAGCTGTTAGGTGCACACACGTGTATCTCACACACAGTCACCAAAAGTGTATTTTACATGTAAATTAATAGTTTTATTGTGCAGTTTTATTGTCCCCTCGTACCACAAAGAAAGTCTTTGCCCTTTACACCTTTACACTGAAGCAGTAGCCCAAATGAATCCAATCTCAAGATCACAGAGCACAGAAGCATTAGGAGTAGGAGAATACAGAAATAGCATAGCGGCATTTTCCTCAAATTTACTGCTTCCACAGTGGGAAAAGCCAGTCTCCTTTCCTCTTCACCCCTCCCAAACGATAACGGGTGATCTATTAAAAAATAAGCACGTGGTATATTCTAACACAAAAACTACAAAATGCATATGGTACACCCACAGCACTGGAAAAGGTTTAAATATTCCTTGGGTACATTTAGTTATCTTTTCTCCCAGTACTTTTAGTCATCAGGAGATTTTAAAGACCCTGGGCTTTCATTCATCTATCGACATTAATTGCAGGTAACCCATTTCTCAAGCAGACAGAAGCTTACGTATCCTTTATTCATTACCTACTAAAGGTTTTTCATCTCAAGTCAAGTGTGAAGACTTTCAAACAAAACCTTGCAAGATCAACACTTAAAATACAGTGGATATTTTGCAATAGTAGGCACATTTAATACTTCATCTTGTCATTTTTCATCATTCATTTTGGGACAAATCAAGTATGACAGAATAAACAGGCAGATACATTCTTCAAAATCAGATACCTGACAAAAGAAAGCACTCCAGGAAGTTAAATGAGTACTTAAAAAAAAAAATCATTCTCTACGAACTGGAAATTATTCTAGAGAATAATCTTGTAGAGACGGCATGCACACGTGCATATACTTTTTAAATGGAGTCCAATTTAGCAACACAAATTCAGCCAGAAGTTGCATCCTCAATGAAATATTAAAGATTCTTCAGTCATCTTGAACACAGTTTTTGTCCTCAATAACAACCCTGATCAGCAAAGCCAAGACATTGTTCTACTCTTGTAGTGTGTCTTATCTGATAAAATACTGATACCTACTCAGATACCCAAGTTAATAATCTAAATCACTCTGGAAACTGAATAGAAATGTGCTATTTCCAGGGTGCAGTTCACCTTACCCTGACACACGGCTAAAACAAATCAAGAGGCACTTGGGATCTTCCTTCACTAAGATTTGAAGGAGTCTAAGCCTAAAACCTGCCTTAAGAAGAGAGATGGCGACACAGTAGATGGGATGAACTCTGTTTCTCCTGCTTAAGGAAGTTAAGAAAGAAGGGACCTATTTCATTAATTATTGAGCTCTTCATACAAACAGGAACTCCAACCAACTTACACGAATACTACAAGTCTAGGAAAGACAAGACATAACCTACATTTCCAGTTGAGCTGTGAGTCTTCTGAATGCCTTTTGCTAGTCCTGGTAAAGATCACAAGATCCAACACTGCTCCACCTACATTATTTTTCCTCTTCACCCACCCAGCTCTTACTTAGGTTGTCTTAAAGCAGTAGTATACTACATAAAAGCAGTGATATTGTAATAACTCCATATGTTCTTTACATTAAAGTTCACCAGAAGAGTCCAATCAAATGCAGAGCCTGACTACTTCATAAAGTATTCTAAACAACGACAATGACAAAATACAAACACACAAGCTGCACCTTCCTATCCTAGCAATAAGCAGCATTCAATCTCCCACTACTGCCCACTGACGAGCAGTCATAGCAGCAAGGGAATCACTGGAGAGCTGGAGTCTAGGAAGGCATCAGAGCGTAGGACAGGTCTCTCAGCACCAACTCACATCAGCCACTACTGCTGTGCAAAGCAGATGAGGGAGCCTTGAGCCCAGCTCGGATCACTGTGGCCATGAGGACAGGGACAGAAGAAGCTCAATGCCTCCCTGGGTACAGACCATGGAGTAGGAGACCAAACCCCATCTCCCAGCTCGAATTCCACACCTCTGTTTTGTCAGGCAGAAGGGATAACATTCACAGGCAGACTCTGAATGCAACATGACTTCCCTCCCTACCAAAGGACTCAACTCAAATTTCAATCCACAAAATGTCATTCTAACCATCAGCACACAAAAATCTGTAACATCATCTACAGCATGACATAAGTTACACAACGTTTAAAAAATAATTACAAGATCACTAATAATTGAAGTCTGGGATACTTAAAATGCACATAAAAGTTGAGTGTTTTGTGCCCATGTGTTCCTACTTAAATTAACATCTGGCACCCAGAAAGATGGAAATCTGGAATTCTTTTGCATATAACTTTTTTTTTTTTCCCATTTTATCAGATGGAATACATTTCACTACGTATGTCTTCTCCAGTTTTTCTTTGTATTATACTCACCTTAAAATACAAAAACATATTTTGGAAATTTAGAAATTTCCAAATGGCATCATACAAACTGAGCACTAGCTCTGCTTTATACTTATCCCTACAAAATTGTCATCTGATTAACTGTAACTGAAGGCATATAATAAATTCCTGAAAAGAAAAAACATAGCTTGTGAGTCTGCACTGACTATTAGACTCTCTCTCATGCAAAGGCACAACACAACTATTTAAATCTCCATTATTATTGACATACGAACTCTAAAAATTATTCAAGAGCATCATGCCTGCATTCTGTAGTCTTAGAATTTCAAACAGAAAACTTAAAGTATCAAATACAAAGTCTGATACACAGAAAGATCCATGCCACGTGAGCACATTTACCAACCATCTGACAGGTGTTTTCTCTGTTCAAAACCTCCTGTCATTCATAAAACACTTGAAGGGACTATTTCACAGCCAATTATTTTCTAGTCTATCCTTATGTCTTGTCAGTTTGAAAATGTATGCAGGACATCATCCCACAGATTAGATTTCTCCTCTACACAGGCCTAAGTTATTTACAGTGCATCAAAACAAAACAACTTACCCTAGGTGTGAGGCCAGGCTATTTTCAATATCCACATAAATGTTAACCGTGAAGTAATCATTCTGCCCCATATGCAAGGATTCCTCTTGAAGAGATCATCCAACCATAGAATCATTGAATATCAGGTTAGAAGGGATCTCAAGGAGCATCTGGTCCAACCGTTCTTAGAAAAAACACGGTCTAGACAAGATAGCCCAGCACCTTGTCCAGCTCAGTCTTGGAAGTGTCCAATGTCGGGGAATCCACCACTCCCTTGGGGAGATGGTTTCAGTCTACTTTGGTGGACTGCTCAAAACCATTTAGTTTAAGGTCATAATTACAACACATATTATTTCTTGCATTCCTGATCTAATCTTTAAGTTGTATGAAAGAGTGGCAACAAAACCAGGATTCAGATTGTTACACAAAAGTACAGAAAACTCCTGCATTTATTAAAATAATGTTGCAGTCCCCATGCTAATCTCTATTTTTCTCCTAATGGCCTCCCATCGCTACAGCTACTTTAGCTGTTATTCTTGCTACAAATCTGCCACTATCAAAAAGTAGACCTATTGAATTTATTACCTGAACTCACAGGATTACTAAAACTCAGATGAATAGCACAGTATCTGCTCAGAAAGATTACAAATGCATTTACACAGTTTAAACTTCTATATATGCTTTTAAACTGAATTCTGAACCTACAAGCGAGAAGCAAAAGAGTAACTAGTCAGAATTTATTTTTGTTTCCTGTCCACGTAAAAATGTAAGGAACTGTAAGACATAACATAAGTAACCACATGGGGTTTTCTGGTGGGTTTTTTTTTTTTCTTCTGCATTCCCTCATGACAGTCACGCATTTGCATCTCCCTGAGATACCAAACTGGCGAGAAGGGCCTGCGTCAAGACCCAGGCAAAGGGTTCTTGGCTCTGTAAACTGCAGTTTCCGTAGGAATGTGTCTGCAGTCAATGAAAATTTGGTATTTTCCTTTCTTTTTTCTCTCAAAGCCAGTTATCAGGATGGAGTTTGCTGCGGGGACTTTTTAGAATTACTTACTAAAGCAGAAATTTCCCAATAACTGAAGTTTAAGTCACAACATTCACTGCACAAAGGAAAAACAGGAAAAACGTTGACACTAAATAATAGAGTTCTGAGTGCAAGGTTGTCAAGAAGCTAAGCCTGAAGAAAGATCACAGGACACTGCTAATACAGCTACATCAGCACGTGGTCCGTTCGGTGGCCACTAATTTCACAGTTGTGTATAGGAAAAAAGAAAGCCACCCAAAGCCCACCTAGCCCAAGACAGACAGATTTCTATGTTATAGCTGCCACTTTCCTAATAAATATTCTATTTAGTAATCCTGCTTTCCTGAGATTTTAACATCGATGTTCCTCCCCCTCCCCAAAATACAAAACTATCACCTCCCTAATGTTAGTTCTTAGTATAATTACATGAGTTGTGCTTAGCCAACAGAAACAAGATGCTTCAGGCTAAAGAGCCAGACCTCTTCAAATCTATTGAAAACCTGGATGACTGTAAGAGTGTGTATAATTACAGTTATACTGCACACACACAAACACACATAAGTAAGCTGTCCTTCTAATTCTGCAAGTACTTACTAAAGATCCGTTGCACAGGCTTAATTAATATAAGTTCTTCAGCAATTGATCCTGGTGCTGTGCTACAGCAACGTTACAATAGCTGGCAGATTGTTACTGCTTCCACTGCAAGCTCCCTTCTCAGTTTGTAGGGTCTTCTAAACATTCCCAAATAAAAACTTTAAAAGACCAAAACCAAGAAAATTAACATTTGAAGTTCCTATAGTCATCTGAGAAACAGTTCAGATTTTTCAGTTTGCTGTTACTTAACATAAATCATAATCAAACAAGAATCACAATCACTACTGAGAAACCCCAACCCTTGTAATTCATAATTATGACAGCCATTTGTTTGGGGTTTTTTTTATTAAAACAATTTAGGTGCACTAACCAAACCAAGACAATCTGATTTCAGGACACAGGCTTTAAAAGATTTCAGCGTGAGAGATTTTGATGAGATGTACTTAAGATGGATCTTAGATGAAATTTCTTTACTCTAGTATGATCACCCTAGAAGAAAATGCTCTAACATTGGGGATGTCTTGGAAGGTAGGACCCCTTTCTTTAGGTCAATTATTTTCTTAATGTACATTTGAAAGATGTAGTCATAGATTTAGAAATAAATAAATCATTGACTAGAGTCTGAGTAGAACAGCACATTCACTGTAATCTCCACAAAAGCAAAGAATCGGAAATCCAGAAGCACTGTTTAACTAACCCCATCTGACTCCCAGCAGCATGGACACAGATGTTGTACCCGTGGAACTCATCAGCATCCTCCACATCACTACACTTCAGCTATGAAAAGTGCTGGTCCACAATCACACACTGGAAATTATAAATATCACAACCACCTAAGTACGTAAAACGGTAAAGGCAAACTTACAAGCATTTGGCAGCTTTCTCTACTTGCAGTATCTTTTTTTTTTTTCCTTCTTCTGTTCTTCAGCAATACTTTCCACCCTGCCTTGCCAAGTAAGCTACAAACTTGCTTTTCAGTCGCGAACACCAAGGGCAGAAAGCCCTGATCAAACCTTTCTTTGGAAATTCCTCCTAAAACAGCTAGGTAAGTCTGCACAAAACAGATGTTGTACGCAGAGCTCTTGGTCACATACCTCTTAACACCTTAAACGTGGCTGAGTTCAGCCTGAGCAGCCTCAGTGATTTGAGCAGTACCACAGCCACACACAGATTATAAACCCACGCTGCAGCAGAGGGTTTGCCACGCGTGGCACTAACGCAGCAGGGCAGGACGCAGGCTGTGCTGCAGCACCGCACCCGCTGCAAGTCAGCACATGAGCGACAGGTTTACTGACCTTCCCATTTCTAGGTTTTCTTCAGAAAGCAATAAGCAGACCAAAGCATACGGGTTAGGCTCATACAATAATTTTTCTGACTACTGAACAAGAACTATTCCAAATAGGTTAAATAAGTAGCTTTCTTATATTATATTTTAAAGTGGTGAAACACTTCCTGTTACCTGGGAAACAGATGCCTGGTGACTAAACTTTGGTTACACCGTGCTAAAGAAGAGAGAAAAAACCTGATAGATCTAGAAAGCCATGAAGCAGCATGAGTGACCTGTTCAGCCTGCATCCCCTACAGAAGCACGAGGTGCATCTCAGCTGGCCCCGTTTAGGCAGATCAGAATCAGCCACAGGAGAAGAAAACCACCACACATCCCAGGAACATCAGCGACGCCAGCCTGTCCCACCTGCAGGCCTACACAAAGCAAGGCTTTCGTTCAGTCTGAATGGACAACTGCTCAGACAAGCCCCTTCGAAGGGAACATGCTACAACCACCAGTTCTGCCCAGAAACTACCCACTACACACTAACTAAGAATGGCAACTGGCAACAGTTTCATTTATATTCTTTCATCTACCTCGTTCATCCATCATCTGTTCTGCAGCTGGGATCTCTGGAAGTGAAGACACAATTAAATACAAAACAAAAAAAAATCAAAAAATCAAAAAATCAAACTTTAGCAACAGTGACAGGTAAGGACAAAGAAATCATCTCCAAAATACACAGCATTTTACTAATGCATTTTTAAAGACTGGAATATGTGAAGGTTCTTCTAGAGAGTTCTTACAATTGCACACATCACAACCACCAGAATTTTGCTCTTTCTATTATTTGTTGTTTACGAAGACTGTTAACCGTTACTTACAGCAGATGTATTTCCACATCACTTAAACTTGCTTCTCCTTTCTGAAAATTTAGATTCAGAGTGATTCATGCCACTGCTACAGTGCATACCTCACTCATTAAGAGAAAATGTTCTTTAGTTACCAGAAAAAAAGAAAATTAAACTTCAATGTGAAAGTCTGTTCCACTAAGCTCTGAAACCAAAATTACCATTGTTTAAAGATAAAATTGTATTTCACAATACTATTTGCATATCAAAAAACACTCCAGGAATTCCTGATTCTATACATAGAACTTGCCAGCACAGCTCCGTTCTTACTACTCAAAGACTGCTCCAAGGCCCCTCCCCAGGCAACTTCTTCATTTGACGAGAAGCTATTGACACATGAGAGAACTGCAAGCGCATTTCCTTGCTAGATCTTTGGTCTATCCACACTTTAAGAAAGAGAATCATGAAGGACAAGCACACAATTGCAACAAGATCATTTTCAAAGTGGGTTTAAAAAACATAACTGCAAATTTGCAAAAGTGTGGCTGAATTCAGAGCCTTTTCCATTGCCCTTTTAAAAATCATTTTCTAAGCCTCAAGTTTCCAACCCCAGACTGATCTGGTATGTCCCAAGTTTACAAACCTAGTGATGCAATAGGCCATCATTGCTTCACGTTTTATAAGGCAAAGATTTATTTATCTACTGAGGGGAAAAACAAACAAATCCAAAACATGCCTTACTATGAAATAACCCACTATTCTTCTGACATGATTAGATAATAATGGCTATAAAGACTCACATCAGCAACTTAAAATCTACAGCCCATGCTCCCTTCATACGCACTTGAAGCAAGCAATCAAAGCTTGCTTTCTTTGATTCAGGTAACTACAATATTCCCAGTTACATCTCACAGCCAAAGGAGATCAACATGTACTTCATGAGAAAGAAGCAAGTGAGAAAGCCATGTGTCTGGAGCTGTATGGAGTAGCATGTTTTAAAAGATTTCAATAGCTCCCTGTGAAAACAGGGATTGGGTGACTCAAGAACTCTGATTCACCCATGTCCTCCCTTCTCCAGGACTATAAGAAAGTAAACGATGACATTTCTATACACTATATGCCTCCCAACAGGTTCATTTAACTGCTCCAACAGGTCTACTGATGGGAAGGACAGAGACTACACCCACCTGCTCAGCAAGGTCAGGAGAAAGCCACAGCTCTGCTTTGCTGTAAGATAAGGAATCCAGCACAAGAAGGTGCTTTATGTCCACACTACTCCCTGCAAGAACACTGGGACTTTGTAATGACCCTGCTTTACTTCAGTGTCTCTACCATCCCTTAAAACCATTGCAGTAGACTTCATTTAGAAAGTGTCTAGTATTTGCTTTAGGTAATTCATATGAGCACTAAGAATGGCCAAAGTTGTAACAGCAAATACTAATGACTAATAATGAAGATACGAACTTTTTTCAGAAATATTACAGGATTTTTGCCTCATTATTTTAAACACTTCCTATCAGTTAAATGTTGGAAGGATGTCTTGGTGGCAGCAGGTGATTACACCATAAGGTTTTCTACAATTTCTTCAAAGGTAGAAGTATCAGCGACTGTCACAAAGACCATAATGTACTAGAAAACCCTGACAGTTTTTCTCCTTGAGGGAAAGGAATCAAGTAAAAGGAGAATGAGTAAAAGTGAGTTCAAATAAACCAGCAGGTTTTAACTTTAGTCACAATTTCTTGCTTTCTCAAGTGTATTCTATACTTCAGCAGCTATTAGCAATTAAGAAATAAATATATTTAATGGTACAGCTCTGTGGTCAAATTAAGCCAGTTTAAGACTGCATTGTCGCCAAATAGGATGGACTCACATTAAACATAGTTGTGTCAGAAAGTACATACACTAGCAAGCACATCCAAGTCCAGTCAAACTTCCGTGGAACAGCTAAGCCAACGTAAAAACTCCTGGCTGCCTCAGGGGAGGTCTCCCCTGTGCCTTCCTCTGGCCTTGCTTCTGTCACTGAAGTTTCCTCTTCCTTCTCCCCATAAGCTTTAGTAGGTTTCACACCCCTTGCAATGCTGACTCAACTCACTAACCTACCAGAAAACCATCCAGTCGCTTCTGCCAGGGCAGCCAGCTCATTGAAGGATCCAGCAATACAAGTCACGATCAACAGAACAGCCCGTGGCAGAAGCAGCCAGGGACAAGCTGGCAGCAGAGACAGAAGCAAAGGAGAAAAGAACAAAAACTCCAGTTTCTGCCAGGGGTATGTCATTCAAACCTTCTTCTCCGACTTCCTCCACATCCCAGAACCATGCGATTGCTAAAGCTGACACAAAGAGGAGGTGTGAAAACACAGCCAAAGACCGGAGGAAGGGCAGGACTATTTCCCTTAACAGCCAGAGCTCACCCAGCCTGTGTCAACCACAGAGCCGCAGACGCTCCAGACACGCTCAGCACGGGACAGGAGGGGCACAGCAGTGACGCATCACAACAAGTCATGGAGCAGTTTCCCTCTCCAACAGCTAGCAGGGTGATACCCGGCACGGAAAGCGGGCCTATGTGCACAGACCAGCCGTGTATCCAACAGCGAGGCAGAATTATGATGAGTAGATACAATAGGTGCAAAATATATGCATAGAATATATAAAAGCACTGAGAAAGACAAAGGGTAAAGTTGCCCAACATAAGCAGAAATAAGGTTACAGCAATGATGGACAAGTGGTCACTTGAGTGCGGAAAAGCAGACGATACGTGCCTTTGGTCTGACAACGGGAAGTAGGGTTATACCAGGCTTGTTTAGTACAGGCACCCCAACAGAGGGCAGATTGTGTACGGACGCAAGCAGCAGACGCAGGCTGAAGACCTGGGAGCAGAAGCGTAAGCACAGCTCTGAAGAACCGGCGGGAGTTCGCACTCTTGAGCCGAGCAGGCGTTGCTTCAGGGGCTGAGCACTTCCTGCGCCAGCTGCCTGCCGCCCTTCACCCCGCCACATCTGCTCCAAGGCGGTGACCCCAGCAGCGTTCGCAGCAGGCTGTGCCGCCTCCACACGAGCCCCGACCCCACTCGCTGCCCACCCGGTCCCACGTACCACACTCGCTGACCCCTTTCCTTGCACCTCCCGCATCCTCCTGCTCCTCAGAGCCCCCTCACACCTCGGCAGGCCCGTGTCCTCCAGAGCCCCACAACCGCCCCTTCCTCACACACGGCCCCTGACCTCCCCACACAGCAGTCCCGCACAGCCCCTGCCCTGACACTCCACACTCCCCAGACCCTGTCCCCCACAGCCTGTCCCGCATAAGCCACCCCTGCAAAGCAGCCCCGGCCCCCGCCTGCCGCTCTCCTCAGAGCCGGCTGCCCACAGCTCGCCGTCACCCCCCGTGGCCCCCACAGCTCCCGGCCCACCCAGCAGCCCCTTCCCC